>CM056452.1:30835573-31168578 GCA_029783895.1 Triplophysa bombifrons | reverse complement strand
AGAGAGAGAGAGAACAGAGAGAGAGAGAGAAAACAGAGAGACAGAGAGAGAGAGAGAGAGAGAGAACAGAGAGAGAGAGAGAGAAAAGAGACAGAGAGAACAGAGAGAGAGAGAGAGAAAAGAGACAGAGAGAACAGAGAGAGAACAGAGAGAGAGAGAGAGAGAAAGAGACAGAGAGAACAGAGAGAGAAAAGAGACAGAGAGAACAGAGAGAGAACAGAGAGAGAGAGAGAAAACAGAGAGACAGAGAGAGAGAGAGAGAGAGAGAGAGAGAACAGAGAGAGAGAGAGAGAACAGAGAGACAGAGAGAGAGAGAGAGAGAGAGAGAACAGAGAGAGAGAGAGAAAACAGAGAGACAGAGAGAGAGAGAGAGAGAGAGAGAGAACAGAGAGAGAGAGAGAGAAAAGAGACAGAGAGAACAGAGAGAGAGAGAGAGAAAAGAGAGACAGAGAGAGAGAGAGAGAGAGAGAGAACAGAGAGAGAGAGAGAGAACAGAGAGAGAGAGAGAAAACAGAGAGACAGAGAGAGAGAGAACAGAGAGAGAGAGAGAGAAAAGAGAGACAGAGAGAGAGAGAGAACAGAGAGAGAGAGAGAACAGAGAGAGAGAGAGAAAACAGAGAGACAGAGAGAGAGAGAGACAGAGAGAGAGAGAGAGAAAAGAGACAGAGAGAACAGAGAGAGAGAGAGAAAACAGAGAGACAGAGAGAGAGAGAGAGAGAGAGAGAACAGAGAGAGAGAGAGAGAACAGAGAGAGAGAGAGAAAACAGAGAGACAGAGAGAGAGAGAGAGAGAGAGAACAGAGAGAGAGAGAGAGAAAAGAGACAGAGAGAACAGAGAGAGAACAGAGAGAGAGAGAGAGAGAAAAGAGACAGAGAGAACAGAGAGAGAAAAGAGAGACAGAGAGAGAGAGAGAGAGAGAGAGAGAGAGAACAGAGAGAGAGAGAGAGAAAAGAGACAGAGAGAACAGAGAGAGAGAGAGAGAAAAGAGACAGAGAGAACAGAGAGAGAACAGAGAGAGAGAGAGAGAGAGAAAAGAGACAGAGAGAGAGAGAGAGAGAGAAAAGAGACAGAGAGAGAGAGAGAGAGAGAAAAGAGACAGAGAGAACAGAGAGAGAACAGAGAGAGAGAGAGAGAGAGAGAGAGAGAAAAGAGACAGAGAGAACAGAGAGAGAGAGAGAAAACCTTAATAGAATTGGCAGAAGTAAAAGTAGAAGTCATTTGTAAGTCCCTGTGGATAAACGCGTCAGCTAAATGACTAAATGTAATGTAAATGTAAGTAAAAAGCTATTGATGCTATAAACTACAATCTATCAACTTTTTCAAAACAGGTTACTCTGTGAATGAATATCCCTCCACGTATTTATAGATTTATGTCCATGTTGAGGGGGGCACGGTCACGGTGGCTTAGTGGTTAGCACGTTCGCCTCACACCTCCAGGGTTGGGGGTTCGATTCCCGCTTCCGACTTGTGTGTGTGGAGTTTGCATGTTCTCCCCGTGCCTCGGGGGTTTCCTCCGGGTACTCCGGTTTCCTCCCCCTTGTCCAAAGACATGCATGGTAGGTTGATTGGCATCTCTGGAGAAATTGTCCGTAGGGCGTGAGTGAGTGAGTGAGTGAGTGAGTGAGTGAGTGAGTGAGTGAGTGAGTGAGTGAGTGTGTGTGCCCAGCGATGGGTTGGCACTCCATCCAGGGTGTATCCTGCCTTGATGCCCGATGACTCCTGAGATAGGCGCAGGCTCCCCGTGACCCGAGGTAGTTCGGATAAGCGGTAGAGAATGGAATGGAATGTCCATGTTGTATTATTTGTGAGATTACAAGATGTAGTCGGTTTTTGCAACCGTCCTTTTTAAGAAACGATAAAGCTTTAAAAATCACAAGCAAGTTTTAACCGGTGTGTTTTATGTCATAGAATAAAACGTGAACATATTTAGAGGTTTTGTTACAAAAGATTCATTTCAGGCATTTAACCAAAAACTTAGTGACTTTGGGACAATGAAACCAGAAGATCTCAAATGCTAACTCGCTTCCAGGGTTTGCATATGAAAATACATCATTTCTCCAGTACTCTCTTAAATAATGAATCACACTCAAATATGAGCAGAATCACCACCTACTGACATTTCAACAACATACGGACACTGAATTATTTACAATAGTATCATACATTTAGTATTAACATTATAATAATTACAGTTATTGTCAATACTGTTGTGACATTTCTTTTGTGAACATTTCAAAAGATGGCTCAAAGAAAAATAAGCAGTGGTTAAAGTTCATCCTACTATTCATTTTCTTGCCATTACGACTTTAACATTAATATTTACAAACTTCACAGCATTCCTGATATGGTTTACAGTATTATCTCCAAACACAGTCATTTATCACCGTCGGTGATTTACTAAAGCATTGCAAATCAATTTGACACCCTCATTAAAAACGACTGGTGGAATCGGGCGTCGAAGTATGACAGCGCATTTACTGCAAATGTATATGAGGGAAAAGTTCCTCAACTAGTTGTGCAGCAGCGCCCGAGGGAAGCGGCGTCTTTGAAAGAGCAATTACGCCTGAGTAAACCATCCATTACTTTGGAAGGCCTCCAACAAGTCTGTGAGCAATCCTGTACTGCCACACACGCAGCCAAAGACCGGAGAAATTACCTGGAGCGGACCGAGAAAAAAAGAAAAGGTGAAAACACACCACACAACCCACAATATCAACACAGCAGGCCGATGCCACCGAAGAAATCTCAACCGGAGAGCAAAAGAAAGAATTGGAAGCCGCACTGTTCCTCAAATACAGTTTTTATAAGCACAACGGTTTCAAAGACAAAAGCCACCATTAACATTTCTGTCCCTCCAAAAAGCATGATTACTACACCAGGCAATCTTTACTCAGACCACATTTTTTCGGGCCACAATCAAATCCAATGGTTTCCATTAGAACCATCATCACACGATCGGCTGTTTCCTCGTTCCCTTTATTTTGGAATCCTGACCCACTTTAGCGACTTCATATTTCTGCGAGCGGGACTGAAATGCCTCATGAGCTCAAACCATGCGGATAGGTCTCAACAAAACTGCTTTTAATCTTTCTGTCCCATTTCGCAGCGGGATAACACCCGAGTCCCACCGGTGCGTAAACAGAACAGAACCCATGTCATCATTACCGTCAATAGTAAAAGAAACAGAACCCTTCAGCTTCTTCTCTTCTTGTTAGCGTGCGTCACTCCTGGAGACAGTGCTCCACCCTAAAGAGCATCCGATGAGCGTTCCACTCCTGACTACTAGAAGGTGTGGGCCGACTTCTGGATTTCCATAGTCATTAAAACGAGTGATGTATCTGCTTGTGAACGCTGCGTGACAAACAATGTGAGGTGATGACAGCTAGACATGTCAGCATGTGTCGATGTGTCTGTGATTCTGTCGTTTCTTGTTATTTTGTCACACGAGCACACTTACCATAGATGGCTAGATGAAGTTATCCCAGAGGACATTTGTGTCGCTCAGAAGACACGGTTTCTTTTCACAAGTTTCTTTAGGAACTTTCTTTAAAAATGGGAAAAATGGACGAATAATAAAAGTATAGAGCCATAGACCGTTTCATCAGACTGCAGTTAACTTCTGTCCTTTGTTTGGCTTGTGTCTAATTATATTACTATTTATATTTAATTTAATTTAACTTATGTTCATATTCATTTATATTCATATTGTATTAAATAGACGATTTGTTGAATTTTGTTGCATGTTCATTTTATTAAATAAAACATTTGTGGAATGGGTGCTGTAGTTCGGTCGCATTTAAAGTAAACGTATGGTTCACTGACATCTAGCTGTTGAGCGCGGCATCGCAGTCTAAACTCAAAATATTGGAGCGACAAGTTTAGCCATCTAACGCCTCTTCTCGGTTTCGGATGAAAACTGCAGCATGAGGAAACACTTTTGTTTATGTTGTTGCTTTGAAACCATCTATAAGACTAATGTTAATAACATTTCTCAGATATTGTGGTCTTGGAAGAATACAATTCATATTTAGGCTTGTATTTGCAGACCATGAGCAAATCCATCGCAGTTCTGCAGATCTTTTATGAAATGTGGCTAATAAGTATGAATTTGTACGCTGTGAATCAGTGATGTATAAAGTACCTTAAAGCAATACTTGAGAATAAGTACAAATATCTTGCCAGAAAATGACCTTTTAGAATATTATTTGAATAAAGTCTGAAAGTAACAAGATAAACATTGTACTTAAGTATCAAAAGTACTTTTTATATTAAATCTACTTATTTAAAGTAAAGTTGAAGCAAATGTGTTTATAATTTTTGCATAAAGATCAAAAATGGTGCTTACATAGAAATGTACCAGTTTAAAAACGCTCTGTCTCAAGCTCAGTGTTTTATCTGGAACAACATGTTGCTAAACTATCAAAATACAAGTTCCGAAACCACATCTTTATAACTTATAACTTTATAAAAGGATTGTTCCCCCTCACCCACCCAAATATTAAACCTTTAACATATCTTTCCTTGCTTTTCCCTCACAGTAATAACGCAGTCATTTCATCATTCATTGAAACTGACAAATTTGCTGTTTATCTTCAAAAGAAGCAGCACATTAAAACCTTGTGTTGAAATAAATCTCAGAGAGCACCTTTTTGCACTTTTGCAATGAATGGTTCAGCATTGTCATGGTGACCGGATCGCAGACTTGTCTATTTCAATACTGTTTCTATGCTTTTATTTTGTAGTAAAAGTATACATTTTGTTCAGGAAATGTAGTGGAGTAAAAGTAAAAAGTCTGCAGAAATAAAAATACTCAAGTTTTTGAGAGTATCTGTACTTTACTTAACTTCTGAATTTAAGTATTTTTACTTTGTTACGTTACAACACTGCAGTGAATCATATAAAAACTGATTCGCCATCCATAAACATCCATGCCAAAGAAACAGATCATATTAAAACTTATGAAATTCAAATTCATACAAATAGCCACCTTGTACCTTCTTCACATTTTGCTCTGAGATCGTCCAAACCTGAATAGTGGCATAAATAAACTGTTCTTTCAAGCAAAATATTTCCTTTGTTTTTCTTTTAATCTCCATTTAAGTGGAAACCTCATCTAGACAATGAATCTCATCCTTCCGGGTTCTCCGGCGAGCGAGCGTCACCCACCCCAATACCCTCACAAACACACGTATGGTACATTTTGTTCCACACTAATAGATCGATCAAAGTCTGCATGACATCTGGCACAACAGCGCGTTTAAAAATGATTGAGCTCGCATTGAAAGGATAACACGACAAATGCCACAAGTCGCACCAATTACGGCTTCACAACCGGCATCAAGCATGTGGCACCCAGGGGATCGCCGTTGTTCTCTTTGCGGAAAGAAAGACGTGGAATTCGATGGCGAAAGTCTCACTCTTTATTTACCCACTTTCTGCACCGGAGACTGTGACAAACCTAAAGTGTCTTCCAGCACGTTCTGAATGATGGATGCCCAGCGTGGTCGGGAATCCTGCAAGCCTTCTTTGTGGCAACAATGATCTACAAACAAGACCACAAAGTTGCACATTCATCTCAAACTGTCCTGCTGTTCAATCAGAGAGAATTCTAAATTGGTGGCTTTCTCTTCTACGACAGAAAGCTTGCAGTCCATTTAGCGCTTTGAAGTAGCGGCAGTGATAGATCTGTACTGAAACCTGGTGAGCTACTTACAAGGTGTTTTAAGACGTCAAAGGAACGATCCTGACCAGGTTTTCAAAAGCATTCAGCGATCTTATGGTGCTTTCTGAGATAACTCATTATCTATCATTCATACAGAAGCCAATCCCAGAATGCACTGCAACACACTCAGTGAGAGAAATATTGATTGCTCTAATCTTTGAATGTAAATGAAATGCACTCTTTTAGCTCGTATTTGTGTATTTTGTGCTCATACGACTATAGACCCTTTTCACAAAACGTCATGCATCTTCCGTTCTGCCGCGAAGAAGTGTATCGTTACTTCCGCTTGCGCCTCATAATAGAGTTTACTAAGTCCCTTGCACAGCTGCCACAAATACGGCTAGATGATGTACAACATCTTGCAGACGGATTTTTGCTTACAACAAGATCAAAGCTAGATGATTGATATAAATTGTTTGATTATGAAGGTAAGTGTGTTGTTTTCTTTTCATGTTAGCGAAGGTGCTAGGATAAGTACTTGAATACGTTTTCTGTCCGGATTTTTTCAATGTTGTTGAATACCAGCACGACGGCAAAACGGAAGTTCTTCTTCTAGTTTCACGAGTTCGCCTCTGCAAATAATAATGAAAGCAGGGGTAATGATGATTGCAGAGGTAGGTGAGATATGCATATTTGGCGGGCTCCAAGCTCGCCGGTTCCTTCTGAACCCGGAACACTCTCCCCCTGATAGGGAGGTGGAGGGATGTTGAATTACTTGTAGAGATAATGCGGATAAGATTTCTGGTCTATTTATGAGAAGGCTTGCTTGAGCTGATAGGGTAGATGTCGTGATTGCTGATAGCGAACCAGCCGAGTTTGATTATTTGCTTCGCCTTCTCCCAAACTTTTGTTAATTAAACATCAGTTGTTGCAAGATGGATGATATGAAACACTGCTTTGCAAAAAGACGGAAGTTAAGTTACGTCATTGTGACAAGGGTTGGATTGTTAGCTTTCACAAGTCCAAAGAAGTTTGACAATAAACAGCACACTTTTCTTATCAAACTACAAAACATCTATTCATTAAAAATAGCAAAGTTAGTTTTGAAACGGAAATGTTTGTCGTCTACATAGACAGCTACAGCATTCTTATTGTCATCAACTCTCATGAGGGACTGGTCTGACACACACTGCTTAGACAGCAAGTTTGTAAGACACAGAAATAGCGACACCAGTGCTTTAAACACTAACAAAACACAAGCATCGGCCACGACAACAACTAAATATGTTGAACAACTTTCCAGTACTGAATGAAAATCAACATTTCTCACCCTTCATTCACCATCCTGGCTTTGTTTCACTCAGCTTGTCCCAGTGCATTCTGGGATTGTCTTCGTGACAAACACTGCGCTATTTTGGAAACAGTTTGTAGGGGTGTAGCGATATGTTCAATACCGTATTGGGTTCACAATTACAACTGCGTAAAGATATTTATGAAATTGAAGATTTTTCCTAAAACATAAACTATTTTGAGTCACATTTGTTCAGAGCCGGACAGTAACGGAGTAAATTTACTTGAGTACAGTACTTAAGTACAATTTTGAGGGATCATTGCTTTACTCGAGTATTATTTTTGGGGAGTACTCATGACTTTACTCAAGTACATTTGAGAGGCAAATATTGTTCTCTTTACTCCGCTACATTTCTATCCATAACAGTGAGTACCCGTTACTTCTTAAAATAAAAAAAAGGAAAACATTTTGTTTTTCAATTTGTTGTTTCCCTCTCAAACATGATTGGATTGTGCAGGCGTCACTGACTGGGACAGCCTATCAGCAATCACCTTCAGCTTTCCGCCAAAGTCAACTCCATGGTCAGATTCAGATAAGAGACGATGGATGAAGAAGACGCAGCAGGTCCATCCCGGGAATGTGCCAACCCGTGGCCCCACCTCGACAGACTATTTAATTTTACTGAACAAGTTAACGATAGTTTTCACTTCAAGTGTTTGCTCTGTTTACCAAAACAGAACTTCATCACCGCCTACAAAAATTCATCCTCCAACTTGCGGAAGCATGTCAAGGTACGTACATTTAAATAAACGTCCTTACATTTCTAAGCTAGATTCTAGCTACAGAAAAGTGCACTAAATGATTGGCTAGCTGCGATAATGCAGCTTTTTACATTCTCGGTTACGTTTGAGAAGTCGAAGCCACATGCAACCGCCAATTTGCCAGCTGTAGCTAGCCATTCAAGATGGCTACTTTGGCCTGACAATAGTTAGCATAAGCCCAGTCAAACTAATCGTGTAACATAGATAATCAACTGAAGTCCTTTCGGATTAATCTTTTGACATGCCCCTGACAAATAGAGAGAGCATACAATGTATCTTTTTCTAGTCTTTTCTAGTCTCGAGTACGAAACGTCTTTTCACCATACAAAAAATGTAAAAGCCTAATTAGTTCAGTCGTAGTAGGTTGCTACTATGCTAGTTGCAGGCAGGGCATTTATTGCATCAACAAATGTTAAAACTAATATTGAATCATGCTGCGTTCACACCAAACGCAGATAAAGTGTCAAATTCGCGTTTCCGGCGTCTAGTTTGCCGCTTGAACATTTTGAATTCATTCGCGCGTCCCAGGCGAAATCCGCTTCTTGTGGGAAGGGCAATTTCAAGATTTCAATTACATTCAAGTGATTTGATTCTTATTTTTATTCAATATTTTCTAATTTGGATAAATATTAGGTTTTATTTTAAATTTTATTTATAAAAATAATCTAACCTAATGCTGTAAACATAGAGTGCCCAATGTGCTGGTATTATTAAAGGTTAAAATTAACAAATTCAATTTAATATAATGCAGTTTTTGTTATAATAACAATTATTTAATGACATAAATAAAAATATAATAAATATGTAATATAGTGCTCAGCAAAATCTCCTCCCTAGCTATTTTTTCTATTCAATTACCATGCTATTGTCATTAAATGGCTTTCCTGAGGTAAATGTAACATTATGTGACATAATTGTTCTCCTGCTGTTACATTAACCTCTTTCAGTGGTTGAAAAACACTAATTGGTCGATATTATGTATACTTTCGTTAAGTTGTACTGCATCTAATAAAAAAGTAGCAGATGATCGGTTCACGTGCACTTGAACTGAGGTGCTCAGCGATCTGTCACGTCACATTTACAAGCGCCAAACCGGTATTTTTGTCTGAATTTCATAATAAAATTGACGGAATCTAAGAGCTGAGAATTGGTTTAATATAAAAAGTACCTCTTTGCTCCGCAATTTTTCTGTGCGTGAGAAAATGGATGTTTGGCGTGAGAGTGTGTGAAAAGTTTAAATTGCGTGAGTCTCACGCTTAAATGCCTATTCAAGTGGGGGAACGCTCTTGAGTGTTCTTATACCTGTCTTGTTATACCATAAAAAATTGCTGTAGCCTACAATTGTATTTAAATACATGAGAGATATGCCACCCAAAGTCTTGTATTTGCCTGACCTAATATTGCAGCACTTGTTAGAATGTCAGAAGCACCTAAATACTTTGCTGGTCGACGTAAATTAAAGTTAGTTGCACCAGTAAAACCAATTAAAATATTTCTGGAGCCATTGGAAAATTATGAACAACCAGCACTTCATAATTAATAATACTGCTATGTAGACTACATGATGGGTATCTTTTCTTACATTTATTAGTTTATTATAGTGTAAACTGAAATATTATACTGTGTTTTTCAGAGAAAGCATGAGACACATCTGGAGGAATACTGTCAACTGACTTCAACAGCCTGCAACAGGCCATCAGAAGGTGGAACAGGCTTTAAGGCGAAGCAACTGAAGCTACTGGAGACCAAGCAGGTGTCTCAGAAGACGGTTGATCGGGCTATCCTCCGCGTCATCGTTCAAGGTGTCCAGCCCTTCTCCCTGGTTGAGAAACCATCCTTCCAAGACCTTATTGCAGAATTACAACCGAGTAGTGCCGTCATGTCCCGCACAACTGTGCGGCGCAAGATTGTTTCAGCTACATCCAAAATGAAAGAACGTCTCAAGAATGAAATGAAAAAGGTACCATACATTGCCACCACTACTGATTGTTGGACGGCCAGGAGAAGGAGCTTTATAGGTGTAACAGCCCACTGGCTCGATCCTTGCAGTTTTGAACGTCGTTCAGCTGCCCTTGCTTGCCGTCAACTAAGGGGCTCCCACACATTCGATGCCTTGGCAGCTGTTTTGACCGACATTCATGCAGAGTATGAAATAAGTCTAAAGGTTGTTAGAACTACAACAGACAACGGGTCGAATTTCATCAAAGCGTTCCTTGTCTTTGGTCAGCAGGACGAAAATAACAATGAAGAGTTAGTTGCAGAAGGCACAATCGAAGAAGTAGGAGAAGATTGTGATGCATCTGATGGTGAAGAGGAGGTGGAATTCATGGATGTGGAAGCCATTCTGGAGGGAGATGATGGACTTCAGTATCAGCTGCCGAAACATCATCGGTGTGCATGCCACATACTAAATTTAGTTTCCACAGTCGATGTTGAACGTGCTAATAAGACAGAAGCTTACAAGAAATTGTCCAGATCAGCCTTTTCTAAGTGTCAGGCACTCTGGAATAAAGAATCAAGGTCTCCTCAAAATGCAGAGCTTATAGAGGAACACTGTAAGCTTCACTTGGTACAGCCTAATTCAACTCGATGGAACTCCTCTTTCATGGCCGTGGAACGTGTGGTCAGAATCATTAGAGACCAAGGAGAGGGGTCTGTGAGAACGGTCTGTGCTGCACTCAATGTTCCAATGTAAGTACTTTATGTTAATGTAAATTGTGTTCTTATTTTGTAAGAGTAATGTTTATCCCCTTAATCTTCTGTAGGTACATAAACAAACAAATAGATACATGTACAGCATTGCACAGTGGTTCTGTATACATTTTGTTGAAATATGTGTTTGTTTCTTTTCTTCTGTTTCTATTAGGTACAGTCCAGCTGACATGGCCTTTTTAGGGGAATATGTCACCACTATGAGTCCAGTTGCGAAGTCCTTGAACATACTACAAGGAGAAGTCAACATTCAGATGGGCTGGCTGCTCCCGACAATCACCACCCTCACAACCAAGCTTGAAAAGTCCAGACCGTCACTCAGATTTTGCAAACCACTTGTTGATGCTCTTCTTGAAGGTTTGAGGAAGCGGTTTGAGAGCATTTTGTCAGAGCCAGAGCTTATTGCAGCAGCCATTCTCGTCCCAAGGTTCAAAACCTCCTGGACCAGCAATGACACAGTCCTACAGCTTGATAAGGAATTTTTTTGGTTGCTTGTTTTTTCAAAAACATTTACATCCAACAATGATTCTATGCAGTTGTTTACTTACAGAGTAATAATAACAACAATTTGTGTTTGTTGGTGTGATTCTGTGTTTTTAATCAAGGCCTTAGTTACATCAAGGAACATCTGCCAGAACACGATGAAGGTCTTCGGTCTCCTGATACCACATCAACCTCTTCTGATGAAGATGACTTCTTCTTCAATGTCAAGCAGACGCATTCCCATGAGATAAGCAAGCAACTTGATGGATACCTAGCCGCTACAGCTGAAGGAGTGAATACACTGGCCCCCTATCCAGCTGTGCGTAACCTCTCACTAAAGCTCAACACAGCCCTGCCAGCTTCAGTAGCGTTTGAAAGGCTTTTTAGCATAGCAGGTTTGCTTTTCACCCCAAGGAGGGGATCAATTCATTCACAGAATTTTGAGAACCAACTTCTCCTCAAGTTGAACAAGGACTTCATGACATTTGATTGAATTAAAGTACAGTAGGCACGCACACGCACACACGCACACACACACACACACACATAGAGTTGTCACACATATGTTTTATAAATGTTAAATAAAGCAACATGGTGAAAGACGAAAATGACTTGATTTTACTTTCAATTCCTTTTACATTCTCCAAGGTATTAACATTAACATTTTTCATAACTCCATGTAGTGTTTCTGTACATAAATGTAAGCACTGTGGCAGCTGTGTACTCTGTCCGACTCTGCATTTGTTATTATGTTTACTATCTCGGTTTAATTCGACCATCTTTTATATAAACTAATAAAAACTGAATAGAGCCGTCACTGAAAAGAAAACACTGAATTTCGACATAAAAATATGTAAAAATCTATTAATACATTGCCATTGCTCTTAGACACATATCTTTATGTTTTTGTGTTGCGGTATACGACACTTTGATATATTGTTAAGTATTATAATAGACTCTTCATTTGTGAAAGATGCCTGAAATGGACAACAGAGTCGATGGTTTGAAACACATTCATTGTGGATTCTCACAAGTCTTCTTCTTTTGTGGCAGCAAAGTGATCTGTTTGTGCCAAACCTTTCTTTCCTAACTCTCACGTCAATAAAACGACAATTAAAAGTGCCAACGTGTAACCCGTACCTTGAATGTTAGCAAACAAGTTTGTTTTCTTAAAAGAAGGACACTTCATTAAGCGGTCTCTTATAAAGCCATGCTTTTTAATTACTATTCCGATCTCTGATTTTCCCTCTCTGTAGCTCACCAGAGGAGCTCTTGTGTTTAATTAGGGCCGTGTGCTTGGCCAATAAACAATGTATTAGGAGACTAGGAGACAGCAGATAAGTGCTTGAGTCATTACCTCGGCTTCAGAAGCTCTCTTGATGTACAGTCGTAATTGCAGCAGCGCGGCCCCATTTGTGGCGGGTGATCTCTTTGCGGATTTTAAAGAGTTCATTTTGGTTTCATTGTTTGCGAGAGTAAGCTTCGCTCATCGAACAGAGACGCAGTGAATCATAATGTACGGTCTTCTGTCGGTGGAAATCCCCCAAAAGATGTTGTGAAGAAAATCCAATACGACAAAAGTACTTCAAACTAGATTTTTCTCCATTTGAATGTTACAGTAAATATTTAGCAGCTTACTGGTCCAAGTAAAAAACATCCCATAAGTCACTATGATATTTCTCATCCTTCAAGGTTCCGTAGCACTGTTGGAGATGAGTTATATCCAAAATTCTCATACGTAATCCAATCACGAATCTTCCAATATGATTAGTCACGATCTTGTGCCCAGTTTTATTTCAGGAAACATGCTTTCTGTCGTGTGAAAGTCATTGTCTCAAATGTATTACTGGTTTTAGTCTAACAAATTAACTTACAGGAACCGATCAATGAGATTTTAAACAGTCAACATTAATAGGAAAGTGTCTGAGAGCAGTCTGATCTTCTGTTAATGATATGTTCTACAAGCATCATTGGGCCATGACCTGACATTGAGAGCGTATAGCTGTAAGGTAAAGGTATTTACATTAGCAAATGAAAGACATGAGCATTCAACAATTCAAGCATTCAAGCATTCAACATTCACAATCATTCATCATTTGGAAAAACAATTCTTGGTGGACTAACAAGACAGTGCAGAACAGAGATATGTTGCTCATACGTACACAAACCATTCAAAGAAAATATTTATTTATATTATACATACTGAAATATAATTTATTTAACCATTTAATAAAAGGCCTGGACAAAAATGTCCTTTTTGTGTTATTTGTCCAGGATCTGAAAAAAAAAACTTTCATAACACTAGACTGCAAAAAGATCAACTGAAATAGTATTTAAATGTCATTTTTACTTAAACATTTAAGTTTAGCAAACTTCAAGGCAGTTTTTGGACTTAATTATATTAAATTGGCTTAAAAATCGAGTTGTTTCGCATAACTGAAGTTCTACAATATTCCATTCCATTCCATTCTCTACCGCTTATCCGAACTACCTCGGGTCACGGGGAGCCTGCGCCTTTCTCAGGAGTCATCGGGCATAAGTTCTACAATATAAAACTTGATTTTTTAAAGTTTAATATAATATGAGTTCAAATGATTTGTGAGGGCAGGTTAGGTTTTTAACCTAAAATTTAAGGAAACTTTTAAACTACAGTTTTTATTAAACTGAAATGCATTCATGTACATGCGAACGTTAGGCAGGATCAAAAAAACAAATGGGCACAACTAATATATTAAAACCTCACTAAACTTAAAGTAGTGTAATTCAAACCTTTACCAACATATTTGCTTCAAAACGGGCTCAAACTGTCCAAGTCACCATTTGAAAAATATTTATTTATTTTATAAAAAAACTAAACTATATATTACCAGTATTAATATATTCATATAGTATAGTATAAGAATCTATTTTTTGATTAAGTAATCATATGGCATGAGCTATATAGACAAATTACGAAGATATTTTCTGATACTTTTAGGCACTGTGAAAAATAGTTGGTTATTTGAATCTATCGTTATATAAACAATGGACAAACCAAACAGTTTGAGAATGTTTATATCTTAGCATTTTATTCAGCATTTGAGTTGAAACATCCCAGCAGAAGTTAATTTATATTCAAATAGATGTCCATTTTTTTGACCCAACATTTGGTCATTAGTGGTCATTTTATCTTCGTACGAAACCAAAAAAATCTCAATTTTGGTTTAATGTAAAAAGAGAAAGCCATACGGGTTTGGGAGTGAGTAAATAATAGACAGATTTGATGAAAGATTACTTTCAATAATATTTTTATGCAAAGCTTCGCTTGAATACATCCATCACCAAGACATGAGACGTTCAGGTCCTTGAGAGCAAACGTGAGTGGATAATCTAAAATATTTTGCAGGTGGTTATATATCTTGAAGTACTAACGAAACCTTTTTTTCTATTTTCCCAGCTGTCAGTTCCATCAAGACTGCTTTTAGCAGACTGTCAGACATATAAAGCTACGATTCTCCATATTTAGATTTGCCTTTCATAATGATAGAAGTGACATATAAAGAGAGCCCAGACTGTGTCAGTGCATTTATAAAAGGTGTCAAACGTTCTGGTTGCATTCCAAGACGTGAGTGCTTTTCTTTTTTCCACCTTCAATGCCGGCCAACTGGAAAATATAAAAAGAATGAAAAGAATGAAAAAATTGAAATGTCACCGCTGAATCTATCAAACATGAGCTGTGATGTCCAGGATACTTTTTGTTACGGCACGATCTGAAGCACCATGTAAGGCAATGGCAAAACCGATCGTAAAAACTCTTCCCGCCGGCTTTCTTTATTTGTTCTCTTGCATTTTCGGGGCCACTTTTCAGGTGTGTGATACTCAAGTAAAAGAAAGCGAAAGAGGGGAGAATAGAGAGGATTACAGCCAGCCTCTCAACTGGGGCAGTCACTTTATCTGTCACCCTGCCCATGTCGTCTTTCATTTTATGGCCTGAGGGACGGCAGAAACCATATAACAGCATTCATTGACACCCAGATGTTCCAGCGGTGAGTGTCTGCCGTGTCCTTTTCATGCCTTTTTATTTCCTGTTTATAAATGGTGGCTAACGGTGTGTGCGGAAGAAGAAAAAAAGGAAAAGATATTGAGAACGTGTAAGCATTTTGCATTTTCTGTGATAGCACATGATGGGTGAACTATACAGTACGTCTGAACTGTCAATAAAGATGCTCTTTGCATGCCAAGAACAAACTCTACGGTGATGAAGTCACTTTTTCCTTCTTAAAGCAATAGTACAAATAAAGCTAGTTAGCTAGGTTTGTGTGAAGCTAGTTTTGATTTTGTAAACAAACTAGTCAACATAGTTTAAAAATCCCAAAATAAGATAAATACGAAATCAATCATGAAACAACTAAATGTAATACTGAGAATTTAACCAAAAATTAACCACTAACAAAAATACTAAATGCAAAACAAAATCATTAGTTTCCAAACAAAAACAAAACAAAAAACTGAAGGTTAAATTAAAAACACTAGTTTAAGTATCTTATTTAGTGGTTAATTTACTGTTTTTGTTAAGCGTTTTATTTAGTTTGTGGATAACTTCAACTTAATCATATAAATAACCTAAAGACTAAACTAAACACTGATAAAACATAACTTAAAATATAACTCTGAACAAAAAAAGTTAAACAACTTAACAAAAACTGAACATCACTGAAAAAACTACCTTAAAGTACTGTGTGACAGAAAACTAAACTACACCATAAACCTAACAAGTAAAAACTAAACAATAACTTTTAATAAAACTTAATTTCAAACTAAGAACTAAAACATAAAATAAACACAAAATAACTACACACTCCACATAACACTCAACTTGATGCTTTACAAAAAAGTTTAGCTCCTAATTTAGAAAAAAACTAAACACTAACAAAACTAAAACAAATAAAAAACGTAATGCTAAATTAAAAACACTAGTTTAGTTTCTTGTTTAGTGGTTAATTAAGTGTTTGTTACTGTTTAGTAGTTTCTTGCTCAGTGGTTAACTTCAACTTAACTTTAAACTTAACTATATAAAAAACCTAAAACTAAATCATTAAACAATAAACTAAAGGCTCTAGTTTCTAGTTTAGCTACTAATTTAAAAACAAACTAAATAACGTTAGACAAAGATTGTAAACCACCGTTCCAAGTCTTTGATTCAGTTTCACCAAAGTGGCTCGGAGTGACAGTAGAGTTTATTCACAGTCCAAAATCAATCTACCCCCTGACTAAAACATTTAAATCCTGCACGAGAGAAACCAGCGAGGGTCCACAGGCGCCCGGGGCAGGATGATGTTGATGTGATACAACACGCTTTCATCCATCGATTCCAAATTACCAAACACTCATAAGTGTTTGTGCACCGCAGCGTATCTACTTGATCCAGCAGAGGTACAATAGCTGTGATTGGGTCACGCTGACGAGAGCGCAGTACACACTGAAGAACGCTCTATAGATCACTCCGTACAGGCCTGGGGGGGTGCTAGAGAAATCCATTATATTTCCAATCCCCACCCTAAATTTGCCCTCAGGACCTATGCAAAGCCCCCATCACTGATGCGACATAAACACAGATCCTACATTAAGATTTATTGGATGTGTTGTCAAATGCTCATCTCACGTTCAGATCACCAATGCACCATTATTGTCTTCAATCGTGTTTTACATTTTATAAGAAGCAGTAAGCGATTCAAATGGCAAACAAAACGCACTTCAACTTCCCAAACCACAAGAAAACGTAGAGGTACCTGAGGTTAGCTGCATTCCATTGATTAAAACCAACGCTACCACACAACTTTCTTTTCACGAAAAATGGCCGCAACTTTCTCCCCGACCACAAACTAATTAGCAGGAAGAAAAATGATAGCCTGTCTGGAAATCCCCCTGTACGCCAATGACAATCAATGAAAAGAGCAATGGTGGTCCGGACGCCGGGGTGGACAGGGTGCTAATTTTGATGTTGCTCAGGAATGTATTTTTCTTCATTTGTCGACGAATCTTCAACCTTCAATTCCACAGCGAGAGTCACTCCATAATAGCATGGAGAGTTTTGTGGGAATCAATCTCCGATAGAAGTGCTAATAGGCGGTTATCCACAGCATATGTTTCTCATTCTTAGTCGTATACGGCGGTGCCTCTATAAACTCAATGTGAGACAAAGACGAAAGCTTGATATTAAAGGCACGCTATCATTTAGACAAAATAATAGATGTTGTGGAAATTCAAGTGGCCTTTTTTAAGGCGTCTTGAATGCTAACGATAAGCGTTTTTAAGCATGTTTTGAGAAGAAGATCTAAAAGCAATCGTGAAAAAAAATCGTATTTCCATTACTGATAAATAATTCAGCTCAGTACTTATTTATTCAATCTCATCGTTTCAAACCCGTTCAACTTTCCTCGGTAAACACAAGATGTCATGATGAAAGTTGAATGAATGGCTTGAAAATCCTTCCTAATCCAGGCCTTTCAGACTCAAAAGACATCAGCAATCCTTCTCGGTTTCATTCTTACCGACTGAGTCCATAAACTCGCTTTCACGTCATTATACAGTCTGCTGCTGTGACACAGAAAACATTTCACAGCATATTTTTGCATGGTACAATTTTGTTGCTGCAAACTTATTTTGTCATCGTAAAATAAAGATTTATATAGAAGCAGGATGTTGTTATTTGTTATGCGACAGTAAAAATGTAACAGTTATTTACAAAATGGTGTGTATCTGGTGTATCCGGTGGAGCCGTGCTGATTATACTGGGAACTATTTGGTTTTTGGTCGCCAAGCAACAGTGCAACTATCTGCATTAATACAGAACTTCACTGATGTGTGAGTCTGTGTGCATTTATCCAGCTCATCCACTAACATTATTAATGCATCTCTGTTTTGAGTCATTTCACTCAAAGTAAGTGTTACATAATGTGAAACAGGTTTTTGCACGGTCACCAGATGACGACAAGATCAATCATTTATGAGAAATCTTACCTTCTAGATTCTGTGTCTATTGAGTTCTAAATAAATGATTTAAATCACTGGATTAAAAAAGACATCACCATAGTTATGAGATTCACAAAACACTGTAAAATCTTACAAACTTTTTGTAACATTTAGTAACTTTTTGTTGCATTTTCTAAATTTCAGTTTACTTGACAAATGATAAAGAATATACATTGTAGGATGAGGGCAGATACATTTCTAATTACCAGGAACATGGAGTGTCATTGCATATCAATGTCAACAATATATACAGTACATACTGAAGGTCTGGGAACCTTTGCCCGCCCATGAAGCCATATGACTGACAGGCAAAGCAACCGATCACGTTTCGTTTTGAGCCCTGTCATATCTATGGCAGAGGAAATGCTCTCATGGTGACAAAATGGTGTGAATTAAAGAACATGTCAAAAGTTAACAACAAGATTTATGAGTTTATGCTGTGAACCTTGAATTAAGCATTTTGTCGATCAATTTTTTTTAACTTTCTGTGTTGATTCAGGGGGTCATCATATTTCTGTGTTGATTCAGGGTCGTCATATTTCTGTGTTGATTCAGGGTCATCATATTTCTGTGTTGATTCAGGGTCGTCATATTTCTGTGTTGATTCAGGGTCGTCATATTTCTGTGTTGATTCAGGGTCGTCATATTTCTGTGTTGATTCAGGGTCGTCATATTTCTGTGTTGATTCAGGGTCATCATATTTCTGTGTGATTCAGGGTCGTCATATTTCTGTGTTGATTCAGGGTCATCATATTTCTGTGTTGATTCAGGGTCATCATCTGTGTTGATTCAGGGTCGTCATATTTCTGTGTTGATTCAGGGTCGTCATATTTCTGTGTTGATTCAGGGGGTCATCATATTTCTGTGTTGATTCAGGGTCGTCATATTTCTGTGTTGATTCAGGGTCGTCATATTTCTGTGTTGATTCAGGGGGTCATCATATTTCTGTGTTGATTCAGGGTCGTCATATTTCTGTGTTGATTCAGGGTCGTCATATTTCTGTGTTGATTCAGGGTCATCATATTTCTGTGTTGATTCAGGGTCGTCATATTTCTGTGTTGATTCAGGGGGTCATCATATTTCTGTGTTGATTCAGGGTCGTCATATTTCTGTGTTGATTCAGGGTCGTCATATTTCTGTGTTGATTCAGGGTCATCATCTGTGTTGATTCAGGGTCATCATCTGTGTTGATTCAGGGTCATCATATGTGTTGATTCAGGGTCATCATCTGTGTTGATTCAGGGTCATCATCTGTGTTGATTCAGGGTCATCATCTGTGTTGATTCAGGGTCATCATCTGTGTTGATTCAGGGTCATCATCTGTGTTGATTCAGGGTCATCATATTTCTGTGTTGATTCAGGGTCGTCATATTTCTGTGTTGATTCAGGGTCATCATATTTCTGTGTTGATTCAGGGTCGTCATATTTCTGTGTTGATTCAGGGTCGTCATATTTCTGTGTTGATTCAGGGTCGTCATATTTCTGTGTTGATTCAGGGTCATCATATTTCTGTGTTGATTCAGGGTCATCATCTGTGTTGATTCAGGGTCGTCATATTTCTGTGTTGATTCAGGGTCGTCATATTTCTGTGTTGATTCAGGGGGTCATCATATTTCTGTGTTGATTCAGGGTCGTCATATTTCTGTGTTGATTCAGGGTCGTCATATTTCTGTGTTGATTCAGGGGGTCATCATATTTCTGTGTTGATTCAGGGTCGTCATATTTCTGTGTTGATTCAGGGTCGTCATATTTCTGTGTTGATTCAGGGTCATCATATTTCTGTGTTGATTCAGGGTCGTCATATTTCTGTGTTGATTCAGGGGGTCATCATATTTCTGTGTTGATTCAGGGTCGTCATATTTCTGTGTTGATTCAGGGTCGTCATATTTCTGTGTTGATTCAGGGTCATCATCTGTGTTGATTCAGGGTCATCATCTGTGTTGATTCAGGGTCATCATATGTGTTGATTCAGGGTCATCATCTGTGTTGATTCAGGGTCATCATCTGTGTTGATTCAGGGTCATCATCTGTGTTGATTCAGGGTCATCATCTGTGTTGATTCAGGGTCATCATCTGTGTTGATTCAGGGTCATCATATTTCTGTGTTGATTCAGGGTCGTCATATTTCTGTGTTGATTCAGGGTCATCATATTTCTGTGTTGATTCAGGGTCGTCATATTTCTGTGTTGATTCAGGGGGTCATCATATTTCTGTGTTGATTCAGGGTCGTCATATTTCTGTGTTGATTCAGGGTCGTCATATTTCTGTGTTGATTCAGGGGGTCATCATATTTCTGTGTTGATTCAGGGTCGTCATATTTCTGTGTTGATTCAGGGTCGTCATATTTCTGTGTTGATTCAGGGTCATCATATTTCTGTGTTGATTCAGGGTCGTCATATTTCTGTGTTGATTCAGGGTCGTCATATTTCTGTGTTGATTCAGGGTCATCATCTGTGTTGATTCAGGGTCGTCATATTTCTGTGTTGATTCAGGGTCATCATATTTCTGTGTTGATTCAGGGTCATCATCTGTGTTGATTCAGGGTCATCATCTGTGTTGATTCAGGGTCATCATATTTCTGTGTTGATTCAGGGTCATCATATTTCTGTGTTGATTCAGGGTCGTCATATTTCTGTGTTGATTCAGGGTCGTCATATTTCTGTGTTGATTCAGGGTCGTCATATTTCTGTGTTGATTCAGGGTCATCATATTTCTGTGTTGATTCAGGGTCGTCATATTTCTGTGTTGATTCAGGGTCGTCATATTTCTGTGTTGATTCAGGGTCATCATATTTCTGTGTTGATTCAGGGTCATCATATTTCTGTGTTGATTCAGGGTCATCATATTTCTGTGTTGATTCAGGGTCATCATATTTCTGTGTTGATTCAGGGGGTCATCATATTTCTGTGTTGATTCAGGGTCATCATATTTCTGTGTTGATTCAGGGTCATCATATTTCTGTGTTGATTCAGGGTCGTCATATTTCTGTGTTGATTCAGGGGGTCATCATATTTCTGTGTTGATTCAGGGTCATCATCTGTGTTGATTCAGGGTCGTCATATTTCTGTGTTGATTCAGGGTCGTCATATTTCTGTGTTGATTCAGGGTCGTCATATTTCTGTGTTGATTCAGGGTCGTCATATTTCTGTGTTGATTCAGGGTCGTCATATTTCTGTGTTGATTCAGGGTCATCATATTTCTGTGTTGATTCAGGGTCGTCATATTTCTGTGTTGATTCAGGGTCGTCATATTTCTGTGTTGATTCAGGGTCATCATCTGTGTTGATTCAGGGTCATCATATTTCTGTGTTGATTCAGGGTCGTCATATTTCTGTGTTGATTCAGGGTCGTCATATTTCTGTTTTGATTCAGGGTCGTCATATTTCTGTGTTGATTCAGGGTCATCATCTGTGTTGATTCAGGGTCATCATATTTCTGTGTTGATTCAGGGTCGTCATATTTCTGTGTTGATTCAGGGTCATCATCTGTGTTGATTCAGGGTCATCATATTTCTGTGTTGATTCAGGGTCATCATATTTCTGTGTTGATTCAGGGTCATATTTCTGTGTTGATTCAGGGTCGTCATATTTCTGTGTTGATTCAGGGGGTCATCATATTTCTGTGTTGATTCAGGGTCATCATCTGTGTTGATTCAGGGTCGTCATATTTCTGTGTTGATTCAGGGTCGTCATATTTCTGTGTTGATTCAGGGTCGTCATATTTCTGTGTTGATTCAGGGGGTCATCATATTTCTGTGTTGATTCAGGGTCGTCATATTTCTGTGTTGATTCAGGGTCGTCATATTTTTGTGTTGATTCAGGGTCGTCATATTTCTGTGTTGATTCAGGGTCGTCATATTTCTGTGTTGATTCAGGGTCGTCATATTTCTGTGTTGATCCAGGGTCATCATCTGTGTTGATTCAGGGTCATCATATTTCTGTGTTGATTCAGGGTCATCATATTTCTGTGTTGATTCAGGGTCGTCATATTTCTGTGTTGATTCAGGGTCATCATATTTCTGTGTTGATTCAGGGTCATCATATTTCTGTGTTGATTCAGGGTCGTCATATTTCTGTGTTGATTCAGGGTCGTCATATTTCTGTGTTGATTCAGGGTCGTCATATTTCTGTGTTGATTCAGGGTCATCATATTTCTGTGTTGATTCAGGGTCGTCATATTTCTGTGTTGATTCAGGGTCATCATATTTCTGTGTTGATTCAGGGTCGTCATATTTCTGTGTTGATTCAGGGTCGTCATATTTCTGTGTTGATTCAGGGTCGTCATATTTCTGTGTTGATTCAGGGTCATCATATTTCTGTGTTGATTCAGGGTCATCATATTTCTGTGTTGATTCGAGGTCATCATATTTCTGTGTTGATTCAGGGTCATCATATTTCTGTGTTGATTCAGGGTCGTCATCTGTGTTGATTCAGGGTCGTCATATTTCTGTGTTGATTCAGGGTCGTCATATTTCTGTGTTGATTCAGGGTCGTCATATTTCTGTGTTGATTCAGGGTCGTCATATTTCTGTGTTGATTCAGGGTCGTCATATTTCTGTGTTGATTCAGGGTCGTCATATTTCTGTGTTGATTCAGGGTCGTCATATTTCTGTGTTGATTCAGGGGGTCATCATATTTCTGTGTTGATTCAGGGTCATCATCTGTGTTGATTCAGGGTCGTCATATTTCTGTGTTGATTCAGGGTCGTCATATTTCTGTGTTGATTCAGGGTCATCATATTTCTGTGTTGATTCAGGGTCATCATCTGTGTTGATTCAGGGTCATCATCTGTGTTGATTCAGGGTCATCATATTTCTGTGTTGATTCAGGGTCATCATCTGTGTTGATTCAGGGTCGTCATATTTCTGTGTTGATTCAGGGTCGTCATATTTCTGTGTTGATTCAGGGTCGTCATATTTCTGTGTTGATTCAGGGGGTCATCATATTTCTGTGTTGATTCAGGGTCGTCATATTTCTGTGTTGATTCAGGGTCATCATATTTCTGTGTTGATTCAGGGTCGTCATATTTCTGTGTTGATTCAGGGTCGTCATATTTCTGTGTTGATTCAGGGTCGTCATATTTCTGTGTTGATTCAGGGGGTCATCATATTTCTGTGTTGATTCAGGGTCATCATCTGTGTTGATTCAGGGTCGTCATATTTCTGTGTTGATTCAGGGTCGTCATATTTCTGTGTTGATTCAGGGTCATCATATTTCTGTGTTGATTCAGGGTCATCATCTGTGTTGATTCAGGGTCATCATCTGTGTTGATTCAGGGTCATCATATTTCTGTGTTGATTCAGGGTCATCATCTGTGTTGATTCAGGGTCGTCATATTTCTGTGTTGATTCAGGGTCGTCATATTTCTGTGTTGATTCAGGGTCGTCATATTTCTGTGTTGATTCAGGGGGTCATCATATTTCTGTGTTGATTCAGGGTCGTCATATTTCTGTGTTGATTCAGGGGGTCATCATATTTCTGTGTTGATTCAGGGTCATCATATTTCTGTGTTGATTCAGGGTCATCATCTGTGTTGATTCAGGGTCATCATATTTTTGTGTTGATTCAGGGTCGTCATATTTCTGTGTTGATTCAGGGTCGTCATATTTCTGTGTTGATTCAGGGGGTCATCATATTTCTGTGTTGATTCAGGGTCGTCATATTTCTGTGTTGATTCAGGGTCATCATATTTCTGTGTTGATTCAGGGTCGTCATATTTCTGTGTTGATTCAGGGTCGTCATATTTCTGTGTTGATTCAGGGTCATCATATTTCTGTGTTGATTCAGGGTCATCATATTTCTGTGTTGATTCAGGGTCGTCATCTGTGTTGATTCAGGGTCATCATATTTCTGTGTTGATTCAGGGGGTCATCATATTTCTGTGTTGATTCAGGGTCATCATATTTCTGTGTTGATTCAGGGTCGTCATATTTCTGTGTTGATTCAGGGTCGTCATATTTCTGTGTTGATTCAGGGTCATCATATTTCTGTGTTGATTCAGGGTCATCATCTGTGTTGATTCAGGGTCATCATATTTCTGTGTTGATTCAGGGGGTCATCATATTTCTGTGTTGATTCAGGGTCGTCATATTTCTGTGTTGATTCAGGGTCATCATATTTCTGTGTTGATTCAGGGTCATCATATTTCTGTGTTGATTCAGGGTCATCATATTTCTGTGTTGATTCAGGGTCGTCATATTTCTGTGTTGATCCAGGGTCGTCATATTTCTGTGTTGATCCAGGGTCATCATATTTCTGTGTTGATTCAGGGTCGTCATATTTCTGTGTTGATTCAGGGTCGTCATATTTCTGTGTTGATTCAGGGTCGTCATATTTCTGTGTTGATTCAGGGTCATCATATTTCTTTGTTGATTCAGGGTCATCATATTTCTGTGTTGATCCAGGGTCTTCATATGCCTGTGTTGATCCAGGGTCATCATATTTCTGTGTTGATTCAGGGTCGTCATATTTCTGTGTTGATTCAGGGTCGTCATATTTCTGTGTTGATTCAGGGTCATCATATTTCTGTGTTGATCCAGGGTCTTCATATGCCTGTGTTGATCCAGGGTCATCGTTTGCATGTATTGACATTGTGACATTTTTACACAATTTTACAGTAAAGTTCTGGTAAAATAAGAAATCTATCTCTTAAACTATTTTATTTTATTTTAAAAGACAACAGCATTTCAATTAAAATATATATATTTAAAATCAAATAGTCTGCATATGTGGTACATTAATGACAGCATTCAGAATGGGCTTCAGACAGTGTGAACACATGGATACCCATATCTGAGTGTGTAATGGTCTGCTTAATTTAAAATGAAATCCTGTAGCTTGTGCTGACCCAGGGACATTCTTTATAGTTCATCTTAGTTAATTTATATAATAATAATAATAATAATGGAGTGTCTCTTTTGTTGTCTCAGGGTCATATTTCTTGTAGTTCACTTGTTATAATACAGTCATTGATTTATTTCTGCTACAATAATAATAATAATACAATTTTGTATTAAGGGACATCTTTACTTGGCTAACCTGCTTTTTTCTCCACAGAATGTAAACTGAAATGGAGGATTGTATAAGAAGAACAGTGTTGAGTGAAGAAAGACAAAGAGGAAAAAACAAAAATATTACAGTTGATGTCCATGTTCTGAGGAAGGAAGAAAATCATGAGATGTTCATTCAGAAAATCCTTGAAACTTTGAACCTTTTTAGGAACACAAATTCTGCAAGTCAGAAGGACAAGGATAGAGGATACTTTATTGTTTACTGTATCCGTTCAGGGAATCCATATGATGAGAGTTACAAAACTGCAGGATGTATGGCTTACACATCATTTAAGATAAAAAATGATTGGCTGAGCCACAAAGTCATTGTGCAACGTACCAGCAAAGAACACAATGGGCACAATGCAACTTGTGAAAAAGAAGGACACTTTCAAGCAGTGTGTCCAGATTTGGTTAAGCAGATTGAAGAATGGATCTCATTGGGTGTGAAGCCAGATATCATTCTACTGGAAGCTCACAAATGGTCCAGATCTCGTGGACATACTGACTTGAACAACCGTCAGTACTTTGTTACTCCAAAGGACATTGAGAGTATTCGCACATGTTTGCTGCGCAGAAGCCATTTGAATAAAGATGATGCTATTAGTTCAGCCCAATTATTAACTGGTCAATGCAAGGACAATGTTGTTTTCTTTCAGCCTTTTACCCGTGAGAATGATCTTATAATTATCCTTCAGACACCCAACATGAGAGATAATCTGAACCGACATGGAAAGAACATTATATTTTTGGATGCCACTCATTATGTCAACCAGTATAATTTCCCACTTTATACACTGGCTATAAGAGATGACTATGGCCATGGAGTTCCAGTTGCCTTTATAGTAACAAGCAATGAAAAATAGTCAACACTGGGATTGGCTTTACAGCAATTTAGGAGAGTGTGTCCTGCACCAAGGTTTTTATATTTTATTTAATTCAGTTTAATCTATATAGTGCTTTTTACGTTTAAATTTTCATTTTTGCATCTTTACATACTTTGTAATCAAAATTATAATAAGTGAATAAATTAAGAGATATGGTATTAAAATACATGATATAATTGCAAGGTTGTCACTATGCAATGTATACTTAATACACTCAACTGAAATTTATACTACGTTGGATTGTCATAAACTGTCAATTGTTAATTGAAGTATACATTTAATTCAGAACATTATTCACAGTATTATAGTTTGTGTAATATTTACAAGATTTACAGAGATAACTTAAATTGAATAAGTTGTTTATTCATCCTTATAGTTTTTGTTTCCTGAAGGTGCTTCATGGTGGACAAGGACATGTGTGAGATAAATGCTTTGCGGAGAGTCTTTCCAGAGTCAGATATCCTTCTGTGCTGGTATCATGTTATGCAAGTATGTATATCCATTCCATACATGCATGCACGCACACACAGACACACGCGCACGAATCAAATAATGTAATAGATGTCTCTGTTTTCAGGCTGTTGTCCATTGGCTTTCAAAAACAGACTCTGGAGTTAGTGGATTATCAAATACTGATGTCAGGACAGAAATTGTTTCTTTCATCAGAAAGATGAAGCTTTGCACAACAGTATGTAAAATGATCTATTCCTTTTCGTTTTCTTGTGCCCTATTATACTTACATGTGTATTTTTATTTTAGGGAAAATTGTTTAATTTAACATTAAATTACTTATGATTTTTTAATATTTGAATATAGGAACTTGACTTTAAGTCAACAGCTGAACAATTCCTCAAGAGGTTTGAAGATATCCCAGCTCTTTGCTCATACTTCAAGGATCACTGGCTGGAAATAGGAAACATGTGGTCTGACTTTGGTCGATGCTACAACCATGCGGATTCTGATACAAACAATCTTGTTGAAAGGTATTATTTAACTTCATCATGAATTCATAATGCAAAGTTTAGTAATAGAGTCACAAGTGTTTGGAATTTAAAAAAGATCAAGGTCACACAATCACACTAAAACATATTTTGTTTTCCTTTCCTTGTCAAAGTAGATTTTTCCATCGCCTTAAATATCAGTTTTTGGGTGGCATTAGGA
This sequence comes from Triplophysa bombifrons, assembly GCA_029783895.1. NCBI lineage: Eukaryota > Metazoa > Chordata > Actinopteri > Cypriniformes > Nemacheilidae > Triplophysa > Triplophysa bombifrons. The sequence continues at coordinate 31,141,503 of CM056452.1, read as the reverse complement.
ACCGTAGGCTGAATGATCTTATAAAAATTCTCCTCAAGAAGACAGATGGATACTTCCAGGCCATTCAAGATTTGCATGCAGTTGGACGAATGAACAATGCTTCTTTGAAGTCAGGACAAATACTTCAATCAGCATCACGATTGATAGAGAAAGGTTGGCAGAATAACATTAATCTTTTATCCAACGACATGTACCTTTATGAAGTTACATCAGAACAAACCACTGGTCTTACCTACAAAGTTTGTCCATCTGAAAGTTTTTGTAGCTGCCCAATGGGAATCAGAGGACATCGATGTAAACACCTTGTACTTACTGATTTGCTGAGTGAACATGATTCTCAGAAGTTCCCTCCTTTGGATTTTCAAATGAATGCACATGCTAGTGTAATTAAGCAAAACAATCTTTACTCAGTTCTGTGCTTTGACACTAAAGAGGTGGATGTTAAAAGTTTATGCAACGAGAGAATTTACCACACTTCTGCAACAACACTTCAGTGTACCTGTTGTACATACTCGCACCATGAGAAATGTGCTTGCCTTCTCCTGGCATGTGAATTATTTGATATCACGTTAAAAACAGCTGCTACTATAGATCAGGACACATCACAGCAAGTCAACATGGACACTGATGCAAACCCCTCAAAAACTGAAATTCAGATGTTAAATGAAATACTGGAGACTGTGCAAAAATGGCAGTCAATTCCCAAGCACATTTGCCACCAAATAAAAGAATTACACGACACTGTAACAAATGGCTCCAAGACTGGACCAACATGTACAGAAATAAATTTGGATTTGACCAGGAAGATAAGACCATTGTTTCCACACAGGGCAAAAAACATGAAACGAAGATATGGAAAGAATTTTAAAAGGCTAAATACTAAAGCTAAATACAAAAATTGAATGCAAAAATGATAGACATCCAAGATTTTGTAACAGAATGTAACATGTTTATTTTGTAAAATCTTTACATAAAAGCAACGAAGATAAAGAGACTACTGTTTAGGTCTATTGTTGAAAAGTTTTTCATACATTTATGTATATATGTACTTGTTTAATACTATTGATCTGGTAATGCCATCTCTACATTTAAATTAAGCTGCATAACCCTGTGACATTTAACAACAGTTCACAGTCTGAATTTGTGTTATAAAATCAATGCACATCTATTTAAACTGACTGATTAAAAACGAGATGACAACATCTACAACTTGTGGTCCAAATGAATGGGTTATCAGACTAAAAGGTGATTCCTCTCCCAGTCTTTCCCTAAGCAAGCACTGGAGAGTGCGCAGTGTATTCCTATTAAGGGTGAATGGATAGATTTGTAAGTAGTAAGTATAAAAATTTCATCCTTGTATGTGGAAATCAACTTACTTTGAAACCTCTGCCTCAGCACCTGGAATACTTGTACTCATATTTAGGGTGACATGTCGCTCAAGCATTGCCCCAAGCTCCTGGGCTAAGTCTGTGGCCTCCCCTTCACTGAGGGCAGAGAATATGCTAACTTTAGTCTTTGTTTTTTTGGTCGTTGTTCTCTGAGTTCCTCTGGGAGATCCTCTTTACGAACCTTTTGATAAACCAATGTGTTAGTATGAAGTACAAATGATTTGTTGTAATTAAAATCAGATCAAATGAATGTACAAACCCTAATCAGACTTCTTAACATGTTGTTTGACATGTTTTCTGCAGTGATCCTTCTTTTTAATTCATCTGCAGTGATTGTGTATTTTCTTTTGGTGCCTGGCACTGACAGCCTTCCCAACACTGTATAGTTTCCTCCCTGAGCTGAATTAGACTCGTCTCTTTCATGATGTCTTTTTCCTTTCTCTTTATTTTCTTTTCCTTTCTCATTTGCTATGCTTTCCTCTTGCCTTCTCTGTTCACTTTTGTTTTCCTCAGCTTCTTTCCCTCTCTCAAAAATGTTTTGCTGCTCTTCACTTTTCTCTTCTTCTGCTTTGATTTCCTCTGGTTCTCCTCCCTCTGCTGCATATGCAAAACTCAGATCGATCAGGTAATCATCAGTATTACAATTTTTACAATGTATCAATGTATTTTTTACAATGTATCAGTTTCATACCATCTACCACATCAACACAACCAAGTTATGCTTGTGTACCATAAACTACCAAAACTATTTAAAGTCATTTGTAAGAAAATACTGTTTTACCATTTTAATTGATTAAAATTAATTTGGATTAGAATTTGAATGATTATATCAGGATTTTGCAATGTTCTCCAAAAATAAGTATAACACCTTCTAGACAACTTTGCATTTTGTCCCTGATCTGTGCACGCTTTGAAAATGCATCGGCCAGTGTAAACCAGGATGTACAGTCAAGCTCATTGATTAGTTCTTTGGGAGGATCCTACAGGTAAGGAAGGAAACATAAATGTGTTACATTTTCTTTTGTGATATGAAAATATATGTGAAAAATATCGCCCAAGTGCCAACCAGCATCTAGAAAAAATTACTTTCAAAACTTACATTAAGAAAGTGCTCTGCATAGAGTAGGACAAATAGGCCACATTCAGAGCTGTTTTCTTGCTGTCCAGGTACCTGTACTTTGAGGGCTGGCATAGAATCCGCAGAATATATCCGAGGCTTTTGTTTTGTGTTTTTCCACATTTCTGTTAAGTAACTGAAAAAAAACTTTATTAAATCGACACCTTAGTTGTAAAGCTTTATTATGTTTACCATAGAGGGTATATATATATATAAGTAGATATATACAACAATATACAACAGAACCAACCTTCGAATATTTTGGAACACCTCCATGCTATCACTCACTTCTACTGGCCTGGAGTCTAACATTAAAATGCAAGGCCTTAAAGTAAAACGCAACTGATCAAAGACTAAGAACTCTTAGATTCACAACACAAATGTGAGATAAATTCATTGTAGGGGCAACAGCACATAATTTAACTACACAAATATAACTACGGTTTAATTACCCATATGTAATAAACATTTACCTCTTTCTTTGTACCAGTTTTCGCCCCCTTTTGATGTATTCCACTTCTTCATTCCCAGGGAAGCACACAATCATGAGTCTCCAGTGATTTCTGAAAAAAAAAAACATTTATAGACAATATAAATAACATAGGTTTCTATAATTACCTATGTGCTATATACAGTAAGAGGCAAAGTCATTTCTTCAACTACAAACATTTTAAAGGGATTCTTCACCCAAAAATGAAAAATTGTCATTATTAACTCAACGTCAGATTGTTCCAAACCTCTAAAAAAATGTATGGATGCTGAATACATAGGAAGATATGTGGAAGAAAGTCAGATATCATCCCTCATTTACTGCCACAGTAGGGAAAATAAAGAGTATGGGAGTCAATAGGGGGTAAGATTTGACATTCTTCCAAATGGCGTCCTGTGTGTTCAGCAGTACACAGACATTTATACAGGTACAGGAACAATCTGAGAGTAAATGATGGCAGAATTTAAATTTTTGGGTAATGTATCCCTTTAATGGACACATTTAGAGTAAAAGTACATTCAATTAGTCGTTGGTGTGATTTAACAATCATCTTCAACTTTTTTCTGAATGTGTTGTAATGTAAAATTATCATTTTTGTTTCATTCTGTAAACTACTCCCATATTTCTTTTTTACTTGCATTTATTTGCAGAACATGTAATGTATACTCATATTCATTTAAAAACAATTGTAATTTAAGGAAAGTAAAACCATGGAAAAATTAAGAGACGTCTTGACTTTTCCCTATAATCAGCATTTCCAATTTCTACATGTTTTCAAATCTTGAATACTGTAAAGTCAAAACACAATACATCTTGTTATGTTGACAGTTTAGTCCGGTTTGAAATTGTCTGCAAAATAATCAAAAACTTTATGCTTTTGGAATTTGGAAGAAATGTTGGCAGTAAAATGAAAAATAGTTGAAAAGTTTACCCATACATACCTACAAATAGTCAATTATATTATATCTAAATTATAGAAACAATATAAAATTGATTTAGTTGCCATGTCCATTAATGGGAAAAGGGACTAATGAAATCTTGCGATAAAAAATGAAAAATAACCACTAAAATAGTTCTCACCCAAGGACATTTTCAACTATCAAAAGATAGTCCTTGCGAAAAATGTCCTCATGTTTTGTCCATCTGATGACATCAGTGTATCCACTACAATGGCAAAGATGACATGGTAAAAATGGTTAAGCATGTGGTTAAAATTCAAATTTTTAAATACAATTTAAAATATACTTTTGAGAGAACATGGCTTCTTTAAATTCCATTCTATAGAGCAAATCTATAGAACATGTACAAACGCATAAAGAGAAACTGGCTGTGTTAATAATTTGATATTTTATCTAATGATCCCTTTGTCTTCCGTAACGTGAGTGAATCCTACCTAGTTTTTAGCTTTGTGTAAAAGTGCACTGGGTAGATCAAAGATTTCCGCCTTATATTTGGTCCCAATTCTTCATGAACATATCTAGAAGTTTGTAAAAATTAGAAAAGAGATTGATAAGACTATTATGCTGTGCAGTTTTAAAATACATCAGCAAAATTACCTCAACTGAATGTCCATAACAATGTCATCAAGCCACATTCCATCGTTCAATGTAACCAATGATTCTTCTGTTAATGAGGGCACACCGAAGACCCTCAAAGGAAAATACAAAACCACACACTATTAGTGCAGCAGTTTATGGTTTAATAAATGAAGACATTATTTCATTTAATTTTTACCCTTTTATCTTCTCCATTGTTAATCGACCTGGTGATTCTTATGAATAAAGAAAAAAATGTTAGCGCTTGCAATAAAGAAATACTGTATACAACTGTTGTTTATATAACAACACAGGCATATGATGACCCTGGATCAACACAGAAATATGATGACCCTGAATCAACACAGAAATATGACGACCCTGAATCAACACAGAAATATGATGACCCTGAATCAACACAGAAATATGATGACCCTGAATCAACACAGAAATATGATGACCCTGAATCAACCAGAAATATGATGACCCTGAATCAACACAGATGATGACCCTGAATCAACACAGATGATGACCCTGAATCAACACAGAAATATGACGACCCTGAATCAACACAGAAATATGACGACCCTGGATCAACACAGAAATATGACGACCCTGGATCAACACAGAAATATGATGACCCTGAATCAACACAGAAATATGATGACCCTGAATCAACACAGAAATATGATGACCCTGAATCAACACAGAAATATGACGACCCTGAATCAACACAGAAATATGATGACCCTGAATCAACACAGAAATATGATGACCCTGAATCAACACAGATGATGACCCTGAATCAACACAGAAATATGATGACCCTGAATCAACACAGATGATGACCCTGAATCAACACAGAAATATGATGACCCCCTGAATCAACACAGAAATATGACGACCCTGAATCAACACAGAAATATGATGACCCTGAATCAACACAGAAATATGACGACCCTGAATCAACACAGAAATATGACGACCCTGAATCAACACAGAAATATGATGACCCTGAATCAACACAGAAATATGACGACCCTGAATCAACACAGATGATGACCCTGAATCAACACAGAAATATGATGACCCTGAATCAACACAGATGATGACCCTGAATCAACACAGAAATATGATGACCCTGAATCAACACAGAAATATGACGACCCTGAATCAACACAGAAATATGATGACCCTGAATCAACACAGAAATATGATGACCCTGAATCAACACAGAAATATGACGACCCTGAATCAACACAGATGATGACCCTGAATCAACACAGAAATATGATGACCCTGAATCAACACAGAAATATGACGACCCTGAATCAACACAGATGATGACCCTGAATCAACACAGAAATATGATGACCCTGAATCAACACAGAAATATGATGACCCTGAATCAACACAGAAATATGACGACCCTGAATCAACACAGATGATGACCCTGAATCAACACAGAAATATGATGACCCTGAATCAACACAGATGATGACCCTGAATCAACACAGAAATATGATGACCCTGAATCAACACAGAAATATGATGACCCTGAATCAACACAGAAATATGATGACCCTGAATCAACACAGAAATATGACGACCCTGAATCAACACAGAAATATGACGACCCTGAATCAACACAGAAATATGACGACCCTGGATCAACACAGAAATATGATGACCCTGAATCAACACAGAAATATGATGACCCTGAATCAACACAGAAATATGATGACCCTGAATCAACACAGAAATATGACGACCCTGAATCAACACAGAAATATGATGACCCTGAATCAACACAGAAATATGATGACCCTGAATCAACACAGATGATGACCCTGAATCAACACAGAAATATGATGACCCTGAATCAACACAGATGATGACCCTGAATCAACACAGAAATATGATGACCCTGAATCAACACAGAAATATGATGACCCTGAATCAACACAGAAATATGATGACCCTGAATCAACACAGAAATATGACGACCCTGAATCAACACAGATGATGACCCTGAATCAACACAGAAATATGATGACCCTGAATCAACACAGAAATATGATGACCCTGAATCAACACAGAAATATGACGACCCTGAATCAACACAGATGATGACCCTGAATCAACACAGAAATATGATGACCCTGAATCAACACAGATGATGACCCTGAATCAACACAGAAATATGATGACCCTGAATCAACACAGAAATATGATGACCCTGAATCAACACAGATGATGACCCTGAATCAACACAGAAATATGATGACCCTGAATCAACACAGAAATATGATGACCCTGACTCAACACAGATGATGACCCTGAATCAACACAGAAATATGACGACCCTGAATCAACACAGAAATATGATGACCCTAAATCAACACAGAAATATGATGACCCTGAATCAACACAGATGATGACCCTGAATCAACACAGAAATATGATGACCCTGAATCAACACAGAAATATGATGACCCTGAATCAACACAGAAATATGATGACCCTGAATCAACACAGAAATATGATGACCCTGAATCAACACAGAAATATGACGACCCTGAATCAACACAGATGATGACCCTGAATCAACACAGAAATATGATGACCCTGAATCAACACAGAAATATGATGACCCTGAATCAACACAGAAATATGACGACCCTGAATCAACACAGATGATGACCCTGAATCAACACAGAAATATGATGACCCTGAATCAACACAGATGATGACCCTGAATCAACACAGAAATATGATGACCCTGAATCAACACAGAAATATGATGACCCTGAATCAACACAGATGATGACCCTGAATCAACACAGAAATATGATGACCCTGAATCAACACAGAAATATGATGACCCTGACTCAACACAGATGATGACCCTGAATCAACACAGAAATATGACGACCCTGAATCAACACAGAAATATGATGACCCTAAATCAACACAGAAATATGATGACCCTGAATCAACACAGATGATGACCCTGAATCAACACAGAAATATGATGACCCTGAATCAACACAGAAATATGATGACCCTGAATCAACACAGAAATATGATGACCCTGAATCAACACAGATGATGACCCTGAATCAACACAGAAATATGACGACCCTGAATCAACACAGAAATATGACGACCCTGAATCAACACAGAAATATGACGACCCTGAATTAACACAGAAATATGACGACCCTGAATCAACACAGAAATATGATGACCCTGAATCAACACAGATGATGACCCTGAATCAACACAGAAATATGATGACCCTGAATCAACACAGAAATATGACGACCCTGAATCAACACAGAAATATGACGACCCTGAATCAACACAGAAATATGATGACCCTGAATCAACACAGAAATATGATGACCCTGGATCAACACAGAAATATGATGACCCTGAATCAACACAGAAATATGACGACCCTGAATCAACACAGAAATATGACGACCCTGAATCAACACAGAAATATGACGACCCTGAATCAACACAGAAATATGACGACCCTGAATCAACACAGAAATATGACGACCCTGAATCAACACAGAAATATGATGACCCTGAATCAACACAGAAATATGATGACCCTAGATGAACACAAGCATATTTTATTTAGAATGTATTGATCAATTACTGTTTATATTACGAACCTAAGTGAAAGATGACTCGGAATCGACACAATGTTGTCCCCAGATCAGCAACAGATATTTTATTGTTTCAATTATCATCGATCCAACTCTATCAGTGAAGATTTGTAAAAAAATATCGTCTTCCTCATGAACAAATAAAAACGTGGAACATAGATCCGGTGACACGATTGCGGGGAAATAAATCCCGGACTGTGCGGCTAAACAGTTACGGGTTCGGATGCCGATTTACATCTTATAAGGGCATTTAGCTAGTGTTGGCGTTACTTGTTAATCCATCGTGAAATTGAGATGCGATAGAAAATTATTTGGACGATTAACGCCTCATATGGCAGTCTAAGCGATTGCTAGCGTCAGTACACAAACCATAATAAAAGTATAAAACAATAAGGAACCTTATGCTGAGCAGGGGCGCATTTAAAATGCAATAAGTTATAAACTTACCTTGCCTGCACCAAACGAATGTGGAGCGTTGTGTCTTGTAAGGCGAAAATCAGAAACCGTCGCTCAAACTCAACGAGGTGACGTTGATGATGCTGATTGGTTGAACCGTTTGAGGTGAAGGGCCTCCCTTGTTGACCCAGGAATGCGTCGAACTCGGCAAAATCAGGTCGTGCGGAGGAATATGGTGGATATATGTATGGTCTCGTCCTTGGAGGAGAACGCATGGAACGTGCGGACTGAGTAGTTAACCGCGAGGTGGAGGTTCACCTGGGGAAGCTCATGGGTTACCATGTGTGGGAACCATTGTCATGAGGGTATTACAGACGGAACAGCCCACGGTGGGGGTGTTACTGCGTCTGATAGCACCAGGTCCGGTTAGAATTATCTGTGATAGGTATCCCGGCATAAGGGGGAAGGCTGCTCTGCCCAGCCAACCCCCAGGGGGTGCTTGCTTAGTGATGGATGGAATTCCTGTTCTTAACCAGTGTCTGGGTAAGAAGGAAGGTTGGTGAGGTACCAATTTTCTTAGCCATGTGTTTGGGTAAGAAGAAAAGGTAGATAGCACACTGACCCAACCTCTTGGAGGGTGGGAAGGTGCTTTCGCAGGCATACGCCCCCCGGATGCCAGTCCTACATGTCGCCACGCAGGACGTGGGCTAACACCGGTTTACGCGAAGGTTGTTAACCCTTGCGAAGCCCAACCCGCAGTTCTACAGATGTCTGCTAGAGAGGCGCTTCTGCCAGTGCCCAGGAGGTGGCTAAACTCCGTGTGGAGTGAGCCCTCACCAATGGGCATGGGAGATTCTGAGATCGGAATACCGTCGTAACGGCGTCCACGACCCAGTGCGCCAGCCTCTGTTTGGAGACAGCCTTCCCCTTCTGCTGTCCTCCAACAGACACGGAGCTGGTCAGAGCTTCAGAGCTCTGAGTGCGGTCCAGCGTACTGGACACAAAACTGATCGGGTTGGGTCTTCCTCCCCTATGGAGAGAGCCTGCAAGTTCACCACTTGGCCCCGGAGGGAGTAGTGGGAACTTCTTAGGCACGCATCCGGGCCTGGGTCTCAAGATAACGTGAGAGTTACCAGGGCCGAATTTAAGGCAATCCGGGGACACGGAGGATGCTCGGTGGTCCCCTACCCTCTTGAAGGAAGTGAGCGCCATCAGGAGGGCCGTCTTACTCTGTGAGGAAGATCGGAACCTCCAAGGGGCTCTTGGGGGGCCCTGAGGCTCCCCAGGACCACTTAGGGTCCCAAGAGGGTATGGAGCGGAGATGAGGCGGATTCCGCCCTCTCGCGCCCCTTAGGAACCTGGTGACCAGGTCGTGTTGCCCTAGAAACTTTCCACCGACTGAGTCTTGATGAGTGGCAATAGTGACTACATACACTTTCAGTGTGGAGGGGAGATGTTAGTCTCCAGTCTCGTGAGAAGGACAACACAATCCTGATCACGCACCTCGTTGAGAAAGACACCAGGACGAGAAGAGGCACCGTCTAGAGGCGTGTGACCGCCTAGTAGATGGGGCCCTAGCCTGGGTGATGGTCTCTGCCGTAGAGGGAGAGTAGCCATCTCAGGATCTTCTCGTCCCGTCTAGAGACCAGACATGGGTGTTCCAGAGGTCTGATCTGGGATGCCAGAACGTGTCCTTCCCCTGAGAGAGCAGGTCCTCTGTCAGGGGAATGGTTCAGGGGGAGTCGCTGTCCAGAGCGTCAACTCTGAAGCCAAGAGAGATTAAACCAGTGCGGTGTAACCAATAAAACTTGGTGCTCCTCTTCCCTGACTTTGCACAGTATCTGTGCAAGGAGGCTCCTGGGGAGGGGAAGGTTTGCTTCTGCCGGTCCCGTGGTCAGCTGTGCGCCAGGGCATCCGTGCCGAGGGGGGCCTCGGTCAGGGAGTACCAAAGCAGACAATGGGTGGTGTCGCGGGAGGCAAAGAGGTCTGTCTGTGCTTGTCCGAACAGCACCCAAATGAGCTGGACCGATGGGTGGAGTCGCCACTCTCCGCATGGCGTATACTGACGAGAGAGCGCGTTGGCTGTCTGGTTCAGTTTGCCTGGGATGTGTTGCCCGCAGGGAGCGGATCACCTGCTAACTCCACAGGAGGAGTTTCCCTGACCTTGCACAGTGTCTGTGCAAGGAGGCTCCTGGAGGGGGAAGGTGTGCTTCCGCCCGTCCCGTGGTCAGCTGTGCGCCAGGGCATCCGTGGTCAGCTGTGCGCCAGGGCATCCGTGCCAAGGGGGGCCTCGGTCAGGGAGTACCAAAGCAGACAATGGGTGGTGTCGCGGGAGGCAAAGAGGTCTATCTGTGCCTGTCCGAACAGCACCCAAATGAGCTGGACCAGGGGGGGAGTCGCCACTCTCCGCAAGGCGTATACTTACGAGAGAGCGCGTTGGCTGTCTGGTTCAGTTTGCCTGGGATCTGTGTGGCCCGCAGGGAGCAGATCACCTGCTAACTCCACAGGAGGAGGCGTCGAGCAAGTTGTGTTAGCTGCCGTGAGCGTACGCCACTCTGGCGATGTACAGTACGGCTGTCGTGCTGTCCCGGAGGACAAACACGTGCTGGCCCTGCACTAGAGGCCGGAGCCTTCTCAGCGCAAGCAGAACAGCCCACAACCCTAGGCAATTGCATTCCAGCGCAGCGGGGGCCCGTCCAGCGCCCCGCTACTGCGTGCCCGTGGCACACTGCACCCCACCTCTGCAGCGAGGTGTCCGTCGTCACCACGACGTGCCTCGTAACCTAACCGAGGAGAACCCCCGCCCGGGGGAAGGTCATGGAAGACCAAGGGGTTAGGGTGCGTTGGCAGCAGGGCGTCATCACCATGTGCCTGCTGCCGGTGTGCCACGCTGTCCTCGGAACTCAACTCTGTAGCCAGTGTTGAAGCGGTCTCATGTGCATCAATCCGAGGTGTATTTCCCCGCGGAGGACGCCATGTGTCCCAGGAGCCTCTGAAATTGTTTCAGGGGAACCGCCGACTGCCTGAAGTGTTCCAGGCAGTTCAACACTGACTGGGCGCCTGCTGCGGACAGCTGCGCCGTCATGGTGACAGAGTTTAGTTCCATACCGAGGAAGAGGATGCTCTGCACTGGGGAGAGTTTGCTCTTTTCTCGGTTGACCTGAAATCCCAATCGATCTAGATGCCGGAGCACCAGGTCCCTCTGTGTACACAACAGATCCCACGAGTGTGCCAGGATAAGCCAGTCGTTGAGATTTAGTACCCGCACATCCTTATCCCGAAGGGGAGAAAGGGCGGCTTCCACGATCTTCGTGAAGACATGTGGAAACAGGGACAAACCGAAAGGGAGGACTCTGTACTGATATGCCCATCCCTCGAACGCGAACTGAGGAAAGGCCGGTGTCGAGGGGATCGAGACATGAAAGTAAGCGTCCTTCAGGACGATTGCCACAAACCAATCCTGACACCTGATAGATGTCAGGATGCACCTCTGCGTGAGCATCTGAACGGCAGCTTGTGAAGGTGCTCTGTGCCTCTGGCGCAGAGAGAGGAGGCAGCCTGGCCCGCGGCATCGCAAGACCTCGACACCAGTGATGCCGAAGTCTTACGTGCTTTGGACCGTAGGTGTGGCCAATTTCCCCCAGGTGGTAGCCGTCCGCGGCACAGGTGCACCGCGGGCGGACGTTCCATCCGGGGGATCACGACGCAGCCCTTGGCTGCCCCACCATCGAGGGAAGTAAGGGAGGCGGAGCTGGTTTTCACTGTGTAAAACTCCACGGACTGCTCCAAGTTTTACACAGCTCCTCATGCACCTCCGGGAAAAAAATGGCACCCGGGGTGGGCGCGGGTTGCACCGCGCTCCGACCTCAGGAACCACGTTTCCCCGGGTTAGCATGTATGACATCACTTCTGCTTCCTCCCTACTCGACCGCTGGGGGTGGAGCTCGGATTCGTCAGAGTCGGATGCCAATCTCCCTTCGATGCTGCGAGCGACATCTCATCTACGTCACACATCGTTCCCGATGTGTGTCGTGAGAATCCGGACGGTATGCCACCGCCGGTTGGAGATGTGCCCGCACTGCGGGCAGATGTGTCAACGAACGCTGCTTCAGTGTGCTGGACGCCCAGACACCTATTGCAGCGATCGTGTCCATCCCCCTCCTCGATGAGGGTGCCGCACCCAAGAGAACAGCGGGACATGCCGCGCTGGAGAATGCTCAGTCAGTTCTGAAAAGGACTTTTTAGATAAAATCTCAAGCACCTCCGGAACTGCCGAGACGCCCAGGGGAAGGTCGCTGCAGGTAGGGACGATCCGCTGCTACACGTCGTAGATCCGGCAATGTAGAAGAAGAAGAATTCATTGAATTCGTTCTGTTCGTAGTGATGAGTGAAGGCTCTGAAGAACAAAAGGTAAATGAATGCTGCACGCCGGCTTCCTTTTATACTGGATATCCGGGGGCGGAGCCCGGCATGCAAATTTCATTAGCTAAATTTCATTGGCCTTTTCTATAGTAGTCAGAGTTGATTGGTTCTCAAGGGCGAACCCCATCTGTCGTTCTCGACACAACGTCGAGAGACCGACAGAAAGGGAAACATGATTATTAATTAATAAACAGTTGTTATACTTACCTTACTTCTTGACTGAGTCTCAAATGATTCATTCCGCGATTCATCTGTATAATCCCCTCCTTTCCACTAGCCTAGTCTGATGTGATGGGTCAGATGGTTTAGTCTGATGTGATTAGTTAGAAGGTCTTGTCTGATGTGATTGGTCAGATGGTCTAATCTGATGTGATTAGTCAAATGGTCTAATCTGATGTGATGGGTCAGATGGTCTAATCTGATGTGATTGGTCAGATGGTCTAATCTGATGTGATGGGTCAAATGGTCTAATCTGATGTGATGGGTCAGATGGTCTAATCTGATGTGATGGGTCAAATGGTCTAATCTGATGTGATGGGTCAGATGGTCTAATCTGATGTGATGGGTCAGATGGTCTAATCTGATGTGATTGGTCAGATGGTCTAATCTGATGTGATGGGTCAGATGGTCTAGTCTGATGTGATTGGTCAGATGGTCTAATCTGATGTGATGGGTCAGATGGTCTAATCTGATGTGATTGGTCAGATGGTCTAATCTGATGTGATGGGTCAGATGGTCTAATCTGATGTGATGGGTCAGATGGTCTAATCTGATGTGATGGGTCAGATGGTCTAATCTTATGTGATGGGTCAGATGGTCTAGTCTGATGTGATTGGTCAGATGGTTAAATCTGATGTGATTGGTCAGATGGCCTAATCTGATGTGATTGTTCAGATGGTCTAGTATGATGTGATGGGTCAGATGGTCTAGTCTGTGTGATTGGTCAGATGGTCTAGTCTGTGTGATTGGTCAGATGGTTTAGTCTGATGTGATTGGTCAGATGGTCTAATCTGATGTGATGGGTCAGATGGTTTAGTCTGATGTGATTGGTCAGATGGTCTAATCTGATGTGATTGGTCAGATGGTCTAATCTGATGTGATGGGTCAGATGGTTTAGTCTGATGTGATTGGTCAGATGGTCTTATCTGATGTGATTGGTCAGATGGTTTAGTCTGATGTGATTGGTCCGATGATTTAGTCTGATGTGATTGGTCAGATGGTTTAGTCTGATGTGATTGGTCAGATGGTCTAATCTGATGTGATTGGTCAGATGGTTTAGTCTGATGTGATTGGTCAGATGGTCTTATCTGATGTGATTGGTCAGATGGTTTAGTCTGATGTGATGGGTCAGATGGTTTAGTCTGATGTGATTGGTCAGATGGTCTAATCTGATGTGATTGGTCAGATGGTTTAGTCTGATGTGATGGGTCAGATGGTCTAATATGATGTGATTGTGGTCAGATGGTCTAATCTGATGTGATGGGTCATATGGTCTAGTCTGTGTGATTGGTCAGATGGTCTAATCTGATGTGATGGGTCAGATGGTCTAGTCTGTGTGATTGTGGTCAGATGGTTTAGTCTGATGTGATTGGTCAGATGGTCTAATCTGATGTGATGGGTCAGATGGTCTAATCTGATGTGATGGGTCAGATGGTCTAGTCTGTGTGATTGGTCAGATGGTTTAGTCTGATGTGATTGGTCAGATGGTTTAGTCTGATGTGATAGGTCAGATGGTCTAATCTGATGTTATTGGTCAGATGGTTTAGTCTGATGTGATTGGTCAGATGGTCTAATCTGATGTGATTGGTCAGATGGTTTAGTCTGATGTGATTGGTCAGATGGTCTTATCTGATGTGATTGGTCAGATGGTCTTATCTGATGTGATGGGTCAGATGGTCTAATCTGATGTGATTGGTCAGATGGTTTAGTCTGATGTGATTGGTCAGATGGTCTTATCTGATGTGATTGGTCAGATGGTTTAGTCTGATGTGATTGGTCAGATGGTTTAGTCTGATGTGATTGGTCAGATGGTCTTATCTGATGTGATTGGTCAGATGGTCTTATCTGATGTGATGGGTCAGATGGTCTAATCTGATGTGACGGGTCAGATGGTTTAGTCTGATGTGATGGGTCAGATGGTTTAGTCTGATGTGATTGGTCAGATGGTCTAGTCTGATGTGATTGGTCAGATGGTCTTATCTGATGTGATTGGTCAGATGGTCTTATCTGATGTGATGGGTCAGATGGTCTAATCTGATGTGACGGGTCAGATGGTTTAGTCTGATGTGATGGGTCAGATGGTTTAGTCTGATGTGATTGGTCAGATGGTCTAATCTGATGTGATTGGTCAGATGGTCTAGTCTGATGTGATTGGTCAGATGGTCTTATCTGATGTGATTGGTCAGATGGTCTTATCTGATGTGATGGGTCAGATGGTTTAGTCTGATGTGATGAGTCAGATGGTTTAGTCTGATGTGATTGGTCAGATGGTCTAATCTGATGTGATTGGTCAGATGGTCTAGTCTGATGTGATTGGTGAGAGAGACCAAGGCTCACGAGAGACAGTGGAGAGCAGTCCTAGCCCAACATAAGCATGGACTATATGTAGTGACGTAGATCTGCGGCGGTTGGCGAATCGGACTAGAGACGCCTCGTTTGTGTGATTCAGAGTCGACTCCTTTTTTTCCAAGCCAATAACTTTCTTATTCTTTCATGGACGGACAGTCAAAACATAACAACAGCATTCGCATCCTGATTTCACGAGAATTCGTAACTGTTATACTAGGAGGCTAATTCGTACAATGTAAACCCTAAAAATTTGAAAATATTGAAAGAAACTCCAAACCGTCCAAATTGCAAATATTTCTCAAATATAAATGTGCTCTTATAATTGACTGACATTTTACAGTTCAACTATCAACAAAGCAGTTTAGCCCACACAAGCCTTGATACTCTCAGTCAATAACAGGATGTGACTCATGACGTGTTGGGTTCTGGTGAAAGCGTCTGCCTGTAAGAGAGAGATGGTACTAGTATTACACTGTTTGCATTGTCGGTTAATCTTCATCCCTAATGATAATTTACCGGATCACCCAGATATTCTGGAGGCCCAACGGCGTGACAGACTGTACTCTAGTGTTCTCCAGAGACCAGACTGGGTGAGTTTATTCAAGCATAGATCCTCCATATGCCTCTGTGGTGCACGAGCAGCCAGATCCTTCAATTCGCCGCCATCCGCAAAGACGAATGTCATCTTGAAGAAATGACTGATACGAAGCTCTTCCGTGACAACTTTCCCCGGATTCCGGAGATTCTCTCTCATGTCGCTAAGTGGCCTACTTAATCGTCTCCATCTGAGACCGACCGCTCTTCTGGAGTCAACAAGATACGTGGAATCCAATAAAATTTAATTCATTATCCACTTCGGCCACCGCTAATCGAGAAAAATTGATTCTGCATGGAGACTAAATGGAAGGCATGTGCGATGCAGGTGAACCCGGTGACCAGAAGGCGTCAGGAAGGCATTACTGAAAAGAAAGGGTGGGTTGGCACGCAGTGTGGGCAGGTGAACGGTTGGAGGAAAGCACATGAAGGGTAGAGATGCGTGGATGAGATTAGTGTTTCCACTGTTTGGCATCATCTTAAATACGCCAAGAATCTGAATTAATCCTTAGATGTAAAAAAAGATGTGTATAAATGAATCACCTATTGTAGTAGAAAGATTTTCTTGCATCTTCTGAAGAACACACAGGGGTACAAATCATATTCTAATATTAAACATCGATGGATTAGGAATGTGTTGACCAGGGTTCATATGATGATTCACTCTCTCTCTCTCTCTCTCTCTCTCTCTCTCACTGCTCTCTCTCTCCTTGTCTCACACACTCACATACAACACGTCAGACACTGTTCCACCCTTTGTACCGAAATAAAAAGAAAACTCAGACTACTAGGGGCAGTATGGATCTCACAAAATCCACAGACAGTAAAACCAGACGCCAGTCCTATTTATTTGCGCATACAGAGGAAAGAGTGATGGAAACTTGCTTACTCTTAACAATTTCTTTAGTTTTCCTCACAGATCGGTTATTCTAGACGGACACTTGTTTGGCTTTCTACAGCATTCCGCTCTTTATCTCTCACACGGACACAAAAGAAGCACTTTCACCACCGAGCCATCATTGTACCTGCCCGGAATGATACAGCGGGATGGATGTTTGACCCTCTGAGGAATGATGTGTATCTGTGGAAACTTAATCTCACAGCGTGTGGGGAAAATTCTGCCTGCAGAGGCAACGTGCTGAAGCTCAGGTTGATGTGACCTTTTACACATCTTCAAAGAAACAACATCATCCTCACGGCACAAGCACCAACGTGTGGCTAGAGACCGGAGACTTCTTTAAGATAAGAGAAAAACACAGGATATGATCTCAGGACAAATGATTCAAGTTATATGCGTTAATAGTAATGGTCAATTTTTTGAAACTGCTAGGGTCCCCACAGGACGGACAATATAGAAATAAAGATTTCAAGGGCTGAAAAACAAACTAATAGTCCAGAAAATGATAAGAAACTCAAAGTCTACACCAGAAGTCATTGTTGTAATTCACGTCACACCCTTAAAAATATAGATGCTTCAAGCTTTCATAGAAGAACCTTTTTAATCTAAAAGGTTCCATAAAGAACCTTTTACATCCAAAGAACCGGGGCGAAAAAAGGTTTTGCAGAATATAAAAAAGTAAGAACAATTTGGCTCTTTAAAGATCCTTTGACTGAATGGTACTTTGAGAAACTAAAAGGGGCTCTTCTATGGCATCGCTGTGAACCACCTTTTAAACACCTTTATTTTGTGTATCATGTGCTGACATCTTATCTGTTCAGCAATGGAATAGGTTTTCTACTTGAATGCAAAAACAACTTGCAATTATATCAAAAATCATGACT
This sequence comes from Triplophysa bombifrons, assembly GCA_029783895.1. Lineage (NCBI taxonomy): Eukaryota > Metazoa > Chordata > Actinopteri > Cypriniformes > Nemacheilidae > Triplophysa > Triplophysa bombifrons. Next base: position 31,123,528 of record CM056452.1, on the reverse strand, counting down.
TGTACCTTTAAAAAACTGCTCAAATAAAGGTGCTTTAAAGGTACTTTTTGGTTAAAAAAAAGGTTCAGTCAAAGGTTCTTTAAAGAACCATCTCTTTCTTATTTTTTAATACTCTGAAGAATCTTTCCAAGAACCTTTTTTTGAAACAGAAAGGTATTTCAGATGTTAAAGGTTCTTTATGGAACCAAAAGGCAACGAAGATCCTTTATGAAGCGCCTCTTTTTGTGTGTGGAAAAACAAGCACTGCCCGGAAAAATGCAAGCAGAAATAATATGTTAAATGTGAAATAATGACTGTATACATTTTGTATGAAAGCACAAACAAGTTTGTCATTTAAACTGTTTGTAAAAAAAAAAGTCTCATTTTGACTATTTTTGACTTTTCAGATATAACACTATTTACTCCCCCCCTCCACTTGCTGAAATATCAAACATGATTGGCCTGAAAATGCATCGATATTAATTTTTTCAATAAAGTTGTAGAAAAGGTGGCACTTTAATGTCACCCGGTCCAGATCAAAGCCAAAAGACAGAACTTGACATCTGCTATGAGACTTAAAGAGTCTTGCCAATCATCCATTGACTGCTGTCCTTTCTCTACCCGGCCCACAAATCCTTCTTTCCCTCCGGCATGACGGTATCATCAACAACAACAGCTGCTACCCCAAAGAAGAATGAATAAGGGAAAGCAATAAAACTGGGAGAGCCCCCCATAATCCCACTCTGTTACAACACACTTTCATCATTATAACAGACCCATCATATCTGCTCAGTGTACTCAACTCTCTATTTCCATTTATAATTGTGTTTTGTCTTCTAATATGTGACCCGCTCTTTCATCGATTTAGAAACACAAGTTTGATGAGGTGAAAGGAAAGTCTCAGTGTTTTTATGACATAATTATTGCATTTCAGGACCTTGTTTACATGTTGGATGTTTCAATATTTAAATCTGGAGATTTATTCAGACATGAAGTAGCTTTCAAAAATGCTTATACTGTATATAATATTGTGCATTTAATAACATCATTAGACATGTAAATGATATGCAAATCTCTTAAATTTGTGATCAAGCAGTGAGGTGAAGTTGTTTATCATTAATGTCTAACCAACATAGACTGAAGCCATCAGACTAGAACGTATAATGACATATTTCCATAAGTTGCATCATTTTTATTTAATATAGTTAAAAATTGAAGGTAAAAAAAGTTATGGTCGGATTTCAAGGAGGAGACAGCCACACACCCAAGGTTACTTACTTGAATAAAACGTTGAAAACGTTTCCGTTCATTGAAATCAAATCAAACATGGACCTATTTTTTTGGTAAAAACTTAACTCAAGGAAAAATGTAAATGTTGCCTGAAAAATTAACTGAAGTAAGGTTAAAGCATTACAATTATTATAATGAACAAAAATTAAATTAGTTAAAATGAATTAATCTTACATAGCAACTTTAAAAATAAACCAATAAATTATATAACGATAAAAGCATATGAGAAAATTGCTAAAACTTTATCTAAAATTAACACAAAAATAAAAGCTAATTTCAAATATGAATAAAAAATCTAAACTATAACAACTCTGCACACACCACATTCAAGCGACTTTTATGATCAAATTAACATAATCTATAATAATAAAAAAAATCAGCTTTAAAGTCAAAATTCAAATATGTTGCTTAATGGTATATTCATGCTTGCTATTGACAATCACTTTGACATTAATAACAGAAATGATAGAGACATCAGCTGCGTGCAGATTCGCATTTGTCGACTGCATTCGTCATTGGGGCTCTCTCCTTTCACTTAAATAACATATTTTATAACCAAAGACATAATCATTTCATTTTTACCTTGAAATGCAACGGTTCCTTTTCTGAAATATATGACGTACAGTACGCAGCCTTCAAACTGAGATCACAACACAACAAGTTTCTTCAATGTCATTAAAGCTTGACATCATACAAACAGATTGAAGACAAGTTCGCCGTACAGGACTGTCAGATTCTGTGATGCTCACACACACTGCATGGATAGCTGAAGCAGTACAAGATCATGACAGCTCAATGAGATCATGAAAGCAAAACTAGACTTACAGACAAAGCACAGAGTGATAATATCAAAAAATACAAAACAGCGTGACAAAAATTACATGCTTGAGACGGACTCCCTTCACATCGCCGACCTGCTAATACTCAATGGGCATCCACAACCACAACAAGCAAACATTTGTGCCGTGGAAAAGGATTAATCCGCCTTGATTTCAATTACTTTTTTATGTGCTTCTTAAAATAGTGTGAAAAAATAGTGGCTCATACGTCTCCATAAATGGTGCAACAGCTGAAAATTCATATCAAAGTAAAAACCAAGACATGAGGTCAAAAGAACTGCCAGTAGAGCTCTGACACAGGACTATCAAGACACAGATCTGGGGAAGACTTCTGAAAAACAATCTGCTGTATTGAAGCTTCACAGAAGCATGTAGCCTCCATTAATCCTTCATGAAAGAGGTTTGGATCTGAGGAGAATATTGACAGAAAATGGCCAAATGTAGATGTGTGAAGCTCGTCACATTACACCCAAAAAAGATTTGCGTCTGTAAAGGTGCTTAAACCATCTTCTGAGTTAAGGGGAGGAATACTTATGCATGTACTAATTTGAGTGAAGTTGCAAAGTTGTCACAAATCTGTTTTTATTTGTCATTATTGTGCATGGAGAGTAGACAGCAGCGGATTCAGTTTTAATGATGACCGTGTAGTGAGATGTAAGAAGGCAAACATAACAAAGCCAAACTGACTTTTTAAGACTTTTATTATGTTGATTTTGGACTTCATAGCTGATGTAAAAAAAATATGTTAGCAAAGTGAAGTCACACCATGTCATGGTCAGTGTAAATACATGACCTTATATAACAATAAACACTTTACATTAAATTTACATGTTTAGGCAGACTTTTATGTCATTTTGATTTCTGTTTATTACTGGCCTTTACTGTTTAATGTTTTATTGACTTTGCAAGGTGGCATGAAAGGTCTTTTACATTTACATTTACAAATTTTAGCACTGTGGAATGGTTTGTCCATCAGTGGGTTGTCGTGTTAGGTTATGTTGCGGGCTGAGTGTAGATTCATGTGAAAAGGGAGATGAATACATTTGAAAGGCTCTGAACATGATGTAAAGATAAATAAAAAAATAAAGTGACATCTTAAGTGCGTTCTCACATTGTGCTCTTGGTTCTGGTAACTAATGTCCATAAATAAACACAAGCCGATCACATCTGCATGGTTCATATCTGCCACAGAAACATACAGGTTCATTGGTTCATTAGCATTGTTTTTCATTCTATCCGTGCTAGTGCTTCTCATGAAGACGTCGTGTCTTTAGCACTGCCTGGAACTCTTTTTTAAGCATGTCCACCGAGCCAATTTAGACAACACTGTGATCGCTCCGGCCACATTCGTTTTGTGCACCGCTTTTTCATTGTGGCCATAAAGCACACCACTATTATGGGAGCATACTTTAGCCATCCGTATCTTTGACTGAACAGATGTTTGCGTGCACCCCTCTGCTTCGCCGTGGCTTATTACTTCTGGCCCCGTAAAATTGAATGAAGACAAAGGAGAAATGGAAGTTTAGAACTTGTTTGAACTGTCCAATTTGGAGTTAATGCCCACACTTTTTGATGTGCCCCGGCAGAACAACAAGTCATTTAGTGGTTTTGGTCCGCTACACACTCCATTCTCTGCCTGCTAGTTGGCCCCGGGGGTAGCCACTTGTCTGAAGGAAATATTCTTTCATGTGAACAAAGCATCTCGCTAAATCTTACACACAGCCATATTTTATGAAGGTATGGGGGCACCCTTTCTGAGATTTTTTTGGGGAAGCTAATTCAGATTTTAATTCTATGATATCATACTGTTGGTTCTGAAAGGGTTATTTCTTGGAAAATTATACACACACTGTAAAGTGTCATCATGTATTTTCGGAATCTGCATGAATCTCATGAAAACACACTTTGGGTCACCTGAAAATTATTTATATTTTATGTTCATGATTTTCTGTAATAGCTGCATGCTAAAATAACAAAAATATATATACATCATTGTGGTCTCAAAAAATCTTCATTTTAAAAAGTAAAAAAAAATATTCTTGAAGTACGGCCGAAATATGATCCAGATATGTGTATCTGTACGAGTTCAGCTCAAAATATATATATTAAAGATGTAAAAAATATAAGAACTGATCAAAATTGTATTCCCCATTTTTTTTTTTTACCAATTCATATTTTTTATCGTAATATTTTTGTAAATTTAAATATAAAAGAAAAATATAAAAATAAATAAATGATTACAAAACATGTCCCAGACCAATCAGATACATGCACAATATGCCATTTCATATACATTTTAAATATATACATTATCACAATGCATGTTTTTAAGAAAAAAAGTCAGTAAGAGTAAAACATGGTTTAAAATATCCCCAAATGACATACAATTGCATATTGAGCCATTTGCAGATCATTCAGTGACTAAGTAAAAGACTGTACACTTCATACAAAAATAGACCTGAAAAGTATTTCTTTTAATTAAGTAGGTGTAGTACACAAAAAAATGAAACAGATTATGAGTTTTCATAGTGCAACCCTGAACAAATCACCCAACGCATCCTCAAATCAAAACAAAGCAAATTACCTGCAGGAGATTCACACAAAGTTTGCGTCTCAATTATTCAAATGAAAGTCTTAAATTAAGAGATAATCACATGCTCATTAAGATCATTTTGTCATTATATCTATATTGCAATTACCTAACACAAGGTGAACTTGGATAACATAGACTTAACAATGATCCATAATAGCACCTTATTATATAGCTCACATCCGCGAAAATCAACTGTAATTGTTTGGAAGCCTTTAATAAAAGGATGTTGGGTAATGATATATGTTCTGTCGTTTGGTTTTGCACTCCGGCCCCATCAAAGAGAAGGTTGTGGCCTCGGCCCAGTTTCACATCTTGTGGATAATGGCTATCCTTTGACTGGGTGTGAGGTGGGATAATTTCAGCTCTGCTCTCACAGAAGTTCAGCTCTGCTCTGCACTACAGACCTCCATTCATTTATCTCCCTTCTGCTGCCGAACGCCCAGTTTGGAGCTATTATTTGAGAATAACATCAGCACTTGAACCCGTTCGACTCTATCTGCTCTTTCCTAAAGATTCTCATAAGGCTGTTGGACAGATTTTTTGTAATATCTACACATATGAGCTGTCTTCACTTAATCAACCTTCATGGAACACAAAGGAGCAGAACGTCAGACACCATTTACTTTCATTGTACAAATAGACAAAATGAAAGTGAATGGTGACCGGGAATGCCAGTGGTTTCATGGAGGAAAACACCTAATGGATTTGGAACAACATTCGCTAAAATGACTGAACTGGTTTGTGGTGGATTCTGGGTTCACTTTATCTGAAAGAAACACGTGTGGACTAAATCATGATCATCAACGTGCCTATTGTACAGTACTTCAAGTCCAATTTGAAGCTTTTGCTCTAAGTGTTCAATTTGATGAGTAAAAATGTTGAAGCTTTCTTCGTCAGATACTGTGAAGCTGAGGGACGCTTGAACTATCTGAGCCACACACTGTTCATATCCAATCACTCTACCAGCACATGCTCCCCCTTTCATATTTTATGCATCAAGGCAGCAGCGAGGCGAAACACATCTCTGTCCCCGTATCCAAACCCTGTCCTCATTTGAATCACATCTTTAAAGCACAAATTCTTCCATTTGCAAAAAATCCCATGTGAACTCATTTGTGGTTACACAGCGAAAACAGAACATGGATCAATTACAGGTTTGCCGAGGAGTCTTGACTTATCTGAAATATTTCATAGCCCACGTCAGCTTTCATCTCACGAGCAAGAGCAACGTTAAAAATGCTTTCACAATTCACACAATCCTAACGGCCCTAAAAATAGACGTCTCAAAGTGAAATATAATTACTTATTTTTTTGGTCAATCGTGCATATGCAGTTATGCAATGAGGACAGAGTAAATAAAAACCATAAATAATGACAGTGGACTACCTGTAAAGACATCCTATAATTTACAACCATTCATTATAAAAACACAAATAGCAGGTCAAGGCAATTACAGCCTCATCTCTTGAGAGTGTGTAAGGATTTAATGAAGGATAAGATATCATAGAAAAAAGGAAAACCTTACAATTATTGGATAAAAGCAATAATGAAGCCCCACCTCTAAACCTAACGGTTTTGAAAAAAAAGATGTTCAGATATATCAGATAATAATCGGTATCAGTCGAGAAAAGCAATTCTTTACTCCAGAATAATCTGCACTATTGGTGCAGAAATGTATTATTTGTTTATCTTTAAAAAAATTGTAAAAGAGATTGTACAAATATAGGCCACTTTGTAGAATACGAAATGCCATGAGATTGTGTCGCCTATTTTCATTCGTTTTCAATCTGTAAATAAATGTCGTGCAGACATGCGTGCACAAACTAACCACATCCGTTTCAGGTGAACAAGCACCCCGTGCTTAACCGAGACTTACGATCTTAATTAAAATCCTCCCATAAAGCTTGTTAATTCCATGTACATAATGACTGTCTGTGGCATTAATCATTATAAAAGCTCCATCAATCTGCCGTTTGACCTCTTCCACATATGCTACACCTCACTGTCCATTTCCAGTCAGGAAGCCATGCGTGAATATAATGACATCAAACGCCGGGATACGTCCTCGAGGAGACGTTCATTAATTCTCTCATCATATCGGCCCCCCGAATCCCCACCTACACCCCTCACACCCTGTTAAAACAAATCTGGGTGTGTTATCTGAAAACAAAGCCCACCTCACACCATTAATCACACATGTCGAGGCCACAACAACTGCTAATCTAAAGCCTGTTCTGCGCTACCAGTTCCTCGCCTGCCGTCCACCTGGGAGTGATTCATAGCAATCCTACATCCCTAGATAGAAAGAGAGCGATGGGAAGAAAGTAAAAGGAGGAGTATGGGGAGATCTGGGCAAAAGTGAGCAGATTAAAGCTGGAAAATAGAAATGGTGGAATGCAGAGGAATGTATAAACTGTGTTTCCATTTGATGTGTTTTGTGTGGAAGCTTCTAGGCTTTGCGACATGGGCTGGCGGTCAACACAGACCGACGTGTTCAGCGGCGGCGCTCATGCCAGCAATGAGAAAATGTTTGCATCACATGTTCCTATACCATGAATAACCAGCGGACTAAACATTACCACACAGAATCAACAGATACTTTTGAATAAATACAGAAAATATGAATGCTTTTATGACCTATTATGAGAATAGCAATTAAAGTGTAAAGTGGCATTAAAAAACATCCGTCAATTTTTGAATGTGGAGTTCCAATTTTGCTTTACAGACAAGACCCACTGGAGCTGGTGAATATTCCACTCATTGTGATCTCTACGACAACTTTATTCTGCTTCAGACTCAAGTCTCCTCGGGCTGAGCAACGATTAACCGCATCCAGAATATGTATTTACATAATATTTGTCTGTGCATTTTGCACATTATCTCTGTGTTTATAATACATATGAATGTATTTAAAAATAATATAAAAATGAATACGTTTATATATAACTTTAATTTTATATGTAAATATATACTTGCAAAAAAAGTGCTAAATACTACAGCCACGTAAAAAATGAAGAGACCATTTCATAGACCGTTTTCTGCTTTGAAAATGGACCATTTCTAGGTATGTGTTGAGGTAAAATTTCATTTTGTGAACTTCTAACAATATTTCTTATAATATAATCTAATATTTCTCTAAAAATAGTGTTTCTTACTAATTGCATTTATTTTCAGAAAATGAAACCTGGAGAAACAGCTGAAAATAACAGAAAAGATGCTGTGTATTTTATAAGATCTTAAATACTGCAAAGAAAACATGTTCAGAATCAATTTTAAGCGACACAATGTTCATATTTATACATATATTTCGGAAACGCTTTTTTCCTCACAGTTTTTATTGGCCTTGTCCTGTTGTCAGTCTTTCACATTGCTGTTGGACTCTTGAGGTTTGATTTTGTTGAAATTCAACAGACGCTGGACTGGAATGACCACAACACATCTAGAAATGATGATTAAATGAACATGATTTTGATTATCTGTTGCTGTATATACACATGCATGTTTATGTGTTTATAAAATAAATATGCACAGTGCACAGACGTATGTCCTTCTGAAAACCGGTTTGTTCAAATTTGCTGTTTTTCAGACCATTGAAAAGACTGTGACACACATTATTTAGTCACTGTAAAAGTACAAAGTTGACAAGCACTTTTAAAGCTTTTTATTGGTTAGATATTTGAAAAATCCGGTGAGAAACATAAAGGATGACTAATAATAATAGTAATAATGATTTATTGCAAAACATTAAAATCACGAAATGAGGAGGTTTCAAAAGGACAGCAGCGATAGATCAAATTAAAACTTTTTTTCTGAATGCGATTAATCACGATTAATTGTAGAAGTGCCGACAGCGTATGCAATAAGACCTCCACAGCCCATCCCAAATGCTGCTGTCCGGCTAATATTCAACCTTTACAATACCTTCCTTGTGTTTGCTTGAATCAAAACATTTTCTTTGACACACAATTTATACCATAAAGAGTTTAAAAGTTTAGATTTTTGATAGGTGACTAAGTTTTTAAGTTCAAGATCGAGAAGCACCAATCCAACTTGCTAAATAGTGCATTTTAATAATGCATCTGAGACAGATGAGTGACACAAAAAAAACCTAAATGACAACATTTACGCACATTACTAGTTTTGTGGAGAACAATTCAGATGGAAAAGCCGCTTAGTTTCGGTTTTAAAGTAAGAAACAATATTCAAACATCACGAACAGGTACATTGGTTTAATTATTTTAAAATATAATTTCATACATGTTATTAAAAGACATGTTTATAAATAATTTTGTGTAATATTAAACTGCACCTGCCAAAATGATTTGCAGCATCCGGGTTGCTGGGTGATATTCGTTTCGAGCGGTTATTATCTGAGAATAACAACCCTTGGAATGTCGCAACTGGCCAATCAGAATCAAGTGTTCTAGAGCGCCGTGTAAGAATCATTTTTATCACTTGACATTTTTTTCTGAGCTACGGTTATATTTGTGTGTATTTTATTACTAATTGAACACTACAGTTGTGTTCAAAATTATTCAACCCCCACTGAAATTGATTGTTTTGGTCAGTTTGACATTGATTATGATCATTCAGTCATCCTGCTTACAATTAAATCAAAGAGGCACGTGTAGGTCAGACAAATATAACATAACATTTATAATGAAATAACCACAAATGTCTTTTCTGAGCTCACATCATTATCAGTTTTATTCAACCCCCAAGTGACATTCAATCTTAGTACTTAGTACAACATCCTTTTACAGTTATAACAGCTTTTAAACGTGAAGCATAGCTTGACACAAGTGTCTTGCAGCGATCTACGGGTATCTTCGCCCATTCATCATGGGCAAAAGCCTCCAGTTCAGTCACATTCTTAGGCTTGCGCACTGCAACTGCTTTCTTTAAGTCCCACCAGAGGTTCTCAATCGGATTTAATTCTGGTGACTGCGATGGCCACTTCAAAATGTTCCAGCCTTTAATCTGCAACCATGCTCTAGTGGACTTGGAGGTATGCTTGGGATCATTGTCCTGTTGAAAGGTCCAACTTCTTCCAAGCCTCAGGTTTGTGACGGACTGCATCACACTGTCATCCAATATCTCCTGGTACTGAAGAGAATTCATGGTACCTTGCACATGCTGAAGCTTCCCAGTACCTGCAGAAGCAAAACAGCCCCAAAGCATGATTGACACCCCGCCATGCTTCACAGTAGGCAAGGTGTTCTTTTCTTCATAGGCCTTGTTCTTCCTCCTCCAAACATAGCGTTGATCCATGGGCCCAAACAGTTTCATCAGTCCACAGAACACTATCCCAAAACTTCTGTGGTTTGTCCACATGACTTTTGGCATACTGTAGTCGACTCTTCTTATTCTTTGGGGACAGCAAGGGGGTGCGCCTGGGAGTTCTGGCATGGAGGCCTTCATTACGCAGGGTGCGCCGTATTGTCTGAGCAGAAACTTCAGTACCCACATCTGACAAATCTTTTCTCAGTTCCTCGGCAGTCACACGGGGACTTTTCTACACTCTACACTTCTGGTAGCGCACAGCAGTCGAAGTCAGCATCTTCTTTCTGCCACGACCAGGTAGCGTTTCAACAGTGCCCTTTGCCTTGAATTTGCGAATGATGCTTCCTATGGTGTCTCTTGGTATGTTTAACATCTTTGCAATCTTCTTATAGCCATTGCCCTTCCTGTGAAGAGTAATCACCTGTTCTCTTGTCTTCCTGGACCATTCTCTTGACCTCACCATGTTTGTAACCACACCAGTAAATGTCTAGAAGGAGCTGAGTATCACAGTCATTTTAAAGCTGCCTAATTGGTGCTTATTACGCTTTATTGCTGCTCCCTGATATCCACAGGTGTTTTCAATACCTGATTGAAAACACTTCATTGAACCTCTGTTCTTCAGAGTGGTAGTCTTTAAGGGGTTGAATAATTATGTCAATGAAGAATTCACAGAAGAAACATTTACTACTGTATTACAAAACTAATTGATGTCATTTTAGTTGCATATGGTTCTTTAAGAAGTCCTTGTAGGATTTCATTCTGAATACAATTACAAATGTACACTAAATTCCCTAAAACCATTTACAGCATTGGGGGTTGAATAATTTTGAACACAACTGTATATAAGTACTACATTCTTTCTGATCATTGATCATGCGCACACACTCACAAGCACTGACATTCATATATTCGTTCTGCCACTAGACAAAACACAAACACACCTCCAGCAGAGCAAAGCACTCGCACCTGAAACGATCTTCATACATAAGACTCACCTCTGTTAGCTGTACTTGGATTCATCTAGAACACACAAAATTTCATCAGACATGTGACTTCACACTATGTTGTATTGTGTACGATTCCTAGCACTTGTTTATATTTGTAAAGGACGTGTGCCAAGTGCTTACCATCTTTTTGTGACAATAGTCTCGTATGTGATCCTGTCGCTCTGGACCGAGGCGTCTGCTAAATGTAAATCCTAACACGGATTGAGAACGTTCTGAAAAACATCTTGTGAGCTTTAACGGAGGCAATGGAAACCAGATCTGTGATTATGGTTTGTATAACACATGTGCTCAAAGTTCTGCACACTTGATGATTGGCATCATACCTTCCAGTGTGGTCTCTGATGCTCCCGTCTCTGAATGTGAGCAAATCTACTGAGACACCGTCCAGTGAGGTCAGGTGACGATGTTCGGTGATGTGGTCTGACTTGTCTCGTCTTCCCCGTCCCAATTTATCCCAAAGGTTTGAGGAGTTTAGAAAGACATGAAGGTGAGAGACAGACATGCTCCTCACGTGAAGCTGAGGTTCTGAATCTGAAGACCTTGAGTGGTGACAAAAGAAACATTCTGGTGAAACCTTTATATGTGATTAAGGCTTTAACAAGTATAGACAGCGGTTCGGACTACCTGAACGCTTAAAGAACTCTTAAAATAACACAAGCATCAAACCCACAAAATATGACAACGCTTTCCCAGAAATAACTGTTCTGAAAACACTTTTCGGAGACATCACTTGCTATTTTTATCCAAGTGTGTCAAGGTGATTCTAGTTGATTCATGTAGTTTGAGGAGTTTGACAGCAATTGGTCATTATATACATTTATAGCATAAGGAAACACTTAAAAAAGATTCTAACATTAACCTTCTCCTGTTAGTTAGAAAGATTCAAACCCATTTGGGACGGCTAGACAGTCAGCAAATCATGATAGAGGTTTCATTTTTGTGGAATTATTCCTTCAAATAGGCCTATTTGACTTAGATATAAAACATTCGGCTGACCTTACTTGAGTATACATTTGGGCGGTCTTAGTCAAATCAGACCACCAACTGACATAGATTAGTGGGGGTGTGATTACACCAGGTGTTTCAGGTCTGGGTGAGCATTCACTTTTACAATAATGACTCTTTTGTTCCCACACTTTCATTTATGCTATTAAACGTGTCTAATACATGCATAAGCAACTTATAACCAGAGATATTGAAAGTTTTGATTTGAGTTTCATTCATATTTAAATATATTCACATTCAAATATATTTTTAGTTTTTGTGTTAACTTTAATTAAAGTTTTAGTCTAGTTTTTTTGGTATATGCTTTTGTAATTTATAGGTTTATTTTTATTGTTTGTATATACGATTGATATTTTTTATTTTTGTTTTTGCTTATCATTATATTTTTACTGCTTTGAACTTACTTCAGTTGAACTTTGAGGCAACATTTACATTTTTCCTTGAGTTACGTTTTTCCAATAATTTTTCAATGAACAGGACATTTTCTAGTAAACTAAATTAACTTTGCTTAAAACAGAAACAGAAAAAGACGTATTCGCGCCATATGACCCCTTTAATCAACAGTGAAATCAACAGAAAATCTGTCAATTACTTCGCAAAAGCAAAACAAGTCTCAAGTAAACAGAAAGAGAGAGAGAGACAGACAGACAGAGGAAGAAAGGAAAACCTCAAGAAACCAATATGTGAATACACACACACATAAGCAAAGCCAAATCTGAATAGGGTGCGACTTTGCATCGGCCTGAACGAAGAGGTAGATAAATTATACATTTTTAAAACTGTCATAGTCCAGGAACATCAATAGTTGAGAATTGCCGATGCCTATTTGAATGTGGGCAGCGGGGCTGTGAAGTCTGGCGTCTTTGATAAAGTCGACAGAGAACATCAAGAGACAAGACGGACTGAAAGCATCTTATTTAGGCCCCAGAGCCCCATGAGATGTAAACAGTTAGAAATACCAGCGCAGAAAATAAATAAATGAAAAATGTCATAATCGTGTAAAGTAGGTGGTCACTGTAATGCTGTAAAAGCAAAAAAGAAGCCTTGTTTCTAAAACAGTTGTCTACACCAAATATCTAAAGAATAATAAAGACAGACTATAAAGATAATGTATTATATCGTCGATGACCTTGTATGTACAAATTCGCTGTTTTTCAGAAAATGGAAAAAAAAACTCTGTACTTTTTAAATGATTTAATACGGTGCTGTCTAAGTTGACAAGCAGTTTTTAATCATACTTATTGGTTAGAGATTTGCAAAACCCAATTACAAACATGGAGGGTGACAGTGACTTATGATTATGGTTTTAAAAAAAAAACATGAAATATGGAAATACAAGGTTTCAGAAGGACAAAGACATGCACATCATAGACATTGTAAATGTAACAAGTGTTTATAGTTAAATTAAACATTTTATGACAGGTGTTAATTAAATGTTTTATTTTGGGGTGAATTGTCCTTATAAGGTTATGTTTAAGAAAACATAAATAGGATCCTGGGGTCCCTCTAAAACAGAAATCTCTCAATCTTTACCGGTTGAGTGCATCACATATTTTAAAAGAAAAAGAAACTTCCCATACTAGAGATCTGTGACAGACGTTTCTACCAAACTTGTAATTTATAAATCTGAGAATTGAGATTTCAAGCTAGATTCTCACCGATGAGGAAAAGACGCCTCCAGGGCCGGATTTCAATCTGACATCTCTTCAAACGCTTCCCAATCGTCTCAAGAGCTCATGCTATTACAGGACAATACTCAGAGAGCAATTGATTTAGCTAGAGATCTTAAAAACTGCCAGAGATTAGATTTATCAAACCAAATCATATTACTGATACAAACCACAATTGAAAGTCATTTTTGTAAACTGTGAGGGCCCTGACCAGACATTGTTAGTCTCGACACGGATACCAATCTTAATAGAAAATATGGAGAAGACAGATGCAGATATAAACTCTCTTAGGCGGATGGTATGGTCTCCATATGCAAACCACACTTTAAATATCCTTACATACACAGCCATTATACCATCCACCTGTCATTGACTGGATATTTCATTTTTAAAACAGGGCTGTGGTGGAAGAAGCATATCTCGCATAGACCTTGTGGCAAAATATTATAGTAGTCACAAAAGAAATACAGTTTGGGGCCACCGTAGTATATAATGTTTAACACTTAAAGCTATACTTCATGCTTCAATAGTGTTCATTAGAAAACTATATATTTGATTTATTTAAAAAGATAGCGCAAGCAGTCCTAAAAAAACATTTCAGAAAACATTCAGAAAGATGAAAATATGCAAGGATAAGTGTATTTTTGAGTTAATGTGTGGTATTATTTGTTTTCAGATAACACTTGGTTGTAAATGTTGTGTTATGTGATACTATGTTTACGTCCACCCTCATAATCTGATTATAATAGGAATTTGGCAATATTGAGATTACACTTTAATTTGTGTAAACGCAATCATTCGATTTAAATAATGCGATTGAGTTCATAATGGCAGTAAGCATGATTGAAGTTATAGTAGGAATCGCAATAGGAAGGCATGTAAACACTATAATCACATTTATGCTGCTCCGCTTGCAGTACTGACACAAACCAATAATGTGATTATTTCCAATAATCAGAGTAAGGACTTAATCGCAGTAACATGTTGACATGACATAAGAACACCTCTTCGCTCCCGTTTACATGAATGTTTTATTAGTCTGATTATTTGCTATACCTGTGTTGTGTAAGTTACACTGAAAAAGTTACTAATTACTAGTTACTTATTTCATATTCAATACTTTGATTACATTACTGTACAAATTGCTCACTCCAAAAAGTAATTTCAATATCCCAACTCAACCTTGATTAGTTCAGTGATTCAATTTTTTATTTTTAATTCATTCAAATCAATAATATAAAACTACATAAAGTAGTTCTGGCTAAAGTATTACAAAAGTGAGAATTATACAATAAAGCACAGATTTTAAAGTTCGATTTGAATTTTGATGTCAATTCCACTATTGCACACACATATATTACGCAAAGTATTTAGTTTAATGACATGAGAATTAACTGTAATTAAATTACAGAAAAACTACACAGTAATCCCTAACTTAACTTTGCCAAGGGAAAAGTAATTAAATTACAGTAACTCATTACTTAGTCGCGTCCAACACTGTATAATACACAGCACAAACGATGATCTCATATACAGTAGGTGTGCGTTACTGGCTATCGTTTTAATATATTCACATCAAATGCTAAACACCTTTTTTCAAAGTTATTTGTCGCTCCGATGAATACAGAAATATGAAATAATGCATCCGCAGCGTTTGTGTACGCCGTCATTGCATTTGCGCTGTTTCTGTATGAAGATAAGTAGGAGAAACTGCTGACTGCGAGTTTTTGCTAATAATGCATGACAGAAGCACATGCGCACCTTGGTCAGAGCAACATAAATGCGATTAAAGTGTCTACAACATGCCTTCATACTGAGATTATGAGCCTGATCGCATTATTTAGATCAAATGATTGTGTTTACATGAGGTAAAGTGTAATTGCAATATTGCCAAATCCCATTAAAATCGGATTATGAGGGTGCATGTAAACGTAGTCATTGACATTCATACAAGCGAGACTACTTTCCCAAACGTCCTGCCAAAGAGCATGAGCTCAAACATGTCTCACTGGGCTCAGATTTAAGAAAATAACCATGCCTACCATCACCGCACTCTTCCTAAATACTGGCACTTATATTTATTTTAGATGTTAACGATTGAGAAATATTTTTTTCATATCCAAAGAAATTTAATAAGAGATGTCGAAGTCCAAGTTAAATATCTAAATCAAAGATCTCCTAAACTAGTAAGAAAAAAAGGCCAAGAATGTAACATGTCATGATCTACAGTACAGTAAACAACAGTTGTTTGACATCCATAATATACAGTAGAGACGTAAAACTGTTCTGTGAGACTTTTCATCCCAGCACGTTTCCTTTTCCTGAAGCAAGTAATCCCATCGCTGCGCTTTCAGGTTTATATGTTCAACTTAAAATCCTTTAAATGCATTAACTAAGAGCGTTCTTCTGTCATCCCTAAAGAGCTGCGGCCGGCTCTAAAGCACGCTCTCATCCAATGAATCTCTTCTGCTGATATCTACTTTCACAAATGAAACACTCACGTTCAGGAGATTCTGCAAAGTTTACATTCTGCATTGGTCAGTATTAAGTCATCTCACATTTTTGTCTATTATACATATTTGCGACATCTTCCAGCATTAAGATGGATTAAACATTTACAAAGTCAACATTTTACTTGCTATTCTTAGGACTTTTCCTCATGTTGTCAGAGAGAGCTTCATTTGTGTGCATTTTGCTGAACCTGCAGTAATAGCTCTAGGTGTTTTAGCTTTTGTTGCCTCGGGTGCTTTTTTACTCTTCTGCTTCTTTCACAATGATTCTTTCACAAAGGTCCCTAAAGGTTTATAAGCTGATTTAAGTCAGAAACAACACACACACAGTTGCTGAACGCTATCTATTTATTTAGAAAGTCAAAAACGTAAATCCAAATAACACAGTTCAATTGTGCGCAAAACACATAACTTACAATGCCCAAAACATTGTTTACAGGTTGCTGACTTTGTACAGACTAGATGTGCTTTAAAAGCACTAAATCCCCAAGTAAGAACACGATTTTAAATCAGAGAAAACACTTTTGTTATTCTAACTCATACCTGTATTTTGAAATCTCGTGTGACGCTTCCGGTAACTCTGTATCGCGACGTCTTGACGGATTTTAGTCCATAAGTGTAGATTTGAAGAACGTGTCTGTTTACTTTGTCTCATATAAATAATCGTCATTTTGTCCATTTTAACACTCTTGATGTGTGCGTTTCATTCCAACATACAGACGGCGCTGGTGTCACAAACGAGCATCAGCTGTCAATCATCAAACCTGAACGGGGCAGAATTTACAATTTGACGACCATCTTGTTCTCCTGAAGTAAAGAAGTCTGTTTAAAAGTCATTTATATGAAATAGAAGTGGAGTCCTTAGAAAGACCGACAGTGAAGCGCCGAATGGTGTTCTGTCAAGCCAGTCCGTTAAACTTTTATAGTGATCATGTGACTTCAGATACAGCGAATATATAGTAGTGTAAATAAATACTACTGAAAAGTGACGTAAGCGACTAATCCTGTTTCGTTACACATTCATGAGGCAGCAGTAATGTCCTGCTCCCTTCGTGGTGTTCTCAATCTGTTCTGTGTCCAGTTCTTAACAGTAAAGAGCATTTGAAATACAAATGCGCACGTTTGTTTCGCAAGATAAGTTGTGATGTGCACGCGTTCCCTCACTGTGTGACATCAGATATCGCGAGAGCAAACTGCGCCGCACGCTTAATACTGTTTGCTCTCGCGATACCTGAAATCACGCTGATCAGCTCCAGCCACCGTAAACTTTTCAGTCAAATCGGCTTTAAAAGTCATTTCAACGTACTATTTCAAATTTGGACAAGTTCGATTTTATATACCAAAATAAGTTAAGCAATTAAATATATTTTTAGGAGTTCAGGTAAAGACAGTTATTTTTAAGTGACGTCTGCCTACTTGAATAAAAGATCCAAAGCCAGCAAAACTGTTTTACATATTGTACAGACTTTAACAAAGTAAACAAAGAGGGAATTCAAGTGCCCACCTGGTATTTTGCATTTTTTTCATTAATAAACATTATGCTTGATGGTTTGATAAAAAATACTCAGTCTTTTCTAGAAATGTATTTGAATAGGTGAATACATGTGTGATAAATGTGGAAGATGAATAATGACAGCTCAATGGCAAAATAAAAGCATTTGAAGAAAAGTGACGTCAGGTCTCACACCTGGCAGAAGTGTGAAATGTTTCGAGGGCGCAGACAGACAAACAAATGATACAGGAACAGTTTGAAGCACACGGACATGAACTGAACATAGACTGAATGAGAGACTGTGAAGAGTACACAGAAATGACATTTAAACAGATAGTGTTACTGATGGTCATCTTATCGAAGAGCTGAAACATCCTGCTGAAAAATCGCATATGCTGGGTTAGGTGTGTGTTGATGCTGGTTTGAGCAGCTTAAACCAGCGATGGACCAGCACATGACCAGTTTAAATCAGCATATGCTAGTTTTTCCAACAGGGATACCATGCATTTTCTTAATGTTCCTGTTTTTCATGGTTTCTTATGTTCCTTATTTGTGTAGTTTTATGTTTCTTCTGTTTGATTTGCGATGTATTTTCTGTAAAGCTGCTTTGCAACAATGCAAATTTGTGAAAAGCACAATATAGATTTTTTTTGATGGGAACTAGTAACTTATGGTATTATTGCCATTGTATGACATATCGCTTTATTGCTCCCTGAACTCTGTAATAAAATAAAAAATAATAGCATCAAAATAATTGGATAAAAGCGTAAGTGACTAAATGTAAATGAATGAGGATTTTTCAAAATAACAGTGTTCTTTATTGTTTCTATGCTGTAAATGAGGAACCAAGACCAGAAGATCATTGAGACAGGTCACTTTCTACCAATTTCCATTTCCATGGATGTTAAAGGTTCCTCGTGGAACCATAGACAAGGAACCTAGAAGCTTTATTTGTAAGAGTTTGATCTACATGGTTGACTGCAGACCCTCTGGTGTTTCATAAATAAGAGGCAGTTAGTGTGCTGTTTGTTTG
Organism: Triplophysa bombifrons; assembly: GCA_029783895.1. Taxonomy (NCBI): domain Eukaryota; kingdom Metazoa; phylum Chordata; class Actinopteri; order Cypriniformes; family Nemacheilidae; genus Triplophysa; species Triplophysa bombifrons. The sequence continues at coordinate 31,104,827 of CM056452.1, read as the reverse complement.
CTTGTGGCGACACAAAGCCACGGTAGGGGAGCGTGGACCAGGATAACAAAGCAGAGGGCTGTGTGGGCAGTTTATCAACATCTTACGTGCTTTAACACCTCTTCCTCCTACGCAAGTTAACAGAAAACACACACAGGGATGCATTCAGGGGGTCTTTGTGACTTTTCAAGCAAGACTGGTGGGACCACCAGAGCCACCCGCTTCCGATAAGACATGCCGGGACCCTCGGCTGAATGACAAATTGTGCTCTCGTGTGAGAGCGAGAGGTGAGGACGGCAGCATTCTTGTTGCTGCTAGCTGCAGAAAATGTCATTCTTGGTTTTTGAGGCCGCACAGTTTCCATATTTCATTCTTTCCACTTGTTTTTAGAATTTACCACTTCAGAACTTTACTCAATGAGGCGCTCTAGTAGTGTAATAAATCAAGCTCTACACCACAAACATCTCAGTGAACGCTTCGGGAGAAACGACAACCCCTGACTCCCTGCAAACACTGCGATGAACGCGTAATGTCAATATACTTTGTTCCTTGTTACTGAATTTCAAATCATTTGGTCTCATTCTGAGAAATAATGTTTGCAAAGCACATAAGAGATTGTCAGGGAAGTGTGAAGCTCACAGAAAGTCAGATTGAGAGGACAGAAATGAGCTCACTGTGGCTGAAACTATTATTTTATTACTTGAATACATGATGTTTCTTATCATTTAAGGTTTACTTCATGCTTTTCCTGTTGGGATTACTTTTAGAACTATTTTTTCAGCTGATGACATTGACAGCCATTGGAATCCATTTAAAGCGCTCTTAAATTAAACATGGGAAACTTCACAACGTCAGTAAACATAAATAATGTTGTTTTATTGGGTGAAATTAATGCTGTTTTACATTCAAACCCAATAAAAGATATGCTTATTTTTCCCAAACATAGCGCGTTTTCTTTCTTTTCTTTACTATACATTCGAAATGGTTAAGAAAGAAATCGACAAGCTTTAATTTCAGGTGCTTAAAGGGGCAGTTCGCCCAAAATTCTGTCAAGTTGTATAAATCTCAACTTGTATAATTTAAGTTGGTTGAACACAGATACTTGTAACCAAACAGTTTTTGGACCCCATTGACTACCATAGAGGAAAAAATGTGGTGCTACACTGTAAACAAAAAATCGTAAAGATTTCCATGTAAAATATAAAAAAACATGTCAAATTACTGTTATACAGTTATACCGCCCCAGCTGCCAGAAAATTTCAGGATTTTTAAGAAGATTTATTTTTAACAGTTTATTTTTTAAATACGGTCAAAAACAATAAAATTACAGAGAAAGACAAAACATTTACAATAAATTTTGGGGAAACAATTTAACATATATCCTTAAATCCTACAATTTAGTTCATTTCAATTTATAGTTCAAAGAAATTAATTTATTTTACTGTGTAGTCAAAAGTGCCCCAGAACTGTTTGCTGTCCAACATTCTTCAAAATATCTTCTAGTCATTTTTCCTATTCTGTGAGTCAATGGTGATCAAGATTTGTTTGGTAACAAGCATCATATCATAAAATCTTCTCTGTGTTCATCAGAACAAAACAGAAAGTGTATCCAGATTGAAGGTGAGTAAATGATGACAGAATTGTTATTTTTGGGTGAACTGCTGCACATCCAGATATCTCTGATCTAAGAGACTCAGGTGTCCACATACACATTTCATCTATCAGAACAGCGTCTCTCTTCTCTGTGTATCATTAGTTGATTCTCTGCTCTCTCCCTCCCTGACAGCAGGATCTTTTGTGTGCGTTGGTTACGATTGACTGAGCAAGTTAATAAGAACATTCAGACTTGGCTGTGAAAAGCGTCTCTCTATCCAGTAGAGGTTTCACACCTGTCTGTACCGTCCAACCCCACGGGGGTCTCACTATGAATGGGAGGAGAAGCCATAGCGAGGTATCAGACAACGCTGCGGAGAAAGACCTGCAAAGAAACTGCATAAGAGAATGAAAAGCAATTTTTACAATTACACAATATTCAATGACACTGAAGTTGCACATGCAGCTTGCTATAGACTTGCCAGCATTCAGAGATTAATTTAGTAACACTTTCTTTCAAGCATGTATGTATAATGCATTATAAAAGTAGTTTTAAAGCATTGTAATGCACCTTTTAATGAATCTTAATGTCTTATAAATAATTTTTATTACAGTTAATACATTATAACACTTCGAAATTAATTGTAGCCCTACACATTTTAAATTGTTTATAATTCTTTACAACTACATATAATGCATTACAACACACATTATAAAAGAATTATAATGCATTTTACCTTTTAATAATTCTTACACACATTATAAAATAATTACAATGCATTTTACCTTTTAATAATTCTTTATAATGCATTATACATACATGGTTCAAGGAAAGTGTTACCATTCTTTTTACCTCCTGTGTGTAATTGAATAGAGGTTTGTCACTGAAAATAAAACTGAGTAAAGAAAGAGTGAAAGAAAAAACAATGCATTAAAACCTGTATAAAGACAGTATAGAGAGGATGGAAAGGATTCAACATGATGTCAACAATACAAAAGTAAGGGGCGGAGTCTCGATGACCTCACACACTTCCCTATTGGTCCAAGCCGGCAGTGTCTCTTAAGTGTCTCAGCATCAGATTTTAGGTTTCACGAGATTTCTCCCCTGAATAATAATACAAAAACAACATCAGTCTTGCACAAACATATTGTAGCATAATATTCCCTTTTAAAAAATACCTTTTTACCACAAACTATAACAAACGTCTCTTCTCATCTCCCTTCAATGCCACTTCTAAATAATTTTGCGGGCTCTGTGGCAATCCGTTACATCAGGCCCATCATATATTACAGCCACCTATAACAAAAATACAGCAGGGTAGCCTTGAAAACTTGATGTCTCCTGTAGCGCTTTCGTATGATCGCACAAGTTTGCGTTGTTGACCTAGATGTTTTATCATCTATTTTTGAAGACGCTGCCCTTTCTTCGGCTATGTCGCCGAGAAAGAGTCCTAAAGCCCACTGCTCTGCACCTGAGAGGACGGATCTAAGCTGCCAAATATGGCTGCTTTTACATTAATTATATACAGCACAGATGACTCTAATTGGATCTTGGGTTTTGAAATATTCAGTTTCTCTCTGCTCAAGTCCCTTTCATTGCAGTCTTCTTACCTTGGAGCCAGTCGTCAGGCAAGAAAAAAAGGCCTCTATTCATCCTCTTACTGGTTGCCACTGCTGCTGCTGCAGTTGCTAGGCAACAGCAAGCTGGTCTCCCAGGCTGCATCACATCTTCAATCAGTGACAAGGGAGGCATAGATGAATAACAGGAATTAACCTTGAGATACTACCGTAAAGAAAGCGAGATGACACCACGACGCCCCGTTTCTGGTATAAATCAGAAATGATCCTGAAAACTTTTGTTTCTCGCCGAAGTTTCATTTCCTTTGAAATGTGAGTTTAAGCACGCGTGGCAAATGAAGTGGGTGAGAGATGAAAGAATCAGCTGATATTATAAATAGATGGAACAAAAGTTACACGGATTCGCTGGAAAATGAATCCAAAGATGAGGAAAGGCAAGGCTGTGATTTTAAGACACAAACACAATATATATGAACAAATTTTCGACAAAAAAGAAGAGTGGCTCAAACATTTTTACATGATTCAACATTTAACTGTAGTTGCGGAAAGAATTGAATGAAAGATTTTCACATCTGAACTGTTTTAATCTGACACCGTCTTAAAAATATTTTGCATATAGTCCTAAAGAGCGAGGAAATATCGCATGAATCATTCAAGCATATCATTAAATTGAACACGCATGCAATTGACTGAAAGTCTTAATATTTCTGTTTATATTTCTTTAGCTTTATACATATAGTGCTTTTCTTCGTCTGTCAGTTGCAGTAAAGTGACCAAAACATTCTAGGCTTTCTCCAGTGTTTAAGTTTAAATCTGTGGTTAAGAACATCCTAATTTGTTGAACGAATTCTCCAGTTCAGGTCGAGTTTTCTAGGTCAAGTTTTTAAAAGCAGCCGAGAGGTTTTGCTTCATGTTTCTTGTAGCTCAGGGCAACACGAGCCACATGTCTGTAAACCGTTTGTTTGGTACAAATTTAATGCTTATTTTGGACCTTGGTCATGGGGGGTAATGTGTGTTACAACATCATATTACCTTAATTATATTTTAATTATACTTCAAAACTGTTTAGTGCTTGTCTTTCATAGCTCAGGAGATGTGATGGAGTTCTCTGGTTCTCTATGTTTCATTTAAATATCAATTTAGTCTCAGATGTTTCTCTAAAAACTGTAGATTGTAGAGGTGAAAGAATGTCGATTTGAGTAAATGTGATGAGAAATATTTGAATTGATATTGAGATCTTCACTAATATTGACTTTTGACAAATCTGAGCTCAGTTTGACACATTTGTGAGATTCATGACTCATTTTCTCAAAAGAAATATCTGAGAAACACATGAGACTCAAGCAAAACTTTCCATTCGCTCTCTTTTTTTCATTGTATGATTAAATTAAAACATCAATGCTTCTGGATCAAAGAATATGCTTCTGCAAGCTGTAGATTGGATTTTTAAATGTGTTTTGTTAAGCTGTTTTAGCAGGAAGGCGAATCCATAAGGTCACAGACTAATTCAGCCGATGGTCTTTTTATGGCTCAACAAACGGCAGACGTCATTGACAAAACCTCTGTCTGAATGACACAAACCTCAAGAGAGAGAATGGGCGGAACCGCTCGTGCCGCCGACACGGACTCGTGCTCTCATATCTCCGGGTCTGTATCCAATTGGATGGAAACAGACGGGAGCCGGTGGCGGGGTCTCTGGGAAATGCGGCTGCTGTTGTTTTTGTGTTTTATTTGCATGCTATTGTGAGTTCCATCAAATCTGTCTCCTCGGTTTACATCTTGCAGATTTGCATGGGCGTCCGAAGTTTGACAGGGCTATTATCACAAAACACCGGCTGGTTATGAAATATTCAAAACAGGCCTCGATGACATTTGGAGGTCTATATATAGAAACGGAGAGGTTTGGCCTAAACAAACCTTTTTGGGGGGCTGTTCTATGGCAGCAATCATTGCTTGTGTGTTGCTCTTTTCATATGGTCATATGGCATGAATATGCGTTTTTCTGTGTCTTTGGTGTGTTATAAGTTGCGCATGCATGTATTAAACATGTTAAATAGCAGAAATGAAAGTTTGGGAACAAAAGAGTCATTCTATGTAAAAGTGAATGCTCACCCAGACCTGAAACACCTGGTGTAATCACACCCCCACAAATCTAGGTGGTCTGATTTGACTAACACCGCCCAAATGTATACTCAAGTAAGGTGGACTACCTGTCAGTCCAATTGAAGTGGAACCTGATGTTAGGTTACATTTCGTTCACATGCTTGCAGTATTCCACCAATCACAACGCACTGGCTAACTGCCCAATCAGAGCACACCTCGCTTTTCAGAGCCATGAGCTTTGTTCAAATCTGCTCATTTCAGAGAGGAGGAGCACAGCGTTTTTAAACTTAAATCCTTAAATCATTCCTTTCAGCTGTGTCATATCACCCCTTTAAAGGAGCTGTATGTAATAATTTTACTGTATTAAATCAAAACATTGCCGTAATTTGTTTGTAGACATTTAGGAAACTTGTTAAGTTCATATATTGGTTTGTCCAAAAAAACACAGCTATATCCAGTTATCCCACTCTGAAGTGTGAGTTACGTTACAGAAAGTCTGTTTTGTTTTGTTCCGTGTGACCCCGCCCACTGATGATTTACCCACATGTGTATTTCGACAGTTCGGTTGCAAGTTGGCGACAATCACAGCATATTGCAGCCAGTGTTGGGTAAGTTACTCTGAAAGAGTAATTCATTACTAGTTACTAATGACATATTAAATAGTGTGATTAGATTACTGTACAATGACTCTCTACAAAACGTATTTAATGATTTATTAATAATTAGTTTCTATATCCTACATCAACCTTGATTAGTTCAGTGATTCAAGGATACACACGAAACGACTCATAATTCATTCAAATAAATAATATAAAGCTACATAAAGTACTCGTATTAACTGACGGAAGTATAAAAAATGTGAGAAAGTTACATTAATACTTGCATTTTAAAGAAAGACTTTGAATGTCAATTCCACTATTGTAAACATTTCACAGTATTTAGTTCAATTGCATCCGAAGTAATTGTAATTCAATTACAGAAAAATAATCCCTTACTTTACTTTTTTAAGGGAAAGTAATTAAATTACAGTAACTAATTACTAGTTACACTCAACACTGATTGCAGAAAACAAATGATCTTGGTTAGAGCAGATTCCACCCTTTCTGGTACACTGGATTTGGACTGTGATACCGATCTCAGCCACTAGGTGTCAATGTTACATATGGCTCCTTTAAAGTTCCCTATAGAAGCAATAGAAACAAATGACACACTCTTTGACATTCAACTGATTAAACTGAATGAAACATGCTTATGTTCCGATTAAAATCTCATGACTTTTTGACAAATCAAACTAGTTTCAGAAAACGATTATGAAGCGGTACTCAACGGAAACAAATTTAAGTTGTGATTGAAAACATCATGTGCATCATGTTAAATGAGAAAATGTGTTTTAATGGTTAACCTCAGCTCTCTTTCAAACATCAGTGTTATTTTTTAGAAGCAATGCCCTGCAGGCGATATCTTCTGTTCAGATTCAATCACAGCAGGATGAAACGGGTCACTGATGAAAAATCACATCAACAATAAACTAATGAATCTGACAATTAATCTGACAATTAAAAACAACATATTGAATGACAAATATTTACTAGCAATATCTGAATATGACTCTCAATATGAACATACCGCCAATGTTTTCGTTTTCATTAGTTAAAATGGCATACAGTGGAAATGAAATACATTATAAATAACTGCTTTTGAAATAACGAATATCAATAAATAACCCAAAATAAATTGAAATAGTAATTTGTTTCTTAAAGTGATTCTGTCATCATTCACACATCATTTCAAACCCTGTATGTGAGTCTTTCTTCAGTGGAACACAAAAGAAGATACTTTGAGAAATGTCTCAGTAGTTTTGTGTTCGTAAAATGGAAGTCAATGGGGTTCAGTGTTGATTGGTAATCCAACATTGTTTAAAATATCTTATTTCGTGTTCGGTAGAAGAAAGAAAGTCACATAGGTTTGAAATGACATGAGGGCCATTAAATGATGAAAGAATTTAAGATTTCGATTAAAGATTGAGATTAGGATATTTTTGGTCGGTGAACTATCCCTTTAAAAGGTTAGATTTAAAAGTTATTACTGATATTCTAGATCATTGGTTCTCAAACTTTTCAGAATAAAATGAGTTGTTCCAAGTGATGACATAAAATCACATGAATAAACACTCAAATTATTAGTAGAGCTGTGAATCTTTCTCTTTACACCTCGTCTTCAAATTCTGATATTTTATTAATAATACAAACACTTATTTATTTACCAGCTGTTTTCAAACTAAAGAACATGTTTATTACCATGTTTTCAAGTTAGTCAGCAGTAATAGTGGACACAGAACACTTGTCTGTGCACTGTAAACAGGGCTCTGTAAACTCTTATGGGGACTTGCAGAAAGATTACAAACTTAAAAGAAGACAAACAAAGTGGAAAGAATAATTAACATAGAAGATAAATAAATATACATTTATCAAGAGAACAGCTGTGTATAAGAAGCAGAAACTCACACTTTACTGCAGCAGCTCGTCAAAGCGATGCATAAGAATACATCATAACGCACTTGATATAACCTCCAGTAGATGCAGACACGTGTTGAATGAGCACTTTACAGTAATAACAACATCTTTAAACAGTACAGAAATGCAAAAGTAACTTTATTGGGACACAACTCCTCTGAAGAGAGAGAGAGAGAGAGAGGGACTTGCAAGGGTCCGTCTGCTCCAGGTGTGTGTTTGAGCTGCCGTAACGCCACCAATGATAAATAAACAATCATTCAAACTTTTTTTAAATTACACATAGTCTGAGATGTATTCCATATTGATCAATCATGTATTAAACATTTGAAATTGTGTTTAAAACACTTAATGTAAATGAATATATCGAGTTTTTAATTATCTTTTGCGTCACGCTCTACAGGGGCTCTTTAAATACCACCAATGGTCCGCGTCAGTTTGAGAACCACTGTTCTAGATAATGAAATGCACAATTGTGAAGTTGTTTTCAACTACTGAATGATGGACGTTGAAAATAAAAACCTCCAATCTGGTTCTGGTTTAGTCGTAATTCAAAGGCACTTTTTCCATGGAATAAGCTGCAGTGTGTACAAGATAATTAGCAAACGTTGGCAAACGGACAAATAAATCTCCAGAACGCAGAGGAGTTCTTTTCCAGAGAGAAAACTGAATGCTTCAAGACAGAAATATTGCGCTGCAAGGCGGGCTTCATCATTATGCGAGAACTTCAGCGCTTTGAATTCTGATTAAAAATTGAAGAGTTTCCAAACTAAACCAATTAGTTAATTCTCTAAAATGATATACAAATGACTTGATGACACTCTTTTGCAAAGCCAGCAGAGAAGATATTAAAGTGTTTCAAAGCAATCTGCAGCCCAGCAAAATGAGACGAAATTTGCAAGCATTACGTACACGTCCCATAAGAGAGAAAAATCACATATGAGATCTTTGTAACGTCTTGCTTATTTAGCACAGACATCAATGATAATAAATCCACAGCAAATGAAAATGTTTCTCAAATATTTCTCCTGAGAAAAGAGTCAGAAATGTAACAAACGTGTCAATATTATATAGGTCAATATTATTGAAGATCTCAATATCAATTTCTCATCACATCCAGATTGTTTTAAATCTACCATCCACATTCATTTCACTCCTCCATCTTAGAGTAACTTAATTAACAGAAACACAAAAGAGAACTGACTAACAATGCAGTCGTGACGGTTTACATTTCTGTCCCGGCATAAAGTCGTGCTTGAAAACATCTTATTGAAGGAAAATAAATTCAAGCGAAAGTTAAGAACAAAACGAGCTATGCATGACTGACTCAATATCATTTCTTAGACAAGGGTTTCCGACAGTCGGCGTGGATTGTTGTTTGAGGATGTGATTAGACTCTACATTGTTGGGTGAACACTCAAACAAAGCAATTAGGAAGATGGGCTTTCTGCTGGTGAAACAATCCCACAAATCCCCTGACAGCCAATTAGAGGAGGGATTCTTATGTCCTGAGACGTCAAGAAGGTCTGCAGAGCCGAGGTAGAACAACAACTCCAGGACCTAGAATCTCATCTGGGCTTGAAGACTTTCTGTCTGCTAAGAAGCTCTCTATATTTCTCTTTTCAAGTCAACATGAAGTCATGTGCAAACGTACTTGTGTCGTTCATGATCCAAAAAGGTTCAATGGCTCCATTCAGGTGTGTTTTCACTATGAATGAATATGCTTTCATGTATTGAACTCTTTGTCAAATCAAATATTGAAGATATCAATATCAACTCAAACATTTCTCATCAAATTGACTCAAATCCAGATGATTTGACCTACATAATTCATTTAGTTTACACCTCTAGACTCTTCATGTGTTCTAGAGCTGTCAAACAATTAATCGTGATTAATCGCATCCAGAATAACAGTTTGTGTTAACATAATATACAGTATGTCTGTAAACTGTGCATATTGTTTTTGTATTTATGAACACATACACATAAATGCATATATTGAAGAAAAATATTACAATTAATAAAAGTTTATTTAGAATTTCAATTGTTGGTAAATATAAATTAATACATCTAAATATTTCCTAAATATATAGACAAGTATGAGTATGTTTTGTGTTTATAAATACAAAATGAATATGCACAGTAAACAGATGTATAACATTGGGCTGCTCGAATATGACAAAAACCATAATCAAGATTATTTTAGTCAATATTGAAATTACGATTATTTAACATGATTACTCACTAACTTTTAAAACTACATAGAAAAAAAACTTGGCTTTTAAACTGAATTCACTTGAAAAATAAATGTAAAGAAATAGCAGCGCTGAACCACTGGGGGTGCACTGTGGATTTATACCACAAGAAAAGAGAGAATCCTCGCAAAATGGAATGCGGCACAATAATTGTTTTACCTCCATTATTTTATTTTTGGAATTGTTGAAGGCCAAAATCGAATATTACGAATGTTTTCAATTAATTGCACAGCCCCTTGTAAACACAAACCTTTATTCTGGATGCGAGTAATCATGATTAATCGTTTGACAGCTCTTGTCTTTCATTCATTTCTGTGTGAACTTCTTGAATTTCTCCAAGATCCATGTGTGTCAGACAGAATGCAGCACATTTTCCACATTATCAGCGTTCTGCTTTATGTACTCTATATGGTGAGAACTTATCATCTTGACGTTACGGTAAATAAACCAAACCGATCAATAAATCAAGCAAAGTCACACTGTGGAACAAATTGTGGAATATAAAAACTGTGTCTGACATGATTAGAAGACTGTGGTTGTAGAGAAGACTCTGACAGTCACTGAGGTCAGATTTATTCATTTCCGGTTCCTGTTTGCCTCGCTGCCGGCGGCTAGTTTGTATCCTCTGACACTTGCTTCACCTCACATGTGGGATTTTGGAAACACAATGGTGTGTGAAGGTGTCTAGTGCATGCAGAGGAGAGTGTGTTGCTACAGGTGGCTTGTGCAGGCCCGCTCACCTGAATTGCACAGAAATAAAAGTTAACAGTTTTTTCTGAGATGTGGTAAGGTGTATGTGGGGGGGGGTTGTTAGGGGTTTCAGAGAGGGGCGGTGTGATGTGAGTTCAGGGCTCTCACAGCCTGGGGGAAAAAGCTGTTGAGCAGTCTTGCGGAGCGGGCTCTGATACTCCGGTACCGTCTACCTGAGGGTAGGAGCTGGAAGAGACTGTGGGAGGGGTGGGTGGGGTCCTCCACGATACTTTTTGCTTTGCTGGAGCATCGAGTAAGGAAAATATCCAGGATGGAGGGGCACCAATGATTTTTGTTCACTGTCCGCTGGAGGGTCTTGCGGTCTGCTGCACAACAGTTTCCGTACCAGACAGTGATGCAGCTGGTCAGCACGCTCTCAATGGTACCCCTGTAGAAGGTGGTGAGGATGGAAGGAGGGAGGCTTGCTTTTTTCAGCCGGCGGAGAAAGTGTAGGCGCTGTTGTGCCTTCTTGGAGACAGACTTGGTGTTGGTAGCCCAGGTGAGGTCCTCTGTGATGTGCACCCCCAGGAATTTAGTGCTGCTGACTCTCTCCACAGTCGAGGTGTTGATGGTCAATGGTGGGTGGTCAACGGGGTTTCTCCTGAAGTCCATCACAACCTCCTTTGTCTTCTCCACATTGAGGGACACGTTGTTTGCGCCACACCATTCAGCCAGCTGTGCCACTTCCTCTCTGTAGTGCGTTTCATCGTTGTTACTGATGAGACCTACCACTGATGTGTCGTCGGCAAACTTGATGATGTGGTTGGAGCTGAACTTGGCAGTGCAGTCGTGGGTCAGCAGCGTGAAGAGCAGCGGGCTGAGCACACAGCCCTGTGGGGCACCTGTGCTCAGTGTGGTAGTGCTCGAGGTGTTGTGGCTGACACGGACTGACTGAGGTCTTCCGGTTAAAAAGTCCAGGATCCAATTGCAAAGGGAGTTGTTGAGGCCCAGCAGGCTTAATTTGTTGATGAGCTGTTGTGGGATTATTGTGTTGAATGCTGAGCTGAAGTCGATGAACAGCATTCTAACATATGAGTCTTTATTTTCTAGGTGGGTAAGAGCCAGGTGGAGGGTGGAGGAAATTGCATCATCCGTAGAGCGGTTTGGGCAGTATGCAAACTGGTGCGGGTCGAGTGTGTTGGGGATGCTGTTTTTGATGTTGTGCATGACTAGCCTCTCAAAGCACTTCGTTATGATTGGAGTCAGTGCTATGGGACGGTAGTCATTTAGACAGGACACATGTGATTTTTTTGGTACCGGTATGATTGTCGTGAATTTGAGACATGTGGGGATGACTGCTTGGCTCAGCGAGGTGTTGAAGATATCTGTTAGGACATCTGTCAGCTGTTCAGCACAGTCTTTCAGTACGCGGCCAGGTATATTGTCAGGACCCGCAGCCTTGCGTGGGTTAATCCTAGATAGGGTCTTCCTTACGTCGGCTGGAGACAGACAGAGTGCCTGGTCGTTGGGAGGTGTGGGCAGTTTTTGTGCAGATGTGTCGTTCTGCATTTCAAACCATGAATAAAAGTGGTTGAGTGCATCTGGGAGGGATGAGTCGTCGTCACAGGCTTGTGGTGGGGGCTTGTAGTCAGTGATGGTCTGAATGCCTTGCCACAGGCTCCTTGTGTCTCTACTGTTTGTGAAATGATTGTTGATTTTATTGCCATATGACCGTTTTGCATTTTTGATGCCACGGGACAGATTGGCTCTTGCTGTTTTGAGGGCTGCTTTATCTCCTGATCTGAACACTTCGTCTCTGGTATTTAGCAGCCCACGAACCTCTGCTGTCATCCATGACTTCCGGTTTGCACGTGTGGTGATGGTCTTGGTGACTGTCACCAAGATGGTCTCCATCCCTCCTGGGATGGGATTTCCCTCCTCTCTAGAAATTTGGCACACAGTCTTAATAATCCTAAAGGCTGACTACCTAGGGCCCAGGTCAGGAAGGAGACAGAATGGCTTAACCAACTGTCTTCTTGCCGTCTCACGTCACAGAATACACAAAATATACAACATGTAATAACCCCTTCTTACAAACAACATAAAATAGAGACTGTGTCTGTCCCCCGGATTAGCAAACATAATATATTGCGTAAACCTCTTGAAAGTAATTTAATAAACGTTAAACAAATCAAACATGAACAAAATACAAGTAATCAACTTTTACGACTCGGATTGCTTAATATTAGATCTCTCTCAAATAAAGCACTTTTTGTTAATGATATGATAACCGATCATAAAATAGACATGCTCTGTTTGACAGAAACATGGCTAAAGCCAGATGATTATATTACTCTAAATGAATCCGTTCCCCAAGATTATTACTATAAACACGAGCCTTGTCTAAAAGGTAGAGGGGGAGGTGTCGCTGCACTTTACAATAATACTTTTATCATCTCTCAGAAGTCTAATTTTAAATACAATTCCTTTGAAGTCATGGTACTTCACGTATCAACACCTAATACTAAGGATAAAACATTTTTTTAATTTATTCTAGCTATTGTATATAGGCCTCCAGGGCACCACACAGATTTTATTAAAGATTTTGGTGGGTTCTTATCCGAACTAGTACTGGCCGCAGATAGAGTCCTTGTCGTTGGTGACCTTAACATCCATGTAGACAATGATACAGATGCCTTGGGCATAGCTTTCAAAGACACTCTTAACTCCATGGGCGTTAGTCAACATGTGTCAGGACCCACTCACCTTCGTAATCATACTTTAGATTTAATACTATCTTATGGTATAAATGTGGACGATGTTAAAATCGTTCAGCAGAGTGAAGACATTTCGGATCATTACCTGATATTATGTTTGCTTCACTGGCCTACGGCTGCAAATCAAACTCCTTGTTACAAATATGGTAGAACGATTACTTCAACTACCAAAGATGCGTTTCTCGATAATCTGCCTGACTTGTCTAAAATATCTAGCATGAGTAAAAACGTTGACGATTTTGACATTACTATTGAAAATTTTAACACTACCTTCTCGGAAATATTAAACATAGTTGCTCCTCTGCGTTTAAAGAAAATTAAAAATGGCAGCCCAACACCGTGGTATAATGAACACACTCAGACTCTAAAGAAAGCGTCCCGGAAAATGGAGCGCAACTTTAAGAAAACTAATTTAGAGGTATTTCGTATAGCATGGAAGGATAGTACTCGAAAATACAGGGATGCCATAAAAATGTCTAGATCCGCCTACTTTTCATCACTAATAGAGGAAAACCATCACAACCCTAGGTTTTTATTTAACACCGTGGCTAAATTAACAAAAAATAAGTCATCAGCGACGTCAGATTCTGATTATCAGCATAACAGTGAAGAACTTATGAACTACTTCACTAGTAAAATCCAAGATATAAGAGAAAAATTATAACAATGCAACCTGAAGTGAAACCCGCTGAACAAACTAACTACAGCACCCCTAAGGAGAAATTGCAATTATTTTCTACTGTAGATCACAATGAACTGTCTAAAATCATTAGATCATCTAAATCAACAACATGCATGCTAGACCCTATACCTACAAAACTACTGAAAGAAATGCTGCCAGAAATTATAGATCCTCTTCTTAGTATTATTAACTCATCTCTGACACTAGGACATGTGCCTAAAGCATTTAAGGTGGCTGTTATAAGGCCCCTTGTCAAAAAACCTAAACTCGACCCTAGAGAACTAGGGAATTACAGGCCTATATCGAATTTACCTTTTATATCTAAAATTCTGGAAAAAGTAGTTTCAACTCAATTATGCTCCTTCCTCCAAAGGAATGACATTAATGAAGAATTCCAGTCTGGTTTTCGAGCATGTCACAGTACAGAGACTGCTTTGATAAGAGTTACAAATGATCTGCTTTTAGCATCTGACCGTGGCTGTATTTCGTTATTGGTGCTGCTAGACCTTAGTGCTGCATTTGACACCATTGACCATAGCATACTTCTACATAGACTCGAAAATTACGTCGGCATTAACGGAATAGCATTGAAATGGTTCAAGTCTTATTTATCCGACCGTTTTCAATTTGTAGCAATAAACAATGAGGTGTCCCGCAAATCGCAAGTCCAGTACGGTGTACCACAGGGTTCAGTCTTGGGGCCTCTGCTCTTCGCATTATACATGCTACCTCTAGGAGATATAATAAAGCTACACGGAATTAGCTTTCACTGTTATGCTGATGATACTCAACTTTATATTTCCTCGAAGCCTCACGAAACCCAGCAGTTCGATCGAATAAAGGATTGCATAGTTGACTTAAAAAACTGGATGAGTAACAATTTTTTACTATTAAACTCGGACAAAACAGAAGTGTTACTTACGGGACCGAAAACCGCTATACGTAACAACCAAGAATACTGCTTAACGATTGACGGATGCTCCATAATATCCTCGTCGTCAGCTAAGAATCTTGGCGTTGTATTCGATAGTACTCTGTCATTTGAAAGCCATGTCGCCAACACTTGTAAAATGGCATTTTTCCATTTTAAGAATATATCTAAACTACGTCATATGCTGTCGATGTCAGATGCAGAGAAATTAATTCATGCATTCATGACATCAAGACTAGATTACTGTAATGCACTTCTAGGTGGTTGCCCTGCAGGCCTATTACAAAAACTGCAACTGGTTCAAAACGCGGCAGCTCGAGCTCTTACACGTACTAAAAAGTATGAGCATATAACCCCGGTTCTTTCAACCTTGCACTGGTTACCTATAAAACATCGCATTAACTTTAAGATCTTGCTTATTACCTATAAAGCCCTGCATGGTCTAGCACCGCAGTATTTAAATGAACTTCTATTGTATTACAGACCTCCACGTGCATTATGCTCTCAGGAGTCCTGTCAGTTGGTAATACCTAGAATTTCAAAATCAAGTGCAGGTGGTAGATCCTTTTCTTATCTAGCGCCTAAACTGTGGAATATTCTTCTCTGCAATGTCCGGGAGGCAGACACACTCTGTCAGTTTAAATCTAGACTAAAGACGCATCTTTTTAATCTTGCATACACTACACTTCCATAATATTAATCCTCAGAGGATTTAGGCTGCATTATTTAGATCAACCGGAACCAGGAACACATCCAACAACAAATGATGTAATTGTTGCATCAAAGAGTGCAGAACAGTACTCTACTCTCAGCCAGTCTTGTCTCTTTGTTCCAAGGTTACCGCAGGAGGCAGTTCATGCCCAGACCTGATGGCAGAGCTGAGAATGGGAAGCGGTGACCTGACAAGAGCTAAGAGGATAGAGCTGGATAAAGGACGTGGCAACTTTGTTTTTCCTACAACATTTCAAATCCTATTAGATTGTTAATGATAATCTTAAATCTACCATTTACCTTATTAAGCTTATTTTTTTATTTTTATTTAGCCTTGTTGTGCAAGCACTGTTGTGCCTGTGCAGAGGCAGCAGCTTTTGCCAGAGGGGAACTGGAATCCCCCGGTCGGGCCTGGGTTCCCCTGAGTTTTTTTTTTCTCGATTAGAGTTTTGGGTTCCTCGCCACCGTTTGCATATTGTTTTGCACTATCTCCCTGGCCGGGGGGGCTGCTTTAGAATTCAGAAATTAGAAATAATTAATATATAGGAATTTATAGTCCGTTTAATATTTGACCTGTGGTTCTCTCTCTCCTTTATCTCAAATGTGTCCTTTCACTGTCCTTTTGTGCGAGTGTGTTTGTGTGTGTGTGAGTGTGTGAGTGTGTTTGTGTGTGTGCGTCTATGTCAATGTGTGTAAGTATGTTTGCATATTGTGTGTGTGGAGCATTTGTATGTCTGTCTTTTGTTGTTTTCCACCTTTTTCTTGTTTTTACAGGTATATGCCTTTAGTTGTTTTACTTGTAATCTTTTGTGTCTCATGTACAGCTGCTTTGTAACAATGAAAATTGTAAAAAAGCGCTATATAAATAAATAAAGTTGAGAGAGAGAGATAGAGGGGGAGATAGAGAGAGAGAGAGAGTGAGAATGAGAGAGAGAGAGAGAGAAAGAGAGAGAGATGTGTACGTAACAATGAACCACAGATATCAACAACAATCAATGTGAAGAGATTTGTATTAGTGTGCTTGTGATTCTTCATCTCATTAATGTCTGAGTGTGTATACAGGGCACTCTACAGATTTTCCATGAATCCCAAAAAAGCCCACCGCTAGCATTTAAGTTACTTCCTTACTTCCTCAAAACAGTTTCCATAGCAACCATTGAATGCCTCCACACCAGGGAATATCTGATATAACTTGATTCACATAGTTATCAAGAACACAGATGAAGCGAATGGACTTTAACGGCACATTGTTTGCGATTCTCTTTTGTGTGGAATTACAAATGAGGTCACAGATTGGCTTTTTAGTTTTTATCTTAATTGATATGTTAATTAAAGCTTCTGCATCAGGGTGATAAGGTTCTGGATTTGTAAAGCTATTTTTACTTAGTACCACAGTGGCCATACTACTGCACAGCAATAGTGAGGAAGTAACTCACATACCAGTAGAACCATACAGTTTCCATTAAAACCACTGAAAATCCCTTTAAATCCATTAAAACTTTTAATGGTTTCTAATGTTTTTTTTTTCAACAGGGACCAAAAGAACCCAACACATTACCAGTAAAGACCATTAAAACCAACACCGTTCCCATTCAAATCCATTAGAATCTCTGTGATTATTATTTGTATGTAAAGCTCAGGGCAATGCAACATGCCAGAGAGCTTTGCTGAGAGACTTTATTGATTCAGTACGTTACTTTATACCATTCTATGGGGTGCATAACTTCTCACACTCGAGAATGTCAAACTTTTAGATGACATGTGCTCATGCAGTATGGATGTTTTAAAACGTTTTACGTGCTGAAAACACGTCTTCTCCTGGACGTTTGATGTTTTATTTACTGTAGTTTTTATTTAATGCAGATGAAATATGGTAACCGAACAATGCATTTTCCAGCACGATGGAGCACCGTGCCATAAGGCAAAAGTAATAACTAAGTGGCTCGGGGACCAGAATGTTGAAATTTTGGGTCCATGGCCTGGAAACTCCCCAGATCTTAATCCCATTGAGAACTTGTGGTCAATCCTCAAGAGGCGGGTGGACAAACAAAAACCCACTAATTCTGACAAACTCCAAGAAGTTATTATGAAAGAATGGGTTGCTATCAGTCAGGATTTGGCCCAGAAGTTGATTGAGAGCATGCCCAGTCGAATTGCAGAGGTCCTGAAAAAGAAGGGCCAACACTGCAAATACTGACTCTTTGCATAAATGTCATGTAATTGTCGATAAAAGCCTTTGAAATGTATGGAGTGCTTGTAATTATATTTCAGTACATCACAGAAACAACTGAAACAAAGATCTAAAAGCAGTTTAGCAGCAAACTTTTTGAAAACGAATATTTATGTAATTCTCAAAACTTTTGGCCACGACTGTACATATTGGAAGCATCAGTTCTGATTGATTGCTTTCTCTTTTGTTGTGACTCATCCTTTGCTTGTTTGTCTAATCAGTTCTCTCTCTCTCTCTCTCTCTCTCTCTCTATTCTTCTTCTCCTTTCAGATGCCCTGTTGCAGACACATTGAACTGTCAGCTAATATCAAGAACAGATTTCTTGGTAAGCTCGATCTGATAATCAATTCTCATTCAGGAGGTTTGGGCACAGGATAAGAGCTCTCCTCGCTGCCTTGGGTGAAGACCTCCTCAGCTCTACCTCAGTGCTCCTAAAAGAGCTCCATCACTCAAATGGAAAGAGCGCTCAAAGTCCGGAAACGAGCTTCATATGAAACTATACGGCTTGAAATGTCTATTTTTAGCGCTTGTGTGTATTTTTATGACAATAATAGCATTATTAATTAGCATCCACACTGCGTAACCTCTCTGAGATGATTCCTTCTTATTACCACCGTAATTGTATTGTATAGATAAGAGCCGATATAACCTAACAGCCTTTGGCAAGAGTGAGGAATAACATCCGATATGCAGTAAAGAGCTTTATGGAACAGCCAGGGGTCACACACTAATCCAAATTGCAAGATTTTGACGCTCGGAGTCATTTGCATGCGTTGAAATATTTATCGCGTCAAATGATCGCAGCGCTATTCGGATTAAAACCACACAGTCGCGGCTCGTAGTTCAGCAACATTTTAAACTAAACGTGCCATGTAGCTGAAAACACTTTAATTAGGTTGAAAGATATGTAAAAACATTGAGCTGCTTTTGTAATGTAGATGAAGCGGAACATTAAATGGGAAAAGTGGTTTTAAGTGCATGTTTTTGATGGTGTTCCGGCTGCTTTGCTCGGCACTTCCTGCGGTGTTGGTGTTTCTAAGTCTCTGTGATATTTTAGTCTATCATGTTGCTGCGGAGGATTTATTTGCCTGTATTTATAGAAAAGTAGCACATTTTCTCAATAAGCTGCGTGTTTTAAGGTAAATTCCATGTTAGTAGCACACCTGGCAGGAATTATGCAGCAATAATTCGTCTGATGCTGGATTTAATGTTAGAACACGCCTCAAAATGTGAGTTTTAAAAGTTTATTATGATTTATTTTCATATACTGTAGTTTTTAACTGTCTCTACTGCCTTTACTGATATATTTTTTTCATGTAGCTGCAACAATGCTAAAATTTAAAAGGCATTATAGAAATTAATTCAATTGACTTGAATTCACACACCCATTCACTGACAGTAATAGACTGTTTCGTCAAACGCATGCGCTGACCAGAAGTTTACTTCCAGTATTTGTTTGGTTATAATAAAACAATTTATTTTGTATTTAATTTAAACGAATATCAATTTATATGAACATTGCATTTTATATTAATTGTATTTCATTAAAATAAAACTACTCAACAGGTATTCTATGCGGTCTGAATGAAGTTAAGTTTGGTCAACATAACGATTGGAAATGTTTTTGGTGCTAAAACTGTCTATAGTCACGCATGTTTCCAAAAAAACCCTCCAAAATAAAAGTTCAAAAATGTTCTTCCTTAAAATCGGCACTTATCAGAATAGGAATCAAAATGAGCTTTTTTACCAAATATGTTTACACAACGAATTTGGCGACAGGAGCTTATGCTTGCCGTATCTAGCCAAAGTATGAGTCCATTAACTTGGCCTTAAGCAAATTTAAACATTAAGGCCCGGTTTCATAGACAAGGCTTATCTTAAACCGGGACTAGACCTTAGTTAAATTAGGATATTTGAGGCGCTTTTATAAAAATGCCTTAGAAGAAAACATTACTGGTTTGCATCTTGAGACAACACAATGGCACATATTTTAAGGTATGTCATGGCAAGTTATTTTCAGTTAAGACAGGTCAAACATTAAGTTTTAGTCTGGGACTAGTCTTAAACCTTGTCTGTGAAACCGGGCATATATATGACAAAGTTTGGCATGATTTATTTTGTTGCGTTTTCATACATAATTTGGAACAGCGCTAAATTCCACGTGAATTAGGATAGAATTACCTTATTAAATGTGTTACATTTACATTTAGTCATTTGGCAGACGCTTTTATCCAAAGCGACTTACAGTGCACTTATTACAGGGACAATCCCCCTGGAGCAACATGGAGTAAAGTGTCTTGCTCAAGGACACACTGGTGGTGGCTGCTGGGATCGAACCAGCAACCTTTGATTTACCAGTTCAGTGGTTTAAATTTATGCGACAACAGAAAACATTTTGAGATGCAAACCCCCTCAAATATCATCTGATGACAAATGAGAATGCTGTGATAGTGCGTGAAGAAGGCATAAACTCCCTGATTTTCAGAAGTTTTCCAAAGCACCCTGACACTCCTCCAGCTGTGTTCCCTGCAGTCCAAATGAGAGGATTACCTTCACGATTGCAAAAATCCCTCCGCCACAATGGGACATCTGCCCGGCGTTAGCGAAACATCTTGCCAAAAATATCAAACGCAAACGAACAATCAGACGAAGTGTTGCTGGAAACTTTACCCATGCAAACAATTTGGCATCTACGAACATGTTTGTTTGAGTATCAACTTTTGCATGATATTTTTAAGCGACGGTGTAGTCTGCCGGCCGAGACGCTCTGTTGCTGTAGCTAGCATTGTTAGAGTGCTCGGTGGCGTGCTACAGAGTATCAGCTTTATATCCAAACATTTGCTTGTATTTCTTTGCCAGGCAAATTTAAGGTTGCCAGAGCTTGACGGACTATTGGCCGAATCCCGGGAATTAGAGCGCTAGTCTGATAGCTTAGGTCCAGTGGTCGCAGGGCTGTGCCGAGACTTCCAGAAAGTGCAGTCAAGCAGTCTTAATGTCAAGCCACAGCGATAGATAGAATAAACTCTTGTTTGCACAACGTCGTTCATGAATAAAAACAGTTCCTTCTTTGGGATTTTGTCTTTAATCAGATTAAGCAAAGAAACGACAGGAATGAGGAAAACCAGTTAGCACAAGTCTGCTGTGGATGTTGAGTTCTACAAGGTACAAACGTGTAGAACACACGTGGTGTCTAGTGAAGCATATAGATCTGGATATTATGACTAATTATAAATGATGACTTTATACAGTAAATCAATTAACAGATTTTATATCATACTGTTACTAATGAAACTTTATGGAGCTGCATATTAATAGACTTCATTTACTCCACATAATTTAAAAGTCCAATGTGTAATTGTTTGGAGGATCTATTGACACAAATACACCATAATAAACATAACTATGTGTTCAGAGGTGTATAAAGACCTTACATTATGAACTGTTATGTTTTTATTATCTTAGAATGAAATATTTCTATCTACATACACCGAGGGTCCCCTCATGTTGTTTCTACAGTAGCCCCAAATGGACAAACTGCTCTATAGAACATAAATACTTTATCTCCTTTGGCAAAGCAGGGAAAACATGATGACATTGTAGTCCTGTGTCAGCCACCGTAGAGCTTCCAAAGGAAGTGGTGAAGAGAGCCGCTGGTTACAATTCACAACCTCATCACTAGATGCCGCTAAATTTCATACACTGGACCTTTAATTTATTAAAAGATAAATAACAGATGAGATCTTAAGACCTGGTCTCGTGGGAATACATAACTATTTTACTAGGCAGCTAATTCGTATAGTGAATGAAAAAAAATGAAAAGTTGAAACTCTCTGAACAGCTTTTTTGAGTTTACTCAACTTTTGGCCAAGTATTTCAACTAACTCAATTAACTGAGTAATGTCACGTGACTGTCAATTAAAAAAAAGTTGCACCAACTTGAAATAAATATGCAAAATTCTGAGTTCACCCAACTATGGACTTAGTTGACCCAACTTAAATGGTTATGTTTTATATAATGTTTTTATATAAATGTTGTATTATTATTTACACACTCTACTTAACAGATATGTAATATACCAGCTCTACTTAAGTAACTGCTAAAGCTGTTTGTGTTTTAAACATTTTAGTGGTGGACTCCCTGCATCATTTACTTCTGACCTCAACACATGAGCCTCAATCATGGTAACAATCATTAAACATCACTTAAGACGGGTGTATCATTTAATGTACAATTTCTCATTTCCAATGTTGATGTTGCAAGTAACAGACACACCCCTACACCCATCTTTCGCTTTAGGCTGCGGTCTGAAAAAAAGTAGGGTTTACAATAAAAACCGTTATGAACCATTAGCTCCTCCCATCAAAACCATTGAAAAATGCCTTCATGTACTGTAGTGTGTTTTGGGCATTATTCCAATAGGATTTAACATCCCACCAATAGAATCCATCACACACCAGGAGTAGAACCAAACCAATATAACTTCTTTAATGGTTTCTATTGATTTTTTCAGCAGGGTAGTAAGTGTGTGGAATTCCAAAGGTTTGTTAAGTGATCATTTTAAGTTAAGGAATAACTAAAAAAGCTTTTTAAGAATCGATGTGAAATTCTTTTATTAGTGACCACAGCTGTACAAGCCAACATCTTTGTGTAATGAACAAGTGAAAGCCAATGCCGAAAATCTCATTCAACATTTCATCTCATTTTGGAAGCTTTGTGAGACTGAATAGAGCACACATCAATCAGATGAACATCATGGTTGTGTAACGGTTCTTAGTAGAGCATGTCAAATGTGCTCACTATAAACTGACCAATTTGTGTCAAATTAGATTTGCCATGTCGAAGACATCATACCGCACATCCTCTTTATTGCTTATCCTATGTAAAGACAGTCTCAAACACAACATTTCTGAAGCAGAGGCCAAAAGGTCACGTGTTTTGTGTTATTTGCTGAAAGTAGTGAGTGATATTTGAAGAGGACAACGTGGCTGTAAGTGGGTTGTGTAATTACCTTGTTAAGCAGTGTTCGAATCCCCGTGTTAGGAGACAAAAGGCTGTTTTTATGTTTACCAAATGAGCAAACCCCATGCAGGGCAGAGGCGCGTTATTTTTTCTCGTTTAATTGTTATTCCATGCTAATGGCAATTAAGGACTTTTTGCGCGTGTGTTTTCGGGAACACATTGTGCTGGTGAATCGCAGGACACCTGTGGGTACTTTTGAGGGCGGAAACGTTTCCAAATGAACACGTATTTGTCAGTGTCAACAAATGAGCGAGGAACCTGTCGTTTCGAAGAGCGACATTTCTGTTTTTGTCTAGAAAACAGCACAAGTGTACTTTACATCATTAATCACGTAAAGGCACCTTCTTCTGCTGTGTGATAGAATTTCTGTCCACCGTGTCCAGGTTTGAGATCATGTCATGAAGAGTTGTGGCAAAACTTTACGTTTATAATCTAACAGGGCATCTCATTTAAGTAATGGCTTTCTTTGAGATCAATGAAGCGAGACTGTACTGTGTTTCCTATCAAACCGCAGTGCTGGGTCTTTGTCCTTAGTCCTTTGCCAGATGTTCTTCGGCGAGAGTCGGGAACATTAATGACCCTGTAAATATTAGTTGAGAGCACATTCTCTCGCTATTTTTCCATCGCAGGTGTTGTCACCCTGATGATGAGAGAATCGAGCCTGGATTACAAATGGGTAATGAGAGAACTCAATTCATACCTGGTTGAAAATGACAAATCTGGATGATTCAAGGGAGAGAAACAGAGGGGTTTGTCTGTAGAGATGCTGACTTTTGGCAATAGAGTTTCCTCTTTGTTTTTTCATCTTCTTGTCATTTCAAATCTGAATGGCTTTCTTCCTTCTGCAAAACAAAAGATATTTTGGGGAAACGTTGATAACCAGAGAATGCTGGCCCCCATTGACGTCCATTGTATGAACACAAAACCACTCGGCCATTTCTCAAAAAATCTTATTTTGTCGTCCACTGCATAAAGATTTGCATACAGATTTTAATAATCATAAAAAGAGTAAATAAATAATGAAAGATTTTTTATTGGTTGAACTATCCCTTTAATAACAGATAAACTGTCACAACAAAAGATCCTCTAAAGTCGAGATGAATCTCTTCAGATACATTTTGTAGTTCGGATGTAGGCAACAATCTCTTAAAAGGGTTCGTAAAAGCTCTTGTGTATATTCATTGAATGAATGTCTGATAAATTGTAATAAAAGCCTCGGTGGAAACCTGCTATAATTAAATAATTTGGTGGTTGGTTTCATTTGAGAACTGGGAACTTGTTTGAGGTCATTAGGAAACTTGTTTTGCTTTGAGTTCAAAGTTGAGAAGAGTTCAGTTTTAGAGAAAGAGAACGCATCAATATACTGTTTTTCTATGTTTACTCCGATTTCATCTCATTAGTCTTTCTCCTATTTCTTTACTCAGGTGCACATTATTAAAAATGCATGCGAGCTTATGGACAGAAAGTAATTTCAAAAGTAATAAAAAAGGGTTCAAAAATATATTATTGTAGGGGATATGCACGAAAAAAGATTTAAAAAGATATGATTGTAATTTTTAATTAATTATTTTACTTTGCAAACTGATTTTTAAAGTAAATAATACTTACATGTATTGTGTTAATTGCACACCGTTTTTAAAGTTCAATTTACAAAAAACATGTGCATAAAAACAAAAATGAAGTAAATCCAATTAGTTGTTTTTTTCAGTGTGCACTCAAACTTTTTTTGGTAGTGAAATGAAACACAAACTTACATTAATCAAAAGTACACAGAACTGATTTAAGGCGGGTTTGCTTCACAACTAAAATCAATGAGAAATGAATAATTCGCTATTTTAGTTTATCCAGAGAAGGTTGGCAGTATCCATTTATATTTATTATGCGCAGTTATATTTATCTACACAATCTGTTTTTCACTGGCACACACGGAACCTCAGGAAACCACATTTATTTATTGCACCGTGAGTTCAGAATGTTTAGGGCTGTTATTATAATAATACCTAATTAACATAGTTTTCAAAAGGAACTTCTTTAAATGTTTTAAACACGTAGCAATTAACCTTTTACAAGCGACTGCAATTAAAAGTCAATCGACCCCGATTTAAAAATACTGTCCTCATAATCTATAAAGTTACGCTGGCAGCTTTACAAACTCAAACACGGAGCAAATTCAATTTCCACAGACTGACATTGGCAGTAGAATGAAAGTATTGAACAGTTCAGTGACTTTCAGCCCGGACCCATCGTACGCCGCTAACTTTCCAGCTGCCATGATAATGGAGAAATGCAAACACCTAAAAGCAATAACAGCTCAGCAGAGCTGCACTGGAGACGCTCCTAGAAACGTATGTAACCTCGGTTCCCTTTCTGTCGGTCTCTCGACGTTGTGTCGAGAACGACAGATGGGGTTCGCCCTTGAGAACCAATCAACTCTGACTACTATAGAAAAGGCCAATAAAATTTGGCGAATGAAATTTGCATGCCGGGCTCCGCCCCCGGATGTCCGGTATAAAAGGAAGCCGGTGTGCAGCATTCATTTACCTCTTGTTCTGAAGAGCCTGAGAGCCTCTCACGACTGCAGCAGAATACGATACGTGTTCGTGACATAAGGGACACAATGTCTCATTCCCTCCATCAGGGAACTGAGGTTACATACGTAACCAAGACGTTCCCTTTCTGTCGGTCTCTCGACGTTGTGTCGAGAACGACAGATGGGGTTGCCCATGGAAAACGCCACAACGCTGTATCGCGTCACAATCTCTAGCGAAGCGACGGTAACAAGCCTGGGCGTGTCAGCTCGATGCTTTCGCGAAACTGTAACCTTCCAGTGTGGTGGTCGGGGGGTACCAGAGCTTTCTTGGAGAAAGATGGGTACAGCCCTGACCGGTAACCTTTCACGGACGGGGCCTTAGCTCTCTACAGGCGAGAGGCCGTCCGGCTCGGGTTTACACCGGGTAAGCGCCACTTCCTTAATCAGGAATGCGCTGCAGAGGCCACCTCCTACCCCTGGGGAGGAATACGGTGGACATAGGTATGGTCTCGTCCTTGGAGGAGAACGCATGGAATGTGCGGACTGGGTAGTTAACCGCGAGGTGGAGGTCCACCTGGGGAAGTTCATGGGTTACCAGGAGTGGGAACCATTCTCATGAGGATACATCAGACGGAACAGCCCACGGAGGGGGTGTTACAGACGTCCGGTAGCACTAGGTCCGGTTAGAGCTATCTGTGATAGTTCATATGGAATCCCGGCCTAAGGGGGAAGGCTGCTCTGCCCAGCCAACCCCCAGGGGGTGCTGCTTAGTGATGGATGGAATGCCTATTTTTAACCAGTGTCTGGGTAAGAAGGGAGGTAGATGAGGTACCAGTTTCTTAGCCATGGGTTTGGGTAAGAAGAAAAAGGTAGATAGCACACTGACCCAACCTGTTAGAGGGTGGAATGGTGCTTTCGCAGGCATACGCCCCCCCGGATGCCAGTCCTACATGTCGCCACGCAGGACGTGGGCTGACACCGGGTTTACGCGAAGGTTGTGAACCTTTGCGAAGGTGTTTGGGCGTAGCCCAAACCCGCAGCTCTACAGATGTCTGCTAGAGAGGCGCTTCTGCCAACATGGGAGATTCTGAGATCGGAATGCCGTCGAAACGGCTACCACGACCCAGTGCGCCAGCCTCTGTTTGGAGACAGCCTTCCCCTTCTGCTGTCCTCCAACAAACACGGAGCTGGTCAAAGCTTCAGAGCTCTGCGTGCGGTCCAGCACCTACTGGACACAACACTGATCAGGTTGGGTCTTCCTCCCCTATGGGGAGCGCCTGCAAGTTCACCACTTGGCCCCGGAGGGAGTAGTGGGAACTTCTTGGGCACGCATCCGGGCCTGGGTCTCAAGATAACGTGAGAGTTTTCAGGGCCGAATTTAAGGCAATCCGGGGACACGGAGGATGCTCGGTGGTCCCCTACCCTCTTGAAGGGAGTGAGCGCCGTCAGGAGGGCCGTCTTACCCTGTGAGGAAGATCGGAATCTCCGCGGGGCTCTTGGGGGGCACTGAGGGTATGGAGCGGAGATGAGGCGGATTCCGCCCTCTCGCACCCCTTAGGAACCTGGTGACCAGGTCGTGTTGCCCTAGAAACTTTCCACCGACTGAGTCGTGATGAGTGGCAATAGCGACTACATACACATTCAGTGTGGAGGGGAGATGTTAGTCTCCAGTCTCGTAAGAAGGAAAACACAATCCTGATCGAGCACCTCAGTGGGTCTTTCTCCTTGAGAGAGACACCAGGACGAGAAGAGGCACCATCTAGAGGCGTGTAACCGCCTAGTAGATGGGGCCCTAGCCTGGGTGATGGTCTCTGCCATAGAGGGGGAGTAGCCATCTCAGGATCTTCTCGTCCCGTCTAGAGACCAGACATGGGTGTGCCAGAGGTCTGATCTGGGATGCCAGAACATGTCCTTCCCCTGATAGAGCAGGTCCTCTGTCAGGGGAATGGTTCAGGGGAAGTCGCTGTCCAGAGCATCAGCTCTGAAGCCAAGTGCGGTTAGACCAGTGTGGTGTAACCAATAACACTTGGTGCTCCTGCTCCCTGACCTTGCACAGACGAAGGTGTGCTTCCGCCCATCCCGCGGTCAGCTGTGCGCCAGGATATCCGTGCCGAGGGCAGGGAATACCAAGCGGGCAAATAGTGGTGTTACGGGAGGCGAACAGGTTTACCTGGGCCTACCCGAACAGCCTCCAAATGAGCTGGACTGCGCGGGGGTGGAGTCGCCACTCTCCACGAGGCATAAACTGACGAGAAAGCACGTCGGCTGTCTAGTTCAGTTTGCCCGGGGTGTGTGTGGCCCGCAGGGAACGGGTCACCTGTTGACTCCACCGGAGGAGGCGTCGAGCAAGTTGTGTTAGCTGCTGTGAGCGAACGCCACCCTGACAATCTGTGTACGCTACAGCTGTAGTGCTGTCCTCGGACCAGCACGTGCTTGTCTCGCACGAGAGGCCGTAGCCTGCTCAGTGCAAGTAGCACAGCCCACAACTCTTGGCAATTGATATGCCAGCGCAGGCGGGGGTTCGTCCAACGCCCGCCCCGCCTGCGTGCCCGTTACACACTGCACCGCACCCCTGCAGGGAGACGTCAGTCGTCACCACGACCTGTCTCATAACCTGCCAAGAGGGACCTGAGTCCGTCGAAAAAGTCATAGAAGACTAGGGGTTATGGTGCGTCGGAAGCAGGGCGTCATCACCATGCGCCTGCTGCCGGTGTGCCACGCTCTCCTCGGAACTCGACTCTGAAACCAGTGTTGGAGCGGTCTCATGTGCATCAACCCGAGGGGTATTAACCCGCGAGGACGGCATGTCCCAGGAGCCTCTGAATTATTTCAGGGGGACCGCTGTCTGCCTAAAATGTTCATTTCAGACAGTTCAACACTGGTTGGGCGCATACTGCGGACAGGTGCGCCAACATGGTGACAGAGATGAGTTCCATACCAAGAAAGAGGATGCTCTGCACTGGGGAGAGCTTGCCCCTCTCTTGGTTGACCTGGAGTCCCAATTGGGTCCCTTTGTGTACATAACAGATCTCACGAGTGTGCCAAGATAGGCCAGTCGCTGAGATAGTTTAGTACCCACTCGCCTTCCTCCCCTCAGGGAGAAAGGGCGGTTTCCACGATCTTCGTGAAGACCGTGGAGACAGGGACAAACCGAAAGGGAGGACTCTGTACTGATATGCCCGCCTCTCGCACGCGAACCGTGGGAACGGCCGGTGTCGAGGAGGATAGAGACATGAAAGTAAGCGTCCTTCAGGTCGATTGCCACGAACCAACCCTAACACCTGATAGATGTCAGGACGCGCCTCTGCATGAGCACCCTGAACGGCAGCTTGTGAAGGTGCTCTGTTCAGGGTACGCAGACCTTTGCAACCCGCCGTCTTTCTTTGGAATGATGAAGTGCGGGTCATAACCCACTGAACATCTTGGTTTTGAGGGACGAACTCGATGCCTGTTTTGCCAGAAGGGCGGAGACCTCTACCCGAAGTACGGAGGCGTCCCTGCCTCTGACAGAGGGAGAGATGATGCCCCTAACTTGGGAGAGTCTCTGGCGAACTGGATCGAGTAACCAAGACGGACCGCCCTCATTAGCCAGCGAGACAGTGTGGGCAGCTCTCGAGCTCCCAGGGACTGTGACAGGGTGACCAAGGGGACGGTCTGCTTCATCATTCCCACGGGGGGGTTCATGGCTGGCGGAGCTAACCATGTCGCGGGGGTCCCCGGAGGGAAGGTTGGCTCCGCCTTTTTACCTGCCTGGCGGAACAACGGCACACACTGTCGGTTTGAGAGTGGTGACAGCTGTCGTATGTGTACGACCTCACGCCTTGCCAGGGTGTGAGGTCGGTTCACCGTGCACAGTCCAGAGGAGTGTGCGATAGGCTGTAAGTACACCCGGGGAGAACAGAAAACTCTGCGAGTAGTGGGCGCCAAGCCCTGAAAAGGGCCCGGCTTTGGTGATGAGGCAGGAGTCGTCCCGTACCGACCGATCAGAGCCGTGGCTGTGAAGGTTCGGGCCCGATGTTTTTCTCCCCTGGGTCTTCCCGTCAGTGTCCCTTCTCGAGAGAAGGTTGCTGACGGGGTGGAGGTTTCCCCCTCGACCTCTGCTTCCGGGGTGCCGCCTGTGGGGGCACAGGAACCGAAGCCGATGTCGAAGGGGTCCTGGGTTGCAGCGAAGCAGACATCACGTGAGATCTCGGAGGCCTGTAGGTGGCCGAGTCGCGGCGTGAGGCTAATTGCCACTGTCTGCTTCACCGTCAAAAACTGCTGAGCGCAGTCCTCGACGGTGTTACCAACAACCCACCCTGCGAGATGAGTGCATCAAGAAAGCGGACTTCCTTGGTGTCACTCTTCTGCACAAGGTATAGCCGGGGGTGTCTCTCCTGGACCACTACCGTGGACATCGTCCGACCCAGGGCCCGCGCCACCACCTAAGTCGCCCGTAGAGCGCTGTCAGTGGCGGCACGGAGATCCTGCATTATACCCGGGTCGGCCTTACCCTCGTTGAGCTCTCTCCACGCCCTGGCCATGGCGTAGAGAGGAGGCAGCCTGGCCCGCGGCAGTGCAAGGCCTCGACACCAGTGATGCCGAAGTCCTACACGCTTTGGACGGTAGGCGTGGCCGATTCCCCCCAGGAGGTAGCCGCCCACGGCACAGGTGCACCGCCGGCGCCCGAGCCACCCGGGGGATCTCGACGTAGCCTTTGGCTGCCCCACCAACGAGGGAAGTAAGGGAGCCGGAGCTAGTTTCACTGGAACGGTCCGTGAATGGAGCGTTCCAAGTTTTACACAGCTCCTCATGCACCTCCGGGAAAAACATGGCATGGTTTGCACCGCGCTCCGACCTCAGGAACCACGCATCTCCAGGTTAGCATGGATGACATCACTTCTGCTTCCTCCTGAACTCGACCGCTGTGGGTAGAGCTCGGATTCGTCAGAGTCGGATGTCAGTCTCCCTCCGATGCTGCGAGCGACATCTCATCTACGTCACACATCGTTTCCGAGTGTGTGCGTGAGAATCCGGACGGTATGCCACCGCCGGTTGGGGGACGTTCAGAAAAGCGAATCGGGGTGCGATCGGCCCGTGAGCACTTGGCTGGCGGGTTTACGTTCGCAGAGTTCCCCATATCACTAATGCTGCTAACGTGGGTGGTCATCGGGGCCGTAGCCACAGATGTCACAGCCCAGGTAGCAGACGAAATGGTGGCTGGTTCCCGTAGGAAGACAGCCACCCGTGACCGCAACTTCTGAATGACAGATGTGTCAACGAACGCTGCTTCAGCGTGCTGGACGCCCAGACGCCTAACGCAGCGATCATGTCCATCCCCCTCCTCGATGAGGGTGCCGCACCCAAGAGAACAGCGGGACTTGCCGCGCTGGAGAATGCTCAGTCAGTCCTGAAAAGGAATTTTTAGAAAAAATCTCTAACACCTCCGGAACCGCCGAGACGCCCAGGGGAAGGTCGCTGCAAGTAGGGACGATCCGCTGCAACACGTCGTAGATCCGGCAGAAGAAGAATTCATTGAATTCGTTCTGTTCGTAGTCATGAGCGAACGCTCTGAAGAACAAAAGGTAAGTGAATGATGCACGCCGGCTTCCTTTTATACCGGATATCCGGGGGCGGAGCCCGGCATGCAAATTTCATTCGCCAAATTTTATTGGCCTTTTCTATAGTAGTCAGAGTTGATTGGTTCTCAAGGGCGAACCCCATCTGTCGTTCTCGACACAACGTCGAGAGACCGACAGAAAGGGAACTCAAACTTTCTCTGGAAGCTTCAGCACCCAAACATTTATTTTCTTGACTGCTGAAACTTTTCCAACTTATTCTTCTATATGTTATTTATTGTAGGTTTTCTACATTGTACTCTTTTGATTCGGTTACCATTTACCTCTACGATCTACATTCAGACTCTGTGTTATTTGTCTTAAGTGAAACGTCTGAAGTTTGTAAGGATTTGACCTGACGTCAAACCACCCGACATCTCTCCAATGAGCCGGAGAACTAAAACACACCTGTTCGTCCAACATCAACAGCCCAAAGTAACTAAAGCTCTTCTGACTCATTAAATGCAAATCCCCACAGAAATGTTGTAATATGGAGTGCAAAGCCATCCCGGAGGAAGTTATTTCGGCGGCAGATGGGAACTCGCTATTTATGACAATTATTTAGGAGTAAGATATTCAACAAGCAGGTGCCCACGTTTATTTGGCTGTAAAATGCTCTGCCAGAGTGAAGGATGGGAGATATGATTTATCATCTACATCTTTCTCAGCATGAATTCTGGAGGACCATCTTGGTAATTTATCAGATGTTAAACATATGTAAGCATCCTTATTCAGAATAAAGAAAGGTTAAAACGACTTAACTAATGTGAGCCGCATATTTTATGATTGCATCGCGGCAGTTTTTAATAGTCAACAGCTTGCCGTCCAGCCAGACTTTTCCTCGCATGCCCTCCTCATATTTCTTCTAAATTATTGATCAACTTCAATTTTCTGCTTTGTCACTTTTCCTTAGCCTCAGCCCAATGCATTTGCACCCTTAAATATTAGCGCAAACAAAACAGACCCCTGCAACCCCACCTTTGATAAAGACATCTGTGTTAGTCGTTATAAGAGTGAAGAACTTCCTCGTCCCCTGAGGGTCTCTTCCATCAAATCTGAACTCCCTTTGACTCCCTATTTTCTCTTTGAGGAAGCACAAGTTCATTCAACGGGCGCTAATGTCTTCAGAAGTCTGTCGGCCCCTCGGGCCACCCATTGCAGCGCGGACCACCCATTCCTCAGAGGAACCCTCCAACCTCCTCGCTTTCTCCAAACCTGCAAACTGCGTGAGAGGAAATGTGTTCTGGACAAGAAAGCGATGGATTGAGCGCCAAGGTTTTTCATACTTTAAATGTTGTTTGTGTGGAAGTGGTGAAATCATCATCTCTGAAGCGAGCAGTCGGCTGGAAAAAAGAATAAAGAATCGATGACGATTGAAGAGTTTGGAGTTTGACTCAAGTCACTAATGTTTGCCTACAGGACCATCACTGGATCTGCACCGGCTTACTTCCACACTCTCCTGCACTCCTACACCCCATCAAGATCCCTGCGTTCAGCAAACCAGCGGCGTCTTGTATTGCCTTCTCATAAGGGCAGTAAATCACTCTCCCGCTCGTTCTCATTCACAACTCCTTCCTGGTGGAACATTCTTCTTAACTCTGTCCGTTCAACCACATCTCTCAAAACATTTAAAAAACTACTTAAAACCTCTTCTGTGAATACTTGACAAACAAATGAAAAAAGAAAAAAATACACTAACCCTTTCTCTCAGGTAGTGGTCTAGCTTTTGTTGAAACCAGTAACTTTGTATTGGCACCTAATGTATTATGGCTCCTGTATCAACTATCTCTTATTGCTCCTAAACTCTTTGTAAGTCGCTTTGGATAAAAGCGTCTGCTAAATGTCTAAATGTAAATGTAAACCCAGTACGAACAGAACGTTACCAAAATGTTAGTTTTTGATCCCCAGGAGGTTTTGTAAGGTTTGTTTTTGGTTATTTTTATTGAAATTAAATGTTTTCGTCAAAACGTTTGTGGAATTTTGGGAGAACGTTCGTTTTGAACGACGGTTCTATTTCTGTAAGGAAAACTTTCCAGGATGATCAAAAACGAACGTTATGGGAACCAAAACTAACATTCTTTTGTCGTTAGGAAACTTTCTTAAAACTTTGAAGAATTGTTAGTTGGGAATACATAACTCTCAGTATGACTTAATATTATAAATAATTGATGAATATATTATTAAATATCCTTAAAGTCCAGCCTAAATAAATTTGTTATTGCTCAGATGTTGCTCTTTCATAGCTCAAGTGATTTGATTTGAGTTCTTACTTCACCCAATAAAATGTAAACTAATTCATCATTTCCTCACCTTCCAGTTATTTCAAATGTGTATAAATGTCTTTGTGCTGATGAACACAGAAAAAGATATTTGGAAGAATGCTTATAACCAGACAGAGCTTGCCCCCCATTGACTCCCAAAAAATAGAATTCTGTCATCATTTACTACCATCGAGTTGTTCCAAATCTGTATAGATTTCAAACAGTTCTTGGACACAATAGACTACCATAGTAGAAAAGTTACAAAGTTAGTCAAAAGTGCCCCAGAACTCTTTCAAACTGTACATTCTTCAAAATATCTTATTTTGTGTTCAACAGAAAAAAGAAATTATAAGTATTTTTTCCTGCTATTGGAGGAATCTATCTGGTTATGAGCATTCTTTCAAATATCTTCTGCGTGTTCATCAGAACAAAGACATTTATACACATTTGGAACTCGAAGGTGAAGAAATTATGACAGAATTTTCATTTTTGGGGTGAAGCATCCCTTTAATTGTGTGTTATTTATGCATCAATTTAGTCATAGATGCGACTTTAATTATTCAAACTCATGATAATATGGAGGTGTAAAATGTATTTATATTGAAGAAATAATCTGGATTTGGGTAAATTCGACGAGAAATGTTTGAATTCATGTTGAGATTTGTATAATATTGACTACTCCAGTTTTGTCTGAGATGGAAGCGAGACCATTATAGCGTGTTGATGTCTAGCAAAAATAAATTATTTATTAAACTCTGTGAATTGAGACAAACGGTCCATTTATTTAGATCCATTTAATGAATTCAGAGAAGGTTCTCTATGTGTAAAACAGATATGAGTCCGAGGCTAATATGCATTTCACAGAAGAGGATAACTTGATAAGTCTCTTATGAAACAACTTTTTATTCCATCTGCCTAGCCATAGATGATATGTGAGAGCGTCTGGAGAGGTGATGTAAGCTCACTGTATGAATATAAATAAGTGAAGGTGAAATGGAAATATCCCAGCACAGAAGGTAATAATTAAAGGCCTTTTTAATCATGTTGTGAGGCTCACAATCACTCATCCAGTGACAAAATGTAGAAGTCCACTTGAGTTGTCTTAAGAAGTTTTTAGAATACCAATAAAAGTTTAGTCGATTCACTTGTTTTTGCTCGAAGCATCTGGTAATTGCATAAATATAATATGCATAATTTTGTCTTAAAATACAATATAAAAATTTCCCATTTGGAGATGTGGTTAATATTAAAGGGATAGTTCACCCCCCAAATTTTTTTTTCATAATTTACTTACAATCAAGTTGTTCCAAATCTGTATAAATTCAAACAGTCTTTGACAAATAATTGAGATATATATCTATATATATATATATATATTTAATACAATAATAATGCCCCCCATTGACTCCGTTACAATGGTAGTCAAAAGTGCCCCATAACTCTTTGCTTTCGTACATTCTTCAGAAGACATTTATAAAGAACTTTTTACCATTGGGGTCCAAAAACTGTTTGGTTCCACGCATTCTACCACATATCTTTATCTGTCTTCTTTAGAACAAAAACATTTATACAGACCAACTCGAGGGTCAGCGAATGAGGAATTTTGGGGTTGTTTGTCACAAATCTTGCTAAAAAAACACCATGCAAAAAAAATAATCCCTTTCATGAGCACAAACGTACGGGTTATATTTGTTCATTGACTTGTCATCAGCTGTAAGGGTTATGTGTGGTTTTGTCATGTCTTTTATTTTGAAGTTGTTTTGTAGTCATGGTTTTATGGTCTCTGTAGTCTTTAGTGTTTTCCTGCCCTGATTGTTTCAGGTGTAGCTTCTTACCTCTGAGTGTCTTGTGTATAAATACCCCTGTTTGCCATAGTCCTTGTAGGTTATTGAATGTGTTTGAGTTGTGGCCATGTCTGATCTTGTTAATGTTGTCGTAATTGGATGTTACTTTTATTTAAATCACGTAAAAGCTTTGTTCAGATCCAGTCTCGCTGTTTCATGCTTGGATTAACTCGTTACATCAGCAGTGACAGTTTAAGTTGGTTTATAAACTTCGGTTCCAAGAGAGGTTTATTTGAGAAGACATGATTTAATTCCTATGTTATATAATAACAAATGAGATGGAAAATAGGCACTATATAAAACACCGGTCATGCCAGGAGACTTAAAGAGCCAGTTTAATGGCTCGAATATGGGGTCAGATTTGTTTCATTATTCTGAATAAATAAACTACGATTCGCAAATAAATACAGAGAGTTTCACAAACAATTTTTAAATCCACAAATGCACAAAAAGCAAACCATAAATATATGTTAGACGTTCCACAAAAATAAATGGAATTCACAAATAAATTATTTACAAATGTATTTTATTGATATATATTTGTGGATCGCTTTCTTCACATTTGTGGATCGCTTTCTGCGCATTTGTGGATCGCTTTCTGCGCATTTGTGAATCGCTGCACGCATTTGTGGATCAGTGCACGCATTTGTGGATCAGTGCACGCATTTGTGGATTGCTCTCTGTGCATTTGTGGATTTTGAAACATTCCTAACGTCAAGACGTGCGCACAATCCACAAATAGGTGGACTCCGCCCACTATCTACGCAAGCCAATCGGTTAACTTCCGCTTTTGTTGTCCAATAGGCCACGTTCTAACTTCAGCCAATCACGTTTCGCCATGCACTAAGATTCAGGGAGCTAACATGGCGACTAGTGGCGGTCTAAAATCTGTGTTATACTAAGAAATGATAATGGCCTCTTCTTTCTACTATGTAATGATCGCTTGTGTTCTTATACATTGTCCGTATTGTCACATATATGCTGTATTTAAACGTGTATGACTTGATAACAGCGTGCACGGACTGGAGAGGAAAATCCCGGTGAATAGGGAGTCAGGACTGATTTGGTCTGCCAGCCTTTTTATTGTGTTTATGTACCAAAGGGCTAAATTCCGATTTTTTGCAACTGTTGGTGTACTACCAGTATAACGATGGCAGAATTAACCTGAGGGGAATCATCAGCATTGTGAATTTCTATGTCATTCATAATTCAAAATAAAACGTAATTTCTACAGTCATCTCGGTTTATCCCATTCCTGAATGATCTCTGCTGCTATCGCTACATTGTTCTGTTTACTAACTAACTCTCTGCCATGACAAAACCATATGATACCTGTTATATACATTATCAATAGCAAGCGTAGTCTTTAGTGGCAGCAGCGTAAGTAGACCATATTGCAAGATTATCATGTGGGACAAGTCTGTCCACAATTCCCCACATAGAAGTACTATAGTAGTATAATACATTTACTAATAACAGCTCACATAAAGTGACAAGACACAGGTAACAAAATAATAAAAATGAATATGTAATAGACAATACACATAAGAAAAAAAACAATACATGTCAAAAGAGAACCGGATGCCATATTTTATGCATGTGCCATATATACAAGTTATTAGGTGCTATAAAAATGGTGTAAGGTAATGGGATAGCTATATTATATATTAAATCAGTAACATATGTATAATAAATAAATATAAGTGTGAGTGAGTAGTTTAGTATTGCACATATGTATTGCACAGTGAACATTTAACTGTTCAACTGTTCATGGGGTAGATGGCCTGAGGAAAGGAACTTGTCCTATGTTTGGCTGTTTTGGTGCTCAGGGCTCTGTAGCGCTGACCAGACGGCAGCAGTTCAAAGAGATAGTGTGCTGGGTGTGAGGGGTCCAGAGAGATTTTGTGAGCCATTTTACTCGCTCACTCTGGATGAGTAAAGTTCTTGCAGTGATAACAGTAGTCTACCAGTGATTCGCTCAGAAGTCCGAAATATCCGCTTTAGTATTCGGAGTTTGTATGTGTACCGAGCATGTTCACTGAAATTGAGAGAGAATAGGCTATGTCGCCTCTAAATGCAGCAAGTTTTAAATGACTTCATCGATCAACACAAAATTACAATGCTAGAGCACTTCAATAAACTTGAACGTTTAGCAATCTTTAAAAGTACGTCTCTTGATGTACACGAAGCGGAAGAGCCATTTTTTTGTTAACAGACTGATTCGAGCCTACCTGAGCATGCTTGTTTTTTCTCAACAAAATCAAGTAAAACAAAATAATTGCCTTTTAATTGCAGGTAACTGGCATTGTAAACCAATATCAACCGATCCCGTCATCCCGGGACACCTTCCGCATATTTTCGGGGATCTCTGTATGAAAATGCGCTTTACTGAATGCCCAGTAATGTCCAGTGCCTTTTGTGCGTTTGTATGGAGAACTCATTCATTTGTACAATTAGCTTCAATTCATTTTTATTTGGCAGTTTCATATTTTGCTTCATACTTTTTTCATCGAAGAAAAAGTTGTGTTGCCTCCCTTGCATTCTTAATGCCCCCATTGTGCTTTTATTTGCCATTAAATAATGGAAATAAACAGTATTTTAAAGCTGTCCTATATGTCATTTAAAAGGCAGCAATATATACATAATTATAACCCAACAATAATAATTTATTTAGCACCAGGTAAAATGGAGACGTTTATCGTTTAACACGCTACTGAGAGCACTGCCACATCCATTATTATTATCTACAGTAAATTGATTATCTGCAGTTGTAGCCTATACCAATATTTACTATGGTAAGGTTCGAAAACACAAATTGTATAGGTTTACATCATTTACTTTTGGGGTTGAATTTAAGAATATATTGTGTGCACAAGATCATAGTAAAAGAATCGACATCCTTTGTCATGGCAGAGAGTTAGACAGTAAACAGAACAGTGTAGCGATAGCAGCAGAGATCATTCAGGAATGGGATAAACCGAAATGACTGTATAAATTAGGTTTTATTTTGAATTATGAATGACATAGAAATTCAAAATGCTGATGATTTCCCCAACATTAATTCTGCAATCGTTATACTGGTAGTAGCCTACACCGACAGCTGCAGTGCGCATTGCAAACTCTGCGAAACTTGACAGGAGGCACGCGCCGAGTGTTTGGATCGAAATAGCTGCTTAACCATGCAGTAATAGATCATATTTGATCGAATGACAAAATCGGAATTTATCCCTTTGGTACATAAACACAATAAAAAGGCTGGCAGACCAAATCAGTCCTGACTCCCTATTCACCGGGATTTTCCACTCCAGTCCGTGCACGCTGTTATCAAGTCATACACGTTTAAATACAGCATATATGTGACAATACGGACAATGTATAAGAACACAAGCGATCATTACATAGTATAAAGAAGAGGCCATTATCATTTCTTAGTATAACACAGATTTTAGACCGCCACTAGTCGCCATGTTAGCTCCCTGAATCTTAGTGTATAGCAAAACGTGATTGGCTGAAGTTAGAACGTGGCCTATTGGACAACAAAAGCGGAAGTTAACCGATTGGCTTGCGTAGATAGTGGGCGGAGTCCACCTATTTGTGGATTGTGCGCACGTCTTGACGTTAGGAATGTTTCAAAATCCACAAATGCACAGAGAGCAATCCACAAATGCGTGCACTGATCCACAAATGCGTGCACTGATCCACAAATGTGTGCACTGATCCACAAATGCGTGCACTGATCCACAAATGCGTGCAGCGATTCACAAATGCGCAGAAAGCGATCCACAAATGCGCAGAAAGCGATCCACAAATGTGAAGAAAGCGATCCACAAATATATATCAATAAAATACATTTGTAAATAATTTTTATCTGCAAATGTCGTTGTATTTATTTGTGAATTCCATTTATTTTTGTGGAACGTCCAACATATATTTATGGTTTGCTTTTTGTGCATTTGTGGATTTAAAAATTGTTTGTGAAACTCTCTGTATTTATTTGCGAATCGTAGTTTATTTATTCAGAATAATGAAACAAATCTGACCCCATACTCGAAGAGCAAGACTTTTGTGTGTTAAACAGAACGTTTAGTCCGAACACACAGAAGATCTTGACACACACTACACTTCAGTATAGATTTGATCAGTATGTGTGTTTTCCACACAATTAAACTCAAGACCTGAAGGAAAACCTTAATATGCAGAGCAATGCGTTTTCTAAAGAGTGTTTATTTCTACAACTCCTGTGAATGTATGAAAAAGAACAAAACTTCTGTAATTAATGTCTGTAAATGTCGCAGTGTTGGCCTGCTCACCGGGAGACTGCATTCATTCATTTATTTATTTATTTAGAAATTAGCTATTATTTATTAGTATGATCTTACTCGTTGTATGAATACCGTGCACTGTGCTGTGTTTTAACTTTTCTGTTTTTCCTGTTTGCCCCTGTAAAGCTGCTTTGAAACAATACACATTGTGAAAAGCGCTATATAAATAAACTTGAATTGAACTTGAATTGAAACGTGCCTGTCATCAGAATAAGACGGGTGACCTGGTGAAACCTGGCTGTTTTCTGGGCTCTCGGATCTAAATCCCTATCTGTCTCCATCTAGAAACTCACCCACAAACACATCTCCCCGCCCGTGTTGTTACTGCCGGTCATAATCTCGCACGGATCGTTTTGCCCGAAGTGATCAAACCGCGTGTGTGTTCTGGAATCTTTATGAATCTGTTCAAGGACACCAGATCATGATTCCAGTCTTAAAGAGACAGTACCGTTAAAAAGGACCTCACTCTCAAGGTGTTCAAACCTGTATCAATCTCTTTATTCTGGTGAACACAGATATTTTGTTGTGGGTCTCTGGTGACTATCATTGTAGTTTTTTGAAGTAGTTTTTGCTACGGTAGTCAACAGTGCCCCACGTTTGGTTACAAACATTCTTCCAAATATTTCCACATTCAGCCATGTTTGGAACAACATGAGAGTGAGAAAATAAAGACTATGCATTTAAAAATCTTTAAAGGTAAATATAAAGGGTATTGAAATGATATCTGAATTTCCTAAATTATATACTACGTACAGTATATAATATATATTATCTAAAGAGAACACCTAAAAAAAGGTTCAACCAAATTACCTTTTTTTATGTCAAGATAGCTGGATTACGTTGAATTTAATAACATTAACTATTTCAGTAAACTTAAGGTGCTTACATAAAAATAATGCAATTTTGTTTAGTTGAATCAGATTAAGAGTCTTGTTATTGTTTTAAATTATTATCTTGTTGTAGTTCAATAATACTAAAATGTATATTTTACATTAAACCAAAATAATTACCCAAATTTTCCCGATTAGTTTATTCAAAGAAGACATCCAAGAACATGTTTCATTTTATACATTTTTTATTAATTATCCAACAAATTTGATTTTTTTCTTCAATAAGAAGATATTGAGTTAAGAGAACTCAACAGAAATTAAAAGTTTAAAATGTAACTGCCCACTACCTAACCAAAGGCAACGCTTTTCTGAAAAATATTAGTATAACAAAAAAATATAACAAATTTGTCAAAACCTTAAAAACTAAAGTGTTTATTTTTAAAAACTTGCTTAAAAAAACATGGTAATACTTCACATTAAGGTACCCTTTATGAAGTATCTATACATTTTCTATTCATGATTTTATGTTAACACAACATGTCCCAACATGAATGGATTTAGTAGTATGACTAAACATAAAAAATCATGTTGTGACCCAATTTTCCATGGCTTGTGTTGATTTAACTTATGTTGGTTAAGTGAATTGGACAAGCAGCAGATTTTTTTTTTGAAAGATATGAGGTTGAATGTTTTTGTTCAGTAGGAAAATCCAAGAGAATCAACATACTTTTTGAACATTTAATAGTCTGGAAATAATGTGACACTTTTTTAGTGAAGGGTTATTTACTTCCAGTAATTGTTATTTGGTAATCCATTATACTCGTGACTGGTTACAAACAAATGCTCAACACTTTACGACATCTGTCAGCAAACACAATTGAAAGCTTCAGCCGTGTAATTAATCAATCACATTCAACATGTACAAATAACTATAAATAACAGCAACCCGACATAGATTTTTCAGATGGTCTGTATTATTGTGAGTGGTGTCGGGAGCTCAGCCTCTGACCTCAGCATGTCTGATTACACAACACTGCCTCCGTCCTTCAGGCTTGAGTCAATGTGATAATGGCCAGAGGAAGATGGAGTTCATAATGAACTGTTGACACCCGTAATGGGACGGGTTTGTCCTGGTGAGGATCCATTAATGCCAGCTGGTCACATTGGCTGTCATTTATGTCAGACATCATTTTGAAAGTGTGTAAAAAAAGTATTGAGGTGTGTATTAGTCTGTTTACATGTGAGTCCCATAATAAAATCTC
Source organism: Triplophysa bombifrons (assembly GCA_029783895.1). Taxonomy (NCBI): domain Eukaryota; kingdom Metazoa; phylum Chordata; class Actinopteri; order Cypriniformes; family Nemacheilidae; genus Triplophysa; species Triplophysa bombifrons. The sequence continues at coordinate 31,063,122 of CM056452.1, read as the reverse complement.
TTTTAATTTCTCATTTATTTCTCCTGGACATGAATGAGATTGAATGAAGCAAATGCGTCTCTGATATTTCTCTTCAGAGGAGATCTCTGTTTTCAGAAGAGATGTCAAACTGAGATCAGATTTGTCTCGTTTGCAATCGAAAGTCGATATTAGTGAAGATCTCAATATCAACTCAAACATTTCTCATTAAATGTTTCAGTTATATGAGTTTTATTGTTCATATAGTCACAGTTCTGCTCTTTATTGATTGTAAAAATCTAGTCTAGTCGATCTAGTTTTTATCTGTGCTGTCTTTACGGTATATAATGTTTATTTATGTTCCATTCATCTCACAGCATGTGATCAAAAACAGATGTTGCTCAAATATTTGCAAAAGCGACATTTCCCCAAGAGGTCATATTTAATTCTGACATTAATTCCCCCTCTCTTGGAACTTGAATCTATAAGATTAATCATTGATAAATGACCCATTTTTGTTTGAACTCCTTCTTCTCTGTGTGTGTGAGACAGTTAAAAACATTTTAGAATCAACATTTTATTACTGATTACAATGTGTTTATTGAGAATAAACATCTTCATTTATTTTATTAGACAGTGGAATACTTGATTCTGAGCTGTATTATCCTTCATATTTGATCATTTTGAAATAATAATTTTATTGAGGTTTATTTATAATGATACAAAAACTTAATATTTGATGTTGTCTTTTTCATCCTCTCTCTCTAGTTAGCAATGCGTCCATAGACACTTGTAAATAACTTGCCTACACATATAAACTCCATACATGCATATACATCTATAAACATTTGCATATACATTCTGCATGCACACATCTTTAAATTCTCACATTTACATATAAACTTGTTCCACGCATACACACATGTAAAACACTCGCATATACACAAAGTGTTTGCTTCCAAAATGATATAACACTCTTTCTTATGTTTTTATTGTGTTAGTTAGCTGTATTTTTTGTGTGTTTTTGTGGCTTAAATCAAAACAAACCAGTTATCTCACTTTGGAACCAAACTCTTCAACATGATCCATGTGTATACGCATTTAAACCAATCACACAAACATAAAAACTCAATGCATGCTAAAACATCAAATAAAATATCAAATTTAGCATTCATGATTAATACAATTTGGTTAAAAATCACTTTTCTTATTTATTAGAGAAAATAAATTCTGTTTTATAATGATACTGTATATGAATGTGACAAAGCCATCTTTTGATGTTTTTGGTGTCTATCTGGCAATAGCAATGTTTAGATATGAATTATGTTCTAAAGTAGCACATTCAACATCATTTTCTATCAGAATTATGTTCAAATACATTCAATTATTAGCTGTGATGCATGGATCACTTCCATTCCATTTTTCAGTTGAGCGCCGCAGATCAGCATCAGATCATACTGTATGTGCTAACCACGAAGCCACACCTCCAACAAAGCTCAGTGTTTTAAGTGTAACAATATAATGTGTTTCTAAACCTCCACCGAAGTTGTTCAATCACATCAATAAAATGGGTCAATATGGGATCAGAGAGCACCATCATTGAAGTGTGACAACGTTCTCTTCTCAACTCAACTCAACTCAACTCAACTTTATTTATATAGCGCTTTTTACAATTTTCATTGTTACAAAGCAGCTGTACATGAGACACAATAGATTACAAGTAAAACAACTAAAGGCATATACCTGTAAAAACAAGAAAAAGGTGGAAAACAACAAAAGACAGACATACAAATGCTCCACACACACAATATGCAAACATACTTACACACATTGACATAGACGCACACACACAAACACACTCACACACACACACACACACACACACAAACACACTCGCACAAAAGGACAGTGAAAGGACACATTTGAGATAAAGGAGAGAGAGAACCACAGGTCAAATATTAAACGGACTATAAATTCTTATATATTAATTATTTCTAATTTCTGAATTCTAAAGCAGCCCCCCCGGCCAGGGAGATAGTGCAAAACAATATGCAAACGGTGGCGAGGAACCCAAAACTCTAATCGAGAAAAAAAAAACTCAGGGGAACCCAGGCCCGACCGGGGGATTCCAGTTCCCCTCTGGCAAAAGCTGCTGCCTCTGCACAGGCACAACAGTGCTTGCACAACAAGGCTAAATAAAAATAAAAAAATAAGCTTAATTAGGTAAATGGTAGATTTAAGATTATCATTAACAATCTAATAGGATTTGAAATGTTGTAGGAAAATCAAAGTTGCCACGTCCTTTATCCAGCTCTATCCTCTTAGCTCTTGTCAGGTCACCGCTTCCCATTCTCAGCTCTGCCATCAGGTCTGGGCATGAACTGCCTCCTGCGGTAACCTTGGAACAAAGAGACAAGACTGGCTGAGAGTAGAGTACTGTTCTGCACTCTTTGATGCAACAATTACATCATTTGTTGTTGGATGTGTTCCTGGTTCCGGTTGATCTAAATAATGCAGCCTAAATCCTCTGAGGATTAATATTATGGAAGTGTAGTGTATGCAAGATTAAAAAGATGCGTCTTTAGTCTAGATTTAAACTGACAGAGTGTGTCTGCCTCCCGGACATTGCAGAGAAGAATATTCCACAGTTTAGGCGCTAGATAAGAAAAGGATCTACCACCTGCACTTGATTTTGAAATTCTAGGTATTACCAACTGACAGGACTCCTGAGAGCGTAATGCACGTGGAGGTCTGTAATACAATAGAAGTTCATTTAAATACTGCGGCGCTAGACCATGCAGGGCTTTATAGGTAATAAGCAAGATCTTAAAGTTAATGCGATGTTTTATAGGTAACCAGTGCAAGGTTGAAAGAACCGGGGTTATATGCTCATACTTTTTAGTACGTGTAAGAGCTCGAGCTGCCGCGTTTTGAACCAGTTGCAGTTTTTGTAATAGGCCTGCAGGGCAACCACCTAGAAGTGCATTACAGTAATCTAGTCTTGATGTCATGAATGCATGAATTAATTTCTCTGCATCTGACATCGACAGCATATGACGTAGTTTAGATATATTCTTAAAATGGAAAAATGCTATTTTACAGGTGTTGGTGACATGGCTTTCAAATGACAGAGTACTATCGAATACAACGCCAAGATTCTTAGCTGACAACGAGGATTTTATGGAGCATCCGTCAATCGTTAAGCAGTATTCTTGGTTGTTACGTATAGCGGTTTTCGGTCCCGTAAGTAACACTTCTGTTTTGTCCGAGTTTAATAGTAAAAAATTGTTACTCATCCAGTTTTTTTAAGTCAACTATGCAATCCTTTATTCGATCGAACTGCTGGGTTTCGTGAGGCTTCGAGGAAATATAAAGTTGAGTATCATCAGCATAACAGTGAAAGCTAATTCCGTGTAGCTTTATTATATCTCCTAGAGGTAGCATGTATAATGCGAAGAGCAGAGGCCCCAAGACTGAACCCTGTGGTACACCGTACTGGACTTGCGATTTGCGGGACACCTCATTGTTTATTGCTACAAATTGAAAACGGTCGGATAAATAAGACTTGAACCATTTCAATGCTATTCCGTTAATGCCGACGTAATTTTCGAGTCTATGTAGAAGTATGCTATGGTCAATGGTGTAAAATGCAGCACTAAGGTCTAGCAGCACCAATAACGAAATACAGCCACGGTCAGATGCTAAAAGCAGATCATTTGTAACTCTTATCAAAGCAGTCTCTGTACTGTGACATGCTCGAAAACCAGACTGGAATTCTTCATTAATGTCATTCCTTTGGAGGAAGGAGCATAATTGAGTTGAAACTACTTTTTCCAGAATTTTAGATATAAAAGGTAAATTCGATATAGGCCTGTAATTCCCTAGTTCTCTAGGGTCGAGTTTAGGTTTTTTGACAAGGGGCCTTATAACAGCCACCTTAAATGCTTTAGGCACATGTCCTAGTGTCAGAGATGAGTTAATAATACTAAGAAGAGGATCTATAATTTCTGGCAGCATTTCTTTCAGTAGTTTTGTAGGTATAGGGTCTAGCATGCATGTTGTTGATTTAGATGATCTAATGATTTTAGACAGTTCATTGTGATCTACAGTAGAAAATAATTGCAATTTCTCCTTAGGGGTGCTGTAGTTAGTTTGTTCAGCGGGTTTCACTTCAGGTTGCATTGTTATAATTTTTCTCTTATATCTTGGATTTTACTAGTGAAGTAGTTCATAAGTTCTTCACTGTTATGCTGATAATCAGAATCTGACGTCGCTGACGACTTATTTTTTGTTAATTTAGCCACGGTGTTAAATAAAAACCTAGGGTTGTGATGGTTTTCCTCTATTAGTGATGAAAAGTAGGCGGATCTAGACATTTTTATGGCATCCCTGTATTTTCGAGTACTATCCTTCCATGCTATACGAAATACCTCTAAATTAGTTTTCTTAAAGTTGCGCTCCATTTTCCGGGATGCTTTCTTTAGAGTCTGAGTGTGTTCATTATACCACGGTGTTGGGCTGCCATTTTTAATTTTCTTTAAACGCAGAGGAGCAACTATGTTTAATATTTCCGAGAAGGTAGTGTTAAAATTTTCAATAGTAATGTCAAAATCGTCAACGTTTTTACTCATGCTAGATATTTTAGACAAGTCAGGCAGATTATCGAGAAACGCATCTTTGGTAGTTGAAGTAATCGTTCTACCATATTTGTAACAAGGAGTTTGATTTGCAGCCGTAGGCCAGTGAAGCAAACATAATATCCTATGATCCAAAATGTCTTCACTCTGCTGAACGATTTTAACATCGTCCACATTTTCTCACACTCTCTCTATCTTGCTCTCTCTCTCACTCTATCTCTCTCTCACTCTCTCTCTCACTATCTCTTTCTCTCACTCTATCTCTCTCTCACTCTATCTCTCTCACTCTCTCTATCTCTCTCCCTCTCTCTCTCTCACACTCTCTCTCTCTCTCTCTCTCTCTCTCACTCTATCTCTCTCTCACTCTCTCTCTCTCTCACTATCTCTTTCTCTCACTCTATCTCTCTCTCACTCTATCTCTCTCACTCTCTCTCTCTCTCTCTCACTCTCTCTCTCTCTCCCCCCTCTCTCTCTCCATCTCTCTCTCACCCACGCATTATCCCCCTCCCTCTCTCTGATACACTTGGCAGGGATGCTGTCGGTCTAGAATCCTCGTCTTTGCGGTGTGGTGAGAAACCTCTGAAAGGAACATCAGTGTGTTTTGTTGGTCAATTAAAAGTTGCTGGAAACTTTGTCCGAAGCTTCTCTTTGGTTGGGCTTGTGCTTGTTACTCACTAACTTAAAAGTATCTAAAGAAAGTGCTTGACTCTCTGCACTAATAGGGGCATCTCAGCCGTGAGGACAGCTAATGCTTCCATTAATATAGATTTTAGTCTCGACTCCAACATTCTGCAGTCAACATAGAATTTAGCATATTTTCCAGAAAGACGCTTGATATCTCTGGGAAAATTACTGCCTGCCGTGCATATGTGTTACCACATGCTGGCTATGAATTGATGCCGGCGTCGCTATTCTTCTTTATAGACCATCCTGCACCATTTTTATGTTAGAGCTTTCGCTTTAGGCTGGAGACTGTTAAGCTCTATGTCAGAATAATCAACGGTGACGGTGTATAAAAAGAAGAACTGGATGTGTTCAGATGATTCACACTTATGACGCAGGCCATATGATTGAAAGTTTCCTATGAAGATAATATGAAAAAATAAAAGCAATAATACCCTTCAGACGCAGAGATGGAAAAGAGGGAGTACTATAGAATTACACACCACTCGTAAATTCATTTACCAAATCTTCAGAATGTAGGACAGAGCGACCAAAGCAGTCATGTGAAGGAAATCTGTGTAGGGGAAAGTGGGGTGAGTTGTGCCAGTTTTACTCAACGTGACTTTAAAGCGAGGCCATGACCGTAATGCCTTCAACTTAAGAATGTACATATATTTCAGGATGTGGTGCATCCCCGAGAACACTAACTTTGAATCTGAAATAAATTGTTTCAGAAATATAGCTTTTGGGGAAAAAGTGGTCTTGCGGCACAACTTGACCCTGATGCGGGGTAAGTTGTGCCTTTGGGTAGAATACACTGGGGTAAATTGTGCCAGAGATTTCTGAAGTAAAACAGAACATTTTAATGTTCCGAACTATATTGCTATATGAAAGCAAGACAAATTCAATACAAAATTACTAATTTAAGGTTTATTTAAATATTGTCACCCTATTAAACTGTTGGAAAAGGTCGTATTTTGTAGTTTTTGAGAAAACACAAAAAAATGTAATACACAATATATTATATGTGTGAATCATATCAGGCATAAAGGCTTTGGCAATAGATGCCTGTTGACATACATGGAACGCTGTCTGTCAATTATGTAACACATGGGAATAAAGCGACTATTTTCCCATTTTACATCCCATTGCCACTTAAAAACTGAATAAAACTTCTCTTTAATAACACAGTGCAAACTCAAAACTGAAATCAGTGTTAGCTTTCCTGTAGCTCAGTGGTAAGAGCATTGTGTTAACAATGCAAGGTTGTGGGTTCGATCCCAGGGGATTGCAAATACCTATGTAAAATATATAGGATAAAAAGCAATGTAAGTCGCTTTGGATAAAAGTGTCTGCCAAATGCCTAAATGTAAATGTAAATTAAACAAATAGCAGGTAAGTCAAACACTGATGAGGTATGGACGTCTAGGTGGTCTGGATCTGGCCTACTACTTAACATCCCAGTTCTCAATCCTGCAGGGGAATATAAACTTCTGCTCCCTTCTGGCAGTACCACCGAGTTTATGGGGTGTGGGAAGTTTCTTGAGCACATCACCTCCAGGGATGACTTCTTCATCATTTTCTTTAAATGTAAAGATGGGCTTTCCATCCACAGACTTACAACTTTGCCTTAGAAACTTTGCACTGATGTCTCCACCCTCAACATTCTCCACCAATCCAACGTAGTTATAGGATTTGGTTTTACCTGCAAAGCTCACAATCACAAAGACACCAGCAGACAGATCCTTGTCACCAACATCATTATCATCATCATCATTCTGGACATCTGAACTCTCTTAATCAGTGGTGTCGTTAAGTGGAATGAAGATGTCACTCTCTTCTGAGCTACTGTAGACAGTCACTTTTTGGGGGGGGGGGTTGGTTGGTTTGGACACTTTCAGAGCCACTCTCTTCTTATTTTCATTCATTTTCTGTTTTTCAGCCCTGTTATTTTCTCTTTTGTGTGTATTCTCCAGGTCATCCTCTGCTTCATTGTCGGTGGTGTCATCAAGTGGAAGGCCCATGGTGGTTTCTTCTGAGATACTGTGCACAACCTTTTTCTTTATGATTTTGGTTCGATTTGACCCTTTTAGAACCCATTTCTTCTGCCTTTCATTCTTTTTATGTTCCTTTTCAGCCTTTTTATCTTGTTTTTCTTTGTGTGCATTCTCCAGCTTCATTTTCTCAGGTGTTTCAGTCACGATTCTTGTTTTCAGTTTCTTTCTCATCATTCTGGGCTTCTTGCTGTGGCTTTTGGCAAGGGAAGTATGACTTTTGGAGACACATAACTTCCATGGGCACTTCAGAATATTCAAAACTTCAGAATATCATATAGTTTAAGTGCTAAAATGTAAGAGTACAATATACAATTACAAATTGATAATACGTTGACAACAATAATAAGTGGGGGTGAGTTGTGCCACTTGCACAACTTAACCCAGGCCCTTTGGCACAAATCACCCCACACCCACAAGTTTGAAAAACTAGCATGATCCAGCAGTCAAGAGCTAACATCATGTTAACTGTATATACTCATTGTGTAGTCTGCTAAAGAACTAAAACGTGTTTGAAATGTCTTTCAAACTTGTCTATAATTATTCAGACACTACAATCAAAAAACCTTGATCGTAGAAATTTTACTTTAAAAGGAGAAAAACAGTTTTTTTAGCTAAAATGTGCTTAACTGTCATGCCATGTGTCTCTCTTCTTTGGAGGATGAGTGAAATGGATGGCTTTTCAAAATTATGTGGTCACATGACCAATTTCTTCAATGATTTTCCAGAAACAAGGGGTGGAACTATTTCCCCCCTGGCACAAACCACCCCACTCTCCCCTAATCAAGAATAATTAATTTACTTCAAAAACAGATTAATGACAGAAACAGCACTACTAGAATATATCAAAAGGTTGAAAAATTTCCATTCCATTCCATTCTCTACCGCTTATCTGAACTACCTCGGGTCACGGGGAAAAATTTCCCTATTTCTCCTAAAATAATGCATAAAGCAACAAAAAACAGCAATGGGAAGATGAGATTTGGACCTTTGAGATTTCAGCATGGGAGGGGCTGCACATCATAATTTGTTTTTTACGAGGTGGGTAATAAGTGGTATAATGTAAATAACAAAAAATTATGAAGCCCCGCCCCTAAACCCCAAAACATATCGATGACATTCATGTCTGAATGAGACACCTAGTAAAATATATACAAACTAAACTGCCATGAGATTTTGTTGGCACAACATTCACATTTACATTTAGGCATTTGGCAGACGCTTTTATCCAAAGCGACTTACATTGCTTTATCCTATACATTTTACATAGGTATTCGCAATCCCCTGGGATCAAACCCACAACCTTGCATTGTCAACACTTCTCTTATCACTGAGCTATAGGAAGCTACACTGAGCTATACAACAAGTCTTGACATACAACGCTTGTTTCCATCATGCCTGGTGAGTTTACAAATGTCAATAAAATTCCTATAAAGGGACCATACATAAACTTATCAGTCTGTGGGCTTCTTTCATGTCATGCAAAAATGTGAAGTACAGCAAACACACACACACACAGCACTCGGTTGGTTATAAACTGCAATGAGGCATCGTCGGACGCTTTGCTAATCTCCTGAACATGATTTTCCATTCTGGTTTACCCAACACGTTTTGAATTAAAGCCGTTTCATTACTGAGTGAAGCTCAAACACACAGCAGAGGGGGAGAAGCACAAATAACAACACTTGAGCCATGTTTCCTCAATAGCCTTATAAGAGTACTTGCTTCTTGGTAGAGGATCATATGTGGCGTGGAATAAAGAAGACCCGCTAAAATGGGATTTTGCGGGATTACGGCGTCTGTGGGTGAAAAGAGAATATTGTCAGAGTCACAGAGTTTGAGGTGAAACAGGCTTAGCAACGGCTGTAAAGAGAGTGTCAGTCAAAGAACTATGGAAGGCGGCCAAATGAGTTGATAATTGGAGGTCGAAGGGTCAGCCGCAGGCGCTGAATAGCAGTTAAAGGGAATTCAGGAATCTCATATTAAAAAAGATTTAGGATAGATTGTGCCTCACTTTAGACAACTTTAGTTAAGATTGGGGGGCTCATATATTTATACCTATGTATCAAAAAACCTGGTGTTGGATCAAAAATGGAAAAACCCAACTTTTGAGAAAGCTTTCCTTGGTTGTTCAATCCATTGTTCAGTGAAATATAAACCATTTGCATGTATACTTATTAATTATTTACAATTTTAGTTTTATTAAAAGTGTTTATTACAATGGTTGGGTTTGGTTTTGTCACAATTTATCATGGACTGTTATGTTACTTCCTGTTTGTCCTTTGCCATGTTTTGTAGTCCTTTGTAGTTTTTCGTGTTTATTGGTGTTTCCCAGGTGTATCTTGTCATCTAGTTAAGCTTGTTCTTCCCTGTGTATATATAGCCCTTGTGTTTCAGTTGTGTTTTGTCAGTCATTGATCTATTGTGTTCTTTGTTATCCTTGTGACCCAATTTGTTTCTTTTGTATTTCTTTTGTATGTCTTGTTTTAAAAAAAAGGTAAAACTGAATGCGGATCCGATGCCCTGCCTGTTTCATGCTCTGTGACAGGTTTATATGCTCTGCTACTTGTAAGTCGCTTTAGATAAAAGTATCTGCCACATGATTAAATGTAAATGAAATAAAAGTCAATTTTTGACTCATTGCTGGGTGGAAATAACACAACATTTGTTAGTATTTATGTGCATATATATCTATTAGCTGCTATTCATATCGCTATACAAACCTCATTTGTATTGTGGATATAATGGAACAGTTAAAGCCGATCTGTCAATACATAACAGAAAGTTGACTATGCATGTATCAAGGTAATTATAGTTTACAAAAACGTAAAATCTTTAATTGCTAAGATTACATTTTGTCACTAAAATTATTAACTGGAGTCAAAAACTAAATGAATAAATTCAACTTATATAGCAACATAACAAGTAAACAAATAAATATTAAGTTCATAACCAAAATATACACATAAAACTAATTCATAATATAAAAAAATACAATAAAAACAAAAAACAAAATTTTGACATTAATATCTATGTTATGTTAGTCTCAGTGGATTATTCTCAATGTTGTAGAGTCTTAGAATGATCAACTTTCCTGTTGCTGGTACTCACTGTAAAAATCAATGGATCTTCTAAGATGGCGGACACATTGACATATCTGAAGCGGTGGAATGTGGCATCTACATGTACATATCTATGGAGGGACCTTCAGTATAATACTGTTCAGAACCCAGCAGCACGCCTCGTCTTCCAACAGCCCAAAAGGGCTCATGTGACACCCTCTTTCATCTCTCTCCACTGGCTACCGGTCGAATCCCGTATCAGATTCTAGTCACTAATGCTTGCCTACAGGACCGGCTTACTTTCACACCTTCCTGCACTCCTACACCCCATCAAGATCCCTGCGTTCAGCAAACCAGCGGCGTCTTGTATTGACTTCTCAATCGCGTTCCCACTCATTCTGCTTCACAACTTCTTCCTGGTGGAACATTCTTCCTAACTCTGTCCGGTCAACCACATCTCTCACAACATTCAAAAAACTACTTAAAACCCATCTCTTCTGTGAATACCTGACAGACAAATAATAAAAAAAATCAACAGGTTTGGTCTAGCTTTAGTTGAAACCAGTAACTTTGTATTGGCTCCTAATGTATTATGGCTCCTGTATGACATATCGCTTGTTGCTCCCTAACTCGCTTTGGATAATTTAGCGTCTGCTAAATGAAAAAATGTAAATGTAATGTACAATGTGTGTTTCAATGACCGGTATGAGTAATCGGGTGTCTTCCAGATTTTCAGATTTTGGTCAAAGGACACTATAAACACACGAACATTACAGGACTCATACGATAGATGTTTGTACATTTCCAACTATGAAAAGCAAAGGACTTGCTCGCCGCTACACCAATTAGTGACTATTACCCTCATTCTGAATGACACATTTCATTATGCATAAATGACATCGTTCAGCATTCCCTGCCGCTACTCATCGTCACTTTGCTCTTACAGAGTAAACATAATTGGTCTCAAAGCAGCTGCGTGCACGCCATCTCCCCGTTCATTAATCCAGATGTTTAAAGGGCTTGTGAGTTGAGGCCTGTGGATATTACCAAAGGGGATTATAAACCCCTAAACATCCTCCTGAAAGCAAAACAAATTGGTTGTCCATGTTTTCCCTGCTGAACAAACAGAACAGCTGGTCAGCGATGTTGTGTTCGGGATCCTCGGCACGCGGCGTCCCATCACGCTTCTTAAGGGGATAGTTCATACAGAAAAAACTATTCTGGCAAAATCTACTCGATTGTATGTTTTTTCAAATCAATGTGACTTTCTCTCTTCCATTTCTTTCTCTTCAACCCCTCACATTCAATCAGTGTTTGAAGAGTGTTTCATGCACCAGCATTATAATCAATATTGCGTGTACAATCCTGATAGAATGAAACCCATTTCTGATTCATTTATTATTTAAGAGCTTTGTTCGCCTGTGACGATTGTTATGCCACTCTCAGACGACGCCATATTGATTAAGATTGCTTATTTAAGATATTAATAGAACTGAATTCAGAACGAATCGAAAAACGCAAACATTGCTTTTTTCTCTAACAATTAGCCCAGATATGTCTGTAAGATGTCTGCTAAAGATCTGGAAAACATCTGCTGTCTTAAACTCTGATACACATCTTAGAAAAGGAAGTTTTACATGCATTCGAAATCATAAACATTTGAAAGAGGTGTTAGACATCTCAGAGACGAATTGCAGTTGATCAAACGATCAAGAATGACGTCCTGCTGCCAATGTAAATGCAGACATCAAATAGACGTCTCTTACGGAGAAGGAGAGATGGATTATGACCCCGGGGGCCAGTTACCTCCAAGGACCCCCTTCCCACATTCTTTCTGTGCTTTCCCTTGGCAGCGCATTCACAGTGAAAGAAAGTGAAGTTAAGATGATAAGGAATAAGGAACTGTTCTCGCTCTGCATCAGATGCCTGCGCTACGCTAAAAAGTAATCTGCACAGGGTTTCTAGAAGTCTAATATAATCTACACAGCGAAAAATTAACAATGGACCAAATTCAGGCATATGAAACACATTTCTGTAATTAGCTGTCAAACATACACGTATTTAATGCATCACATGAAAAATATTTCTCACCATAAAATCCACCATTGACACGTCAAGTAAAACATTGAGAAAATTCAATTTAAATGTGCAGTAATTTAATTGTTAAATTAATTTTTAATAAGTTAAATTAAATGTAATAAGTTAAGGTAACATAAAAACATATGTTGGCATGATTTGTTGAACCCATATACTAAACATTTCTATTCATTGTTGTTGGGTTCTCTGTACCAAACTTTGAAGCCCAGGGCCCCTTCGGTCTCATGGTAGTCAAGGGCTCCTGGGCACTGGCCCCATTGGCCTGGTCAGTTATCTATCCCTGACGGAGATCTCTCAATTTTGAATCTTCTTAAAGTGATGTGTACAAGAATCAGTGCTTCCAGAAAGCAGGATAGAAGTAGAGAACGGATGTCTTGGGACTGTACTGTAGTCCCTCTGTGTGTTTGATCTGACTCCAGATGTGAGCTGCTCTAAAACCCCTGTGGGATTATTCTCTCATAATTGGCTGTGTTAATAACCCATCTTCACATGTATCTGAGAGGCAAAGCTCGGCCTCATTATAATTAATACTGCCTTGTGAGCGCAGCTCAGCATTATGGGTAACAGCATGCAAGCACACAACGCTTATGCTTTAAAAGTGCCTGGAACACGATAAAACAAACCTCTCAATATTTAATGCAAATGTATTATTTATGTTGTTATGGCTTTGTACTTGCAGAGGGTTCTTTATATGAAATTAAGAAGGACTCGCTTTTACCGTCATCACAGTTTGTGAACTTTTGAGAAAAGAGACACAGTTTGTCTGTAAAAAGTGTGATTAACGGGATAGTTCAGCCCGAAATAAACATTCTGTCTGCATTTTGACAACCTCTTGATGACTTTTTCTTCAGTGAAACACAAAGAAGATCTTTTGCAAAATATATCAGTGGTTTTGTGTTCGTACAATGGAAGTCGATGGAGTTCAATGTTGTTTGGTAATCAAAGTTTTTCAAAATATCTTCTTTTTTGTTCTGCAGAAGAAAGAAACTCATACAAGTTTGATGATGAAACAATTTTCATTTTTAGGATAATATGCATATTTTACCAAAGAAAATGTGAGAAAGGCAAAACCTTTTTCCTTTGCTCGGTTTTACCCTCCTAAACTTGCATCAATAAAACTTTTGTTTCTTAATGTTACCGTATTATAGTCTTTAAAGAAGACTTACATTTTTAACAGGAGTGTGTTATAGAATGAAAGTCTTTTTAAGTAATGTTGCAGACATGGGCGTAGGTTTAGGGGGGGACGCTAGGTACTAGTCCCAATCAATATTTTGAGATGACAAATTTGTCCCCACCAATATTTATCAAGCTCCTTTGAACTGCTATTTGGATCTTTGCGCTGCTATTTGGATCTATTCCAACGGCCAGGACGACGACAGTACAAGAAACGCCGTAATTTGATTGGCGGCGGGGTATCTGACAGGCTACACGCGCGGGCCGGGACTACTTTTGCGCTTGCGCTGGCAGCGAGCGAGCGGTTGATGTGTGTGACTGTTGACGACGCCGAAGGAAAGTTACCAGGGCCAGAGTAAAACAATTATTAAATTCCGGTTTTTGTACTTTGAAGATCAGCTATGCCACCCAAGAAGAAGAAAGGGGACAAACGAAGCTTTTTCATAAAGCAGAGTGTAAGTAGTCAAAATAACTAGCCACACAAATAAACTAGCAGTAGTAGTGACTGATTAGGCTTTCAAGTGCAGATTCTACTGTGGAAAATAGTATTCACTGGTGATGGTATGTGTCACCCAGGATGATAGAAGGATACGTTAGAAAGTCACTGAATGTTAATCAGCCTACCTTAACTTAGAATCTTGCAGTCAACATAAACAGTGGATCTGAGACATTTTTCGTTTGTGTTTGTGAGTGTAGGCTACCCAACATGCAGAGAAATACAAGGGAAATCACCCACAGTTTAATGAAGGTTTTATTCTGTCGTTTCTAGACACATGTGCTGGAAAAACGTGTTGACAATGTTAAAAACTATCTATCTGGTATAAACACAGGGCTCTCAAGAGTCACTCATTTCGGTCTTTTGTCACGCACTCCCGCCACACATTGTATTTCTCACGCAGAAAAACTATTTATAATACATTTAATATGCCGCAGCGCCCAAAAGTGATCTGGTCGCGCCGCTCTCACTATGGAAACTAGCAGGAATCAAGCGCGTCTCCCCTGGAGTTTTTAATCGAGCCTGCCACTTATCAGCCAATCAAAAAAAAGAAATAGGCTACACAATAGCCAATCAGAAAATAGCACTATTGTATCTGGGTAAGATTTAACGCAACAACCAATGAAAATAAAGCATCCTGGAATTGTTTCTTTTTTCAAAGGTGACTGGCTTGAATCAATTTGGGAGGCTATCAAAGATCACACACACACACAAATTCTATAAATGGAAATTTGCCTAAATTGTCATTATCATGTGTCCGATATTTTCTTCCCGAGGGGGGGTGGGGGGTGTTGTCAGCCCTGTAAACATGATGTGTTGAATGCGTAACCGGAAAGAAGCACACCAGCGTCGTAGGTAAAGTCTTTATGAACTATGAATTATTAAAGATTGATTAACGGAAATTGTAAGTTTAAATAGGCTACTAACGTACATAGTAAATTATGTTCGTTTGTTAATAAAATGTTTGGTTGTTCAGCATTTCACAGTCTCAGGTTTTTATTTTTTTTTAAATGCATTTTTGAGATTATACAACAGTCTGAAATATAAAAGGAAACCGCCATTAAAGCACTGGTATCTTACAACAAAAGAGTTCCAGGGGGAGGGGGGATGTCCCCACCAAAGCTGAGACCAAACCTACGCCCATGGTTGCAGACCTTCAAAAAACCTTAAAATCTAAAAGTATTGCACTGGTTATAGAAGAGCGATGACATCATCAGGGTCATGATGACTGACAGGGTGCATATCCAATAACAGCTTCCTAAGAAAGTGAGAGGAATGAGAAAGAACACAATCATCAAAACAAAGATAAACACATGCCTCCAAAATAATAATCATCTTTGGGGTTTTTAGATGACAACCTACGGCTTTCAAGCATTAAAAAGAGCACAAAACACAAACGAGTATCATAAAAGCAGTCCATGCGACATGTGTTCTACATTAAAGCCTCAGGATAACCCGCCATGAGCAACAGAACAAAATGAGATGAGCAAATAATTTTTCTATGTGAGATAAAGACATGTAAAGTAATATGAGCTCTGAGATGAGCTCTCTAGTGTGAAGTCCATTATGACCACAAGAGCTTTTGTTGACATGTTTGTGTGTTTGAAGAAAGAAATCAAATCAGGGATATTGATAAATGCACAGGCATTCCTCTGGCAAGGTTACGTGGCACAATCCATCTAATAGTGTGGCACGTGAACCGCCTCGCCTCGAGAGGGTGAACAAATAAAACGCCCGATAAAACGTGAAAGGCAGCAGGGGAAGAACAAAAAGATTTTGGTTACACATCCGTCTGTCGATATCAGCTGATGTGAAGCTGCGGACGGGCATGGATAGCATTTGTCTGATGGTTTTATGATTTAAAGTGGTTGTATGATGTTCAATTCTTCAACTTTAGTGAAAAGAAAAGAATAAAAAGGACTTTTCCATCACACTTTATAAACAAATACTGACCACTTCATCTGGTGATTATTTCCTTTATGGTTCTCTGACCCACGGAGATCATCAATAGATAAATACATGAATATTAAGGGCACGGATCAAAGTAAACACTCACATTCTCTTCAACAGTTGTCTAATGAGAGACCAAAACAACTCATTTTCTTCACCCGGGGTTTCTGTAGTAATTGAGGAAAACGCGTCTCTCATGCAAGCAAGCGCTGTTTGTGTTGAATATCCAATATATGGGGATCTGCTGGATGTCCATTATATTTCCCATCATGAAAACACCTCGGTGGTAATCTGCCGTCTGCCGGAGCTCCAGAGGTGAAATAATTCTCACCTGGGGTCGGAGATTAGCTGATTTTAGATCGGGATATAAAGCAGGCTTGGCTTCTCATTTGAAAATCTTTTAGTCATAAATTCAAATGAGGCTTTATGCTCGTGCGCTGGAAGCTGTGTTATTACATTCTGTACTGCTGAGTGTGAGCCGGACTAACATTTACTGAAATCATACGGAGTGCTTCAACTTCTAGAGTGAAATTCAACATTTATTTGTCACACACATAGTTATATGAACATACAACCAGCAGAGATTTGAAATCTTGCAAACTCTGCGGACTGGGGAGGTAAAATAATTTCACTTAACTGAAAGGAAAGAAGGTAAAAGAGGTTGGATGAAGAATAATAGACTCAAGTAATATATACATGAGATAGATGAGGATAGAATATGAGGCAGTGTTCACAGACTGGAAATAAGAACAAATGCATAATATTTTATTTTAAATGTCTCTGTCTGTCCATCCATCCATCCATCCATCTACAATATTTACCCATCGGTCTGTCTGTCTATCTATCTATCTATCTATCTATCTGTCCGTCTGTTTACCTGTTTGTCCGTCTGTCTATCTAGAGTCTCTGCCCATCTGTCTATCTACCCTTCTGACGGTCTACCCGACAGTCTGTCCATCTATCCATCCATCTATCCATCTATTTATCCGTCTACACCAGTATAACCCTTTCTGTATGTCTATCTGTATATGTATCCATCTATCTATTCATCCATCCATTGTTAAGGTCATATACTGTATATGTATATATTTATGTGCTGTCTTTCAAAAGGCTACAAGTGTGGTATTATATTCACGGATGTAATTTCACACTTGACACATCCTCTAATTCTCTTTACAAAGACTCGTGTCAGTAATTAAGGTCAAACGTTGCTACTTCAAAAGCGAGACGTGTCGCCCCTAATGACTCCCCTGACACCTCCACCTTTTTGTCTTCATAATAAGATTAGCATTCAGCACACAGCATGACTTCACGTTGACAGTAACAGTACCTGCTGCCTCTGCATATTTCCCAAAACGACAGCAATAAAGCCGTACTGCAACGCGCCGTTCATCTCTAGTGCACTTTTAGTAGATTATGTATGAAAGCATGCTGGAGCTCAATTGTTCTAACAGCGGAAGGTTTTCAGGCAAACAGGATGGAAATTAAGATTTGCTACATTTGTTTAGGGACTGAGAGCATTTAGCATTAAAAGTGGACTAAATGTTTAAAAATGAACAGAGGATATTTGGCCTTTTACTGTAATAGTGCTCGCACAAATAAGCTGTTACTTATTTCAGTGACTATAAAAATATTTTCTCTTTAAAAGAAAATGTAAAGGTCATAATGTAACAGCTCACAGGTAAACGAGGGAACAAAATGAAACCACCGATTCCAGCAAAATCAACTAGTGAGAACATTTGATCTGAAAAGTGAAACTCAGGACAACCGAATTATTCATAAATGTCAGTTTTAGCAGTATTTTGCACAGAAAACTGACATCCTAATCCAGCGAGTCTTATTGTCTCAGAAAGAACCGAACAGGTTTCATTGAGTTTTTGTGAGAGATTTGGGGGTTTTCGTCTCATGGCATGCAAATGTGTGGTCCATTATGCACAGATCTGCATGACCTTGCTTTGCATTCAACATGCTGAAAGTGAACCATTAGAGAGTAAATCCCTTCTGTGGTGTCCCATCAGAACACTTTTTCTACTCGTATATTTGAAAGGTCACCAAGGATCAATAAATTCCATCCTTTGCCAGCAAAACGTTTTAAGTTTTGGTCCAAGTTTCATTAATTACAAAGAATAATGGTTGGGTATTTACATAAAACACTGTTTTGCATAAAATTTGAAAAGTTTTTACTTTCCCAAAGGATAATTGGGATAAAACTTTGAATGTGATGAAAGTTTGTCACGTCCAATATCTACCATGATTGTTGTCAAGATTTATTTCGGAGGCCCGCGGCTCCGGCCTGTGTATACTGACACATCTTTGGCTCTCTTCTTTTCTCCCTCTAATAGATTCTGAAAACACAGCGACCCTTCCACCGTCGTCTGAAAGGGTCGCATCTTACAACTTCTCACATTGCTTTATACTCGACTCTGTTTCAATCTTTTCAGTCGATATCTGATTCAAAAGGCAATCGCAGATGCTATTACGAACGCACTGGGGGTCTTCAAGCCGCAAAGTCTAGAACTGAAAACAACCATCCCTGGCAAATACTTAGACTCAAACATGTTATAAATAATAAAATATAAAAAAAAGATGTAGCATATTGTTCAAAGGACCTGTCTTGTGTGGACTAGTTTTTACAAGAAAACTATGAAATTTATCCAATGAAGAGTTAAAGCTCTTCATCTCTAAAAAATTTGAGATGCACCATGCAAAAAAATGTCCACGGATACCAATAGTCGATTATTTAGAGTGATATCTGCAGATGCCAATTCTGAAGATAAAATAAATATTTATTAACTTTCTGAATGTTATTTAATCGTTTAATGACTGTTATAGTTAAACTTTAAATTATGTCTCTTAACATTTTCTAAATACGGAGCTCGAACTCATTGCTTTTTCTGTTCTATTTATGATTGACAGCCCTTATCATCTGGTGTTGACAACCAGAAATAATAACTGGCTGATATGTCATTGCGTCTCTCATAAAATGAACTTAAATAAGAATAATGAAATAAATGAATGGTTTCTTTTGTGAAATCTATAGACGGTTTCAACGTTAACAATTTAATTGAATTCAACATAAATACAAATTAAATAAAAAATGTTATATAACATAGATAACTAAACACAGACCGGAAGTTAACGTCGGTGCGGGCGTGTGAGTCCGATGAAACCGTCTATAGAGAAACACAAAATTAGTTGCTGAATATTTCCTTAGATTATTCTTCATTTTGCTAAATTCTGACTCTTTGGTCTTGATAAAATATTGAGGTTCTTACAGTATCAGATAAACCTGGTGTCCTGTTGGTTACCAAAATATCTTCTCTTTTGACAGTAACTTCAGCTGTGTATGGAATGGACGTGTGATCAATCAACCGGACAGTAAAATGGAGTCGAGATAGCGTTTAATCGCTCCTACGATCTGGAAATTTGAAGAAAGAAAAAGACAGAAACTGAAGTGGCTTTCACTGGCATTTGATGAAAAGTGTTTAAGGTCACTCCCTGTCTCACAGGACAATATGGTATCTTTCAGAGAAGTGCTTGTTCAGCATCTGGAGGAAGTCATTTCAACTGTGAGATGTCTTTCTAAGAGCGGTTTGGTTGCGCACCGTCCAGCAAAGAAATCATTCTGGAAGAACAACAAGAAAGAAAAAGAGATTACAGCATGAAAAACACCGTAAAGCATGAAGTTACTGCCGATTGCAAAGTCTTATTCAACAGTAGGTGCAAAATTAAAATGTTTGGTTTGTGTGGAGAAAAAAGGATGATGAAAAACACATCAACAACTCACAACCTGAACTACACAGCGATGTGCCAAACCAAAAGGCATAGCATCCAACATTTACATCTATTTATTCAGCAGACGCTTTAATGCAAAGCAATTTACAACCGAGAATTACAACATTTCTCAGAACGCTTTTTGCAATGTCCCAAACATCTTGTTCAACCATAGCCCTCCAATCCAAGAGCAATTGAACTTTCCCTTAAAAACAACATCAACTGTAAACAAATTTTTTTTTTTTTGTTGGTTCAACTTTGAAACAATAAGTTAACTGGTTGCCTTAAAATTGAGTTTAAACAACTTAAGAATATTAGATAATAAGTAGGTTAATTTGTTTTGAATGTGTTGACTAATATTTTTAAGTTGAATTAACTCAAAATTTTAAGGCAGCCAGGAAACTTTTTTATTTTTTTAAGGTGAAACAATCTTTCTTTTTACAACCCACCCGACAGAAATCAACTTTTGTCGTTCGTGACATAAATAATTCAAATGGTATCTTGTGGCAACGCATCTCTTTGTGTTCAACCTATGTTGACAAATGTTCTGCTCTTGGCTCTCTGTGTCCTCCGGCATCCATACTCAAAAACATTTAGGACTCAAAAAAGGAACAAACATAAATGAATACCAGAACATTTTTAGTCTCAGTGATGTAGTTCTGAAAGATACGCCAGAAGCTGGATGTTGTTCTACATGATCGAACGCAATGTTATTCTTCCCTAACTTATCTGACTATCATAAAACTATCTGCCATCTTTTTATATAAACAACATTCACAGCTGCGCTCACCAGTTCTTATACGCCTTGGAGAATCTGCAAGATGTTCATAGTTTTTTATTCAGTACTGCCCTGAGTCAGCTGTTTCACAAACCAGAACAGAATTTGGACAGATAATGTTGTTTTTAACCTTTGGTTTGTATTATGACGTGCTGTTTTCACAGTCAGTGATCAATGACTGTTCTGTGAAAGTTTTGTGCAGGAGTCTCAGCTTTGTAGTGAGCGGCGAAGCTGCAGATAAATCCTCTGGGTTATACACGTCCTTTGGTACCTTTCCAGCATCTTCTGCACATAAGAGTCCTGTACGACTATATGATGTTTAGATCCAGTTTTCACACTTTTGAAGGCTCAAGACAACTCTTAATATTTAATATTTTTTTGGATATTTTGCTCTTCAGAAGCTACACAAGATATTGCGTATTTCCCCAGATATGAAATATAATCTTAAACTCTAAACAACACTTTTATCAAGAATAACTGTTTATAATTTGAATGACAATGAACAATGTTTTGTAATTTCAAACTACCATAAGAATCAACTTTACAGTCGTGATCAAAGCTATGATATCCACAAGTGAGAGTATTATATCATCTGGCATTCATCTCATCTTTTAATCTAGAGATAAAACAGATATGCCGTGTCAAATTAAAACAGATTTCAAAGGCAGCAAAAGAGCACTTTTATATCTCAACTTCAATGTTTTCTTCAATCTGCTTTCTAAACTGATAGAATAAAGAAACACTTGTTTCTGTCAGCCGGAGAGACAGCTGAGCATATGTTGAGCAAGTGTCATCACTATAACCAGCTTCTGATGGAAACAGCAGTAAATAAAATCCACATCAGATCCGTCTGTATGTGCGGAACATTGTGAGGCAGTTTGACGCCGGTGCTGGCTCTGGGATTTTCATTATGTATAAAGTTGCAGTTCATGCTCGCTTCTTATTTTTGTGAAGTTTTCTAAGGCAACTCATGGGAAGATCTCTCTAGAAATGTTTATTTGTGTATCGGGAAGCCAGGTGCAAAATAAATGCGTGTTCAGCTGGAGAGCACAAACCCAGTGAATGTCCACAACATATGCTTCTACATTTGAATCTGATCCCACTTGATCATTTTGTCAATCACTTGTAGACAGACTCCAAAACATCTCAACTCATGGTGTAAACTGCCCAGTCAATTGATGACATAATTGATGACATATTTTTGTTATCAGGGGAGGAAGAGTCTAGACTTCAGTGTTATTCGGGAGGATGATTTTTTTTAACAGAAAGACATCTCTCAAAGGCACCTTAGCTGTGGTTTTGTGTTTTTTAAAGGGGTCATATGGCGTGTTTTTTGGAACACATGTTTTTCTGTGTCTTTGGTGTGTTAGTTGTCCATGCATGTATTAAACACGTAAAATTGCAGAAATGAAAGTCTGGAAGAAAATAATTATTCTATGTAGAAGCGAATGCTCACCCAGACCTGAAACGCCTCGCACCCCCACAAATCTACATCAGTTGATGGTCTGATTTGACTAAGACGATTGTTTTTATAGTATTTGTATGAAACGTAAGACCAAAATTTTCTGATTTTAAAAAGCACTATGTGTTGAGGTAAAATTATATTTGTTTCATTCTGTGAACTGCTGACAAATTTCAAATAAAATCATTTTTTCTATTTGCATTTATTTTCAGAAAATGGAAACTGAAGAAGCAGCTGAAAATAACAGAAAAGCTGCTGTGTATTTCATCAGTTCTCAAATACGGCAATGAAAACAAGTTCAGATTCACTTTTATCAACACAACGGTCATATTTCCACATGTAGGAAAATTCATCAATTATCGTTTTATTTACATTACATTTAGCAGACGCTTTCATCCAAAAAGACTTACAGATGAGGGAAACAATGGAAGCAATTGTAACAACATAAGGACAACACAAAGGATAAGTGCAATAAAAAAACTGGTCTCATAGAGACTACCAAAGTATACATAGCTAAGTGATTTTTTTTTAGAAAAAAGATATAAATCAGAACTGATGGATCAGGTGTTGACGGAAGAGATGTGATTTCAGACAATTCTTAAGATGGTTACAGAATTATGTGATAACCAGGATTTTTCTCACAGTTTTTGAGTCTTGTCCTGCTTGTCAGTCTTTCAAATTGCTGTTGGATGACTTTATATCACTCCTGAGGTTTGATTTTGTTGAAATTCAACTAACGCTGGACTGGAATGAATCTAGAATTGATGATTAAATTAATATTTGAATATTCTTAATTTTTCTGCGGCTGTATATGTATGTAAATGTAATATATATATAAATATATATAATCATAATAAAAATATCTACATTTTGAATAACTTGGTATTTTATATATAATATATATAGTCTATTTCTTGAAACGAAAGAAGTTTTTCTGTTGTTCTCAGCAGCTGTTATGTTGGTGATTCGGTGGCCAGAGCTCATGAGTCATGAGTTACATTAAACATCTCCATTCTGTGGCCGTCTGGGAGATAGAAATAGAAGAACAGAGAAACGTTGTAATGCCTTTGGTCAAAAAGAAAAACTCTATATCTCAAAATATAACTTGTAAGTCGTTGTTCGGTTGCATGAGCAACAAATGATCCAGTAATAATTCTCATGACACGCTGTCCCGCTGCATTAAACAATATCTTCATTGCATTTAAAACTTTAATTGCCAAACTATAGATAAAGCACACATCTGAGATCCAATGAACTTCACCAAACATCAATTAAACACTGTCCAGCAGCAAGCACCCTTTTAAAAACATCTCCACCATAAAACCATCACATACAGAAGTTATGACACTGACTGGGTAATATATGCAGACTCGGCGGGCCTGATAACATTGCCATCATTCATATCTGCTGTGTTACTCCGTGACAGAAAACAATGTTTGAGAGCCATTATCAGACCTGAAGGCTCCCGAGCAGAGACTGATGGTTTATCGCTATCTCTTGATGCCTTCCTGAAACGTCCCGAGCATCTAACAGCATCTGTCTACACTGCCGAGCTAAATAAATGAAAATGCACTCGAGGAAATCATGCAATCGCTCGTGAGGATGAGGTGGGTTGTGGGTAATTACTTTAATGCAAGACACTCGTATTTATTTGATCTTCTTAGCTGGGGAGATCTTTGAATCATGATGTTTAGGTTTTCAGTCCAAGCGAACATTCGCTATGTTTATGCTTTTAAAGTACAGAAGACAAAATCAATTCATACTTGTTTTGTGACTTAAATTGCTAAAATGAATATACTTTACAAACAGCTCATGTGTGGCTTATTACATTTACATCTATGCATTTGGCAGACGCTTTTATCCAAAGCAACTTACATTGCATTATTCTGTACATTTATACTTAGGTATGTGCAATCCCCTGGGATCAAACCAACAACCTTGCGTTGTTATTAAAAAGCTAAATTTCTTAATTCTGAATGATAAATTATATATTTCAAATGATTTGCATGCAATATGGATTATATTAGTTTAAATACATACATTAACATTTTTTAAAAACATAAGACACTGGTAAAGTACTGTAAAGGCACTAAAGTACCTGTAAACAGTGAATAATAACACAGACGCGCCAAAACCGACATGACATTTTCTACAAATTACAGACATTCTGATAAAGGAGCATTAAACAATCTTTCGAGCGCAGATTTCCTCTGTAAGGGCCTTAAAAGTCTTTGGAAAAGGGTATTTCTTTAAAGGTTAAGTTTGACATTTTTACATTCTAAACCTGTCAGAAATTACAAAAGAGATATGTTGGTCTATCAGCGGGCAGATCTCTTTGTCTGCAATTATGACATCTGAGCAGATAGGTCAAGCCAAACGCAGTCAATAACATTTTATGGACACATATTACCACTTATTGGCGTTTTATTAAGGTTTATATTTTAAGAATACACGAGGAAACAGAAGATTAAAGTATAGAAGAAAAACACCCAACCTAACATCTATTCATAATACATTTCGTGCGACAAAAAAAGGGATGTTTAATTAAAAAGAAAAGTATTTGAATTTGATCAAATAAATATTTCCCCAATGCTATAAGTGCATATCACCATTATGCTTCTACCAACGTGAAAACAGTAGCTATAATTTTCCCAAATCCTTGTACACTTTTCTATAAACCGTTTACATTGCCTTTCCTTTTAAACATTAATACATCACAAAATAATAACATAAACGTTAAAGGGACAGTTCACCTGATTTTTTTTTAAATATCTCAATCTCGGTTTATCAGGTCAAAGGTGCAGGTTTGAAACAACCTAAGTGTGAATAAACAATGACAGAATTGTCATGTTTGGGTGAACTGCCCTGTAAAATGAGTGTTGTTCTGTAGTTTAGGTAAAACAATCAAACACTGCATAGCATTCCCCCGAGCCCAAATCAACATCACAGCTTTTCTGAAAAATGATAAAGGCCTACGATAACATTTAAAAAGCACAGTTAATAGATCTCAGGTTTGGTTCATTTTTCTTCTTTAGATCTGAAAGCCACGGGTTCCCATCACTTATTCATGTGGCTGCTTATTATCAGATAGTCTTTTTGATCCTTTTTATACCAAAATATTCAAAATTGCTTCATCGCTCATTAATGTGCCCGGTCTCTTAATACTTGTGCAATATTAAAAAAGCTGTAGAGCCATATTTATTGTTTATCAAGTCGAAAATAAAGAGTATTATTGTGAATAATGGGTTTAGATAACGTTTCATGACAGACGGACCATAATTGTGTTTGCTCTCAAGGTTGTGCTTTATAAGGTTTGCTTATTGAACTTCTGTTCACTGAAGGTAAATACGGTCTATTCGTGACTTCTCATGCGGAGTGCGACTTTAATTAATGACACGGCGTAACCATGGTAAGCAAGCAGTTGAAATGTCAGTTTTAAAGAGGACTGCCATTTTTCTCTCGTCTTTAATCACTGGTGATACAGATAAAAGTCATTTAGCATCACATATTTCAAGTACATTTGCGTTACGTCTAAGGTGTTCGGTTCAGTTTTGTCTAATGAGACTTTTTTACTGACTTTCCTCTGTTTGTACTCTTCATTTTCCTCTCTTTTTGTGTTTTGTCCTGTAGAACTGCTTTGCATCAATGCAAATTAAAAGCACTTTATAAATAACCTTGAATTTAATTGACTTAACAAATGTCATTTTACTCCAACTCACTTATGTAATGGGACCATTCCTTTTACGTGTCAAACTGAGATGGCGATATATATGCAAAAGTAAAAGATTTGAATACTTTGCTTTGAGCGAATGTCATTTTAAAACTGTAAATAATACTGTAAATATTATTCCCACCCCGTAAACCTAACCATCACACAAAACATTTTGCTCTTTAGATTAAAAAAAAAGTTTATTCTGTATGATTTATAAGCTTCTTTCATAATGGGGACCAAAAAATGTCCACAAGCACAAGGATTTTGGACATTGCCATCTTTTGTCCCCATACCGTAAGATTTACCCTACTCACACACACACTAACACACAAACACAAACACACAAAACCACACACAAACACACGCGCACACATATTCATTTCTTAATATTTCCTTTATTGAGTTGTAAAATACTGCACATCAGGGTTGACCCGTCCTGATCTGCACTGGAGCGCTTGTGGCAAACATATCCACAAAGTGCCAATAAACCCGCCTAATAAATCCTTTTTCACATTTATTCTTTTATTTTTCCAAGCAAACACCTCCTACACAGTTTCCATCGTGCGGATGTTTTCAAGGCAGCGAGAATCATTCTTTAATTTCAACGTTTCTTGACAGCTCAGGGAAGCAGAGAGCTGCTGATAATAGACCGTATTATTGGTTGATCATCCTCAAAATAAAAGGAAAGTTCAAGAGTTCTGGCTCCAACTTGACTTGAAAGTCACAGAGATGAGAAAGTGTCGCAGGTAGTCTTTAGTGTAATACATCAAGAGACAGACAGGCCAGAACAAGCAGCCGCAGAAGACATGGAGTTACAGACAAGAGACTCTTTCACTCCGATGAAACATTTCGTTTGTCTCAACTCCAGTCAAGAGAAATGACAAATATGCGTCTCAAACCGAGAACCTAGATGCTTTGCAAAAGTGTGCAGATGTTGAAGCCTAGACCGATGACAAATTCCCATCATTTTGAGTCGCAAAAAAGCAGCTTAATACATCCACAGAAAGAGAAAACTCATTTATCATTTATCAAGTGTTTCTCTAGACTTGCCAAAGTGCAAAGTCAGAGTAAAAAAGTACATGTCTGATAGTAATATCAGCAACTTGCAAAATCAAATATTATTAAATAAGGTAACAACATCATACATGAACGACTACAAAAATGTCATTTTGGTTATAGATTTTCTCTGATCAATGATTGTTTGCATCATCGTGTGTGAGTTTTCTGGTGAGCAACTGACTCATACATGACATTTATAGACGCTCAAGTTCACAAGACAAACTATTATGAATGTAAACTGAAGTTCAAACTGACCAATAGTTACTATCATGTGGAAATATGTATTTGCTTTAGCAACGCACTCCAGAAACTACATCATGAAATTGTGTGCTATATCAGAAACATAAAGCACATATTTCCCAGAAGACGAAACAAACTTGATTTAGTTTTTAGAACGCAGGGTGACCTAAATAAGTACTAAAGTGGCCCACAACAATACAAGCACTTCCTCTTTTCTTTGAGAAAAACAAAAGTCCTCTCTTTTTGGCAGCTTTTTTTCTTGTGCCCGAGCAACTCTTGGAACTCAATGATCAGTGTGACGGTGTTAACTCTGTATAGCAAACTTCATGCACTGTATAACATCTGTCGTTCACTTTTTATAAAAGCGTCTATTAAATGACTGAACATAAATACTAGTTAAACAACAACAGACGGATACATTACCTGTGAAGAAGTGTGCAGCTGCAATAAATCTAATGTACGTCTCACAGCAGTATAGCAGTGTACTGCACTTATTTCCCTCTTGTGTATCACATTTTCTTCTGAAGCAGTAAATTATTGATTTAGTGAAATCTTGATACAGTTCAGTGCAGATTTGTTTCATACTTTTTCACTGCTGTAATATTTATATGCACTAGTTTGTACCTGCATTAACACTGTGTCCTGTCTTATCTGTGTTATGTGATCTTAAACATTACAGTTAGATCTACATGCATCACTGACTAATACTTGACATAAACAGCTGAACAGAATACTTTTGAAATACGTTGATGTTGAACATACACAGAATCTGATAAATTCCTGTGTTTCAGATGACAATGGACTCCAAGTTGGTTATAGTTCATCAGATCAGATAAACATTCACTCCTTATTAAAGGGATACTTCACCCAAAAATGAAACTTCTGTCATCATTTCCTCACCTTCGAGTATAAATGTCAATGTTGTGATTAACACAGAGAAGATATTTGGATGAATGCTTATAACCAGACAGATGTTGCCCCCCGTTGATTCCTAGACTTTATCATTTTTTGTTCTGTTGAACACAGAAGAAGATATTTTGAAGAATGTAGGAAAGAAAACAGTTCTGGGGCACTTTTGACTACCATTGTATTTTTTCTTACTAAGGGAGTCAATGGGGGCAAAATCTGTCTGGTTATAAACATTCTTCCAAATATCTTCTCTGTGTTCATCAGAACAAAGACATTTATACAGATTATACAGGACTCAAGGGTGAGGAAATGATGACAGAAGTTTCATTTTTGGGTGAACTACTTTAACAAACATTATTGTCTTAAGATGTTTAGGCTATTGTTATCAGACTACAGTAGGACATTCAAAAAATTAAAGAAACGTCACATTTGATTTCTGTGGGAATTTGTGGTCATGTTTTGTTGCTACGAGAAGAAATTGGTTTGCCAATCTTAGTGAACATTTCAAATCCTCATTCTTAACGTTACTTAGAAATTACTTGAAAGTTCTTAGCACGTAAACTAGACCTTAATGAGTACATGTGTACACTTAGGGGCGATTCACATTTCGTGTATTTTGCGCGCGTAAGTTCGTTAAATGTAGACACGTGGCAGATACGTGCAAATAGGGAGCGATGCGTTCAAATTTTTCGAGGCGTGTCGGCGCCCCATCGAGATGGAAATATTTCCCATTTTGCACAGAGTGCTGTACACGCAGGCAAATGACGCAGGCGTGTCGTAAATTCAGGCCTTGATCAGTTTGTTTCAATAGGATGCCGTCTCCTCTATGCGGGAGCTTTCGTCAACGTCATTTGCTGGAAAAACAAGCCTCAGGTTCACGCGCAGCCGAGGGATAACGGAATTTATGTCAATATGGTTATTTCTTAAACAAAACGCATGGATTCCCTTCAGAAGACCTTTGTTAAGACCACAGAGCCGTGTTGAGCAGTTCTTTGATCGATGGATGCACTTTTTTTGCCCTGAATTATAAATTCGACTGCTTTATTCTTCAAGAAGAAAGTCTTATTCAGTCAGGATCCCTTGACGGTGTGTAAAACGTGGGTCAATTTTGTTTCTTATCTGAAGTATCCCTTTAACTAAGACTATACCATGTCTAATTCAGATAATTGAATTTTATTCTAAACATCAAAACTAATGTAATCTAAGGCTTTCCTTAATTCTCACAACAATGTTTGAGTAATGGATTTATATTTAAGTCAGCGATGGAAGTTAATTAAAGCTCTGGTAATATTTTGTATTTAGGTTGAGAGATGTCTTGAATGAGCTGGAAGTTATGAGTTTTTTCTTTCTATTTTGCTCTATATAGCTTCACTGTTGGTCAAATAAAAACCATAAAATAGCAACAGGGCCTCTGCAGTTCACACGCAAAAAAGAACAAAATCCCCAGTGTACATTCTGATCAAATTTCAGAGCGTTGTAAAATGCTTCATCAGAGATGAAGTTGATATCGTAACCGAGAAGCTTACTAAGGCTCATAATAAACACTTAATACCAAATTTCAAAAGCTCATTTAATTGAGTAATTCTAAAAGGGATACCTGACCCTTTATACACATTTAGGCTTTTGAGCATAACTTTAATTAAATTTACTTTGTCAAATTTACATAATGTCTCCTTTTGCACATTTATCTTCAAGTGGAATCGTCCAATATATGTAGGTTACGTCGACTGTATGTGCCTTTTAGAAGTTTTTTCTGAGGAATAGATTCAAGGTCAAGACCTCAATAATGTCAGAGCGTAATGGCTCTTGATTTACTGTAAATGAATTCTTCTAGTTTACCTGACGTCAGTCCAGCTCTGGAGATAATGGGCAGGGTTACTCTAACTAATCTTGCATTCTTCTCGAGAGTGGCTTTGTTTTAAGTAAGCAGATTAAACATAAAGCAATGAATAAGTGGGTTGCTTTTAATTTGTATGGATAACCGCTCGTGCTGCTTTTCTGGTGCCGGTGCACAGTTCTAGATTGCTCTGTCACTCATCCATTTTCCTTCACCTGCTTCTGCTCTCTCAGGACCATTCCACTCAAAGAAGCCGATAGCAAACAATCAACGCAAGTGGCCCTGCTCTTTTAGATCTTGTTTTGGTGAAGTGTTATCAGATATATGGATGTGGAAAGCCACTACATTTATTCCTTTTTTCTTTCCAGTCATTTATTTCTTGTAAAGAGTGATCATTCTAAAACTGAAAAAAAACTCATTAACTCTTTATTTGAGGAACACATGAGAGCTGTGTGTTGGTTTTTACCATTGTGGTTGCTAAATTGTGTACGGGTTTCTTTAATTGCATGATGCTATGCTGTTGCTAGGGTGCTCCAAGTGGTTGCCATGTGGTTTTCTTGATTATAAATTTGAATGTATACAAAACCAGTTCCAAATTAAAATTACTTGGAAAAAAAGTAAAACCTTTTTACTAGAAAAATGTTGGGTTATTTTCAAGCCAGCATTGGGTCAAAAAGAGACAAACCCAATTTTTTGGTTATAAATAAACTCTGGGATGTTTCAGAACAAAATGCTAGGTTGTTTTAATTCATTGCCGGGTGAAATATATATATATATAATATAATATATATTGGATTGTCTTTTGTTGACCCAACACTGGGTTGATAATAACTCAGCATTTTTGGGGAATTAAAGAGTTGTGGAACATGTTCGCTCACCTGTGACACATAAATATTTATTGAGCAGTTGTTTCTTTTACTTCTTTTCCCGTTGATTTGTGTTTCTGTTCTGGACGAATTGGTAATGTGTTTCATATGTATTAAATAGATTCAGTGCATTGTGAATGGCTTTGGATAAAAGCACCTGCCAAATGCATGAATGCAAAGATAAATGTTTTAAAATCCAAGTGGTTTGACCACACGTCTCCGGGTGTTTGAAACCCCAGACAGTATAGACAGAAAGTCCATGTTTTGACCGTGAAAGAAGAAAGCCAGTTGTCATACATTCAAAAATGTACTGCTATTGATAGGGAAGATCAATCTGTTATGTCATTGGAAACTTAAATTGTACATAACTGAAGAAAATGCTTATACATGAATCTGCTATGAAAATATGTGCAGTAAGAATCAAGTTAAAAATCCAACTTGAAAATGTTCTCCCTACAAAGATAAAGAAGTAACTTGAACACAGCTTTGTTCATTGTTACTGTTTGTTATCTGTTGAGTTTAGAGTTCTTTTAATGAAAGATTGTTTTTGTTTGTTAACATGGCTGAGATGTGTGTGTTCAATGTTGAGATGTAAGTGCATGACACAACTACAGAGCTGGAATATAAACACTCAACTCAAACGGTTTAAACAGTTTTTAATCAAATGTGGGTCATTTTGAGGCAGAACATTTTTACAAGTGTAGTAAAAGACAAATACATTTGTTTATTTTTATATTTAACAGTACTTAAAGAGTACTTGGAACATTTCATTTTGCATAATATTACATGTTTCATCCACACAACAGAAATATATGAATTGCCTGAACAACAGTAATTGGTGTGACAATAAGATCTTTATTCGAAAATAAGACAATCAGCATTACGTAAACAAACAAATCCAAGTTGGCTAAAGAAAGTATCATAACTTTGAAGAATTAAATGATACACGTTGACTCAACACAAAAGTCTTACTGCATCAGGTTGCCTCTTTTTTCCACGTTGGCTCAATTTTTTTTGTTCAGTGCAGCCTTCACATCTCCGGCCGGTAAACATATATTTACACTAGAAAACACAGAGTTCAAATAATTTCCTGCTAACAAAAGAACACAACAACATTACCTGTGTGCTGTTCGGCAGGTGCGACGCATTTGATCACACTGCTATAAAGAGGTCTTACATGTACATTTGTACAATTGCTTTTGTTTTTTTCAGGACAGGACATGACGGATGATAAGTGAATCAAACTGGTATCCCCATGCGCTCTCATTCTAACATTGAAGCATTTGGTAGATGCTTTTATCCGAAGCGACTCAAAAAGTGAGAAAACAATGAAGCGATTCGTCCTAGGGGGCAATATGATGAACAAAACATGTCATTAGTGCCAATTTAAAACAAACATTACCATCGTGTTTATACATAAATATAATAAAGATAACGTTTTCCTTATGTGTTTTCACAGCTGCATTTCTCTTGTTTTGTCAACGCTATTTATGAGACTGGTGCTTTTCGTACCATAGTTTAAAACAAATAGTAATATTTCAATTCATTTATGCTTTTAAAACACTGATCACACTTAGGGTTGTGTTTGTGTTAGCGTTAGTGAATGCATCAGCTAACATGAACAATACACACAAGCATGTGTCAATCTAAATTCATGTTTATTTCTGTATTTACAGTATTGTTCAAAATAATAGCAGTACAATGTGACTAACCAGAATAATCAAGGTTTTTAGTATATTTTTTATTGCTACGTGGCAAACAAGTTACCAGTAGGTTCAGTAGATTCTCAGAAAACAAATGAGACCCAGCATTCATGATATGCACGCTCTTAAGGCTGTGCAATTGGGCAATTAGTTGAATTAGTTGAAAGGGGTGTGTTCAAAAAAATAGCAGTGTGGCATTCAATCACTGAGGTCATCAATTTTGTGAAGAAACAGGTGTGAATCAGGTGGCCCCTATTTAAGGATGAAGCCAACACTTGTTGAACATGCATTTGAAAGCTGAGGAAAATGGGTCGTTCAAGACATTGTTCAGAAGAACAGCGTACTTTGATTAAAAAGTTGATTGGAGATGGGAAAACCTATAAAGAGGTGCAAAAAATGATAGGCTGTTCAGCTAAAATGATCTCCAATGCCTTAAAATGGGAGAGCAAAACCAGAGAGACGTGGAAGAAAACGGAAGACAACCATCAAAATGGATAGAAGAATAACCAGAATGGCAAAGGCTCAGCCAATGATCACCTCCAGGACGATCAAAGACAGTCTGGAGTTACCTGTAAGTACTGTGACAGTTAGAAGACGTCTGTGTGAAGCTAATCTATTTTCAAGAATCCCCCGCAAAGTCCCTCTGTTAAAAAAAAGGCATGTGCAGAAGAGGTTACAATTTGCCAAAGAACACATCAACTGGCCTAAAGAGAAATGGAGGAATATTTTGTGGACTGATGAGAGTAAAATTGTTCTTTTTGGGTCCAAGGGCCACAGGCAGTTTGTGAGACGACCCCCAAACTCTGAATTCAAGCCACAGTACACAGTGAAGACAGTGAAGCATGGAGGTGCAAGCATCATGATATGGGCATGTTTCTCCTACTATGGTGTTGGGCCTATTTATCACATACCAGGGATCATGGATCAGTTTGCATATGTTAAAATACTTGAAGAGGTCATGTTGCCCTATGCTGAAGAGGACATGCCCTTGAAATGGTTGTTTCAACAAGACAATGACCCAAAACACACTAGTAAACGGGCAAAGTCTTGGTTCCAAACCAACAAAATTAATGTTATGGAGTGGCCAGCCCAATCTCCAGACCTTAATCCAATTGAGAACTTGTGGGGTGATTTCAAAAATGCTGTTTCTGAAGCAAAACCAAGAAATGTGAATGAATTGTGGAATGTTGTTAAAGAATCATGGAGTGGAATAACAGCTGAGAGGTGCCACAAGTTGGTTGACTCCATGCCACACAGATGTCAAGCAGTTTTAAAAAACTGTGGTCATACAACTAAATATTAGTTAAGTGATTCACAGGATTGCTAAATCCCAGAAGAAAAAAAATGTTTGTACAAAATAGTTTTGAGTTTGTACAGTCAAAGGTAGACACTGCTATTTTTTTGAACACACCCCTTTCAACTAATTGCCCAATTGCACAGCCTTAAGAGCGTGCATATCATGAATGCTGGGTCTTGTTTGTTTTCTGAGAATCGACTGAACCTACTGGTAACTTGTTTGCCACGTAGCAATAAAAAATATACTAAAAACCTTGATTATTCTGGTTAGTCACATTGTACTGCTATTATTTTGAACAATACTGTACTTATACATTTCTAAAATCAAAAGTTGCATTTCATAACACAATAAACCAATTGTATTGGCATTAACAAAGATGAATACGTGCTGAAAGACCATATGTGTATACATGACTATTCATGATATATGTATATAATTATTAACAGGGCGGGGGGACTCGAGTCACATGACTTGACTCGAGTCTGACTCGAGTCACAATTTTCAGGACTTGCGACTTGCTTGATTGAAGTAAGAAAATGACTTGACTTGACTTTGACTTGAGAGCAAGTGACTTGAGACTTGACTTGACTTTAAATGGAAGACTCGACAATGACTTGAACTTTGTAAAGTAATGAAATGAGCTAAAATAATTATTGTGACTCAGCAGCACTACAGCGCCTGTGCCTTTAACGCTGCTCAACTCAAACCGCGTCAAACAAGGTAACGGCCAATTACTGACGAGCAGTTACGATAGAGAGGAAACTGCTCTCGCGCCTGGCGGCTTGAAACAGTTGTGGCCGTTACAATGGCAGACAACAGTCGAGCTCCTCAGATAGTCACGTTTGGCTACAAGGACTTTTGCAACTGAAAAAAAACTTATTTTCATGGTCCAGTTCAGAGTATGCAACGCAAGGATTTCTGACAAACACAACGTCGAATTTCATCCGACATTACTAGAACCACTGTATTACATGTGGGCTAATGTCTATATTAAATGTGAGCATGTTCAAGTGTTTGTGTGGACTGCGTGTGGAAGCTGAATAGCAGCTCGCTTATATACTGCATGACCGGCTGACATGGACGCGCCGGTGAGATCACGTGCACTTAAAAAACTCTTTAAAAACTTTTCGGTCATACTGACGAGAATAATTTCATAGTTTGAATCTGTTAACTGTTTGCATTTTTTTATACTCAAAATAACAACAAAACGTTTTGTGCTGTAAAATAATGAAACCAGTTCAAATAGAAAACAAATATTCTCAGATTATATATTACGTATGAAACTGCATATTGCGCGTCCACCACAGAGATGACGATTAAGCATCATAACTTCATCACTGGCCTATATTAACATACATTTAATTTATATTCTACCGAAATGAAAAAGATCCGTTCATTTTGATAAACAAGATTCAATATCGAAGGCAATAAAATGATCCGGGATTCCTATAACTAGATGCAAATTCCCTATAGGCCTATTTGTGCACTTTAATGGACAGCACAAGTATTACAGCATCATATACTTAAAACATACAATAGTCAAGTTTTCAGTCACAATTCATCGTTTATAAGCTGCATAGTCTGTATAAATGCTTAAGTCTTAAGTCATTCTGTCTGATACGAGTATTTCCATTTCTGTGTAGATGTTTCAAATAAATTGAATTAGATTGTATTATACATTTCAGACTGGATTTCTGTTGTGTAAGCAACACTTTTATTTTCAGATATTAATGTTGCACAGATATGCATATAATTCATATAAAGCAATGTGAATAAGATACATAATGTATGTATATAAGTTCATCTTTTCAGTGCCAAAATAAACTTGAATCTAAAAAATTAAACACTGTTTATTTTAGTACTGCGACTTGACTTGACACTTATCAGGACTCGACTTGACTTGCTTGGGGTGAACCCTTGACTTGACTTGACTTGCTTGATTTGTCTAAACTGTGACTCGAGACTTGATGGTTAAGACTTGAGACTTGCTTGGACTTGACCATATGTGACTTGTTCCCATCTCTGATTATTAATGTAAAAAATAGCTTAATATAGTAAATAGCTAAATAATGTTAAACCTAATATTTTACATAATTAAACTGCATAATCTCTATTTGACATGATTAGAACTTTATCAAATTGCATGCTAGATATTTTAAGTAATAAAATGTTTAATAATATTAAGTTTTATTAATAGGTTTTAGTCTTTGTTAGTTTAAGCTTAATTTTTAGCCAATTTGTTATGTGCTTTTGTCTTTTTATAGTTTATTTGATTATGTTTTATAATGCTATATAAGGTGCATTTTTTTATTTTTATTTGCATTTATTTTTAATTATTGGTATATAGCCTGAAACCCATTTCAGTGTATTTTCATTTAGTTTATATTTTTTTATAATATTTCGGCCAATATTCTATTTTACTTCAACAAGCAGAAACAATTTAATATTTTTTGCACTTTATTTTTGATATTTCTTGGAGTTGTCCCAACAGTTTCTCATATAAACTCCACAAGCCTAGAAGATTTCTGTGCTAAATTCCTTGAAATCCTGGAAACTATCAGTTTTAGAAGCGTTGTACGCAGGCTTGTGTAGTACAGGCCGCCTTCAATTAGAAAAGCCAATGCAATCTCTCCCTGCGGAGTCAGCAGACATTAATAACAGTGATGCTAAAGAGCACAGCGACTGAGATGTGTTTCTCATTCTGCTGACGGATGATAATGCTGAAGACATTCAGTGTAGGAACATCATTCAGCCTTTGTCTCAGTGAAATCGTCTTGGTTACGTATGTAACCTCGGTTCCCTGATGGAGGGAACGAGACGTTGTGTCGAGAACGACAGATGGGGTTCGCCCTTGAGAACCATTCAACTCTGACTACTATAGAAAAGGCCAATGAAATTTGCCGAATGAAATTTGCATGCCGGGTTCCGCCCCCAGATATCCGGTATAAAAGGAAGCCGGCGTGCATCATTCACTTACCTTATGTTATGAAGAGCCTGAGAGCCTCTCACGACTGCAGCAGAATACGATACGTGTTTGTGGCATAAGGGACACAACGTCTCGTTCCCTCCATCAGGGAACTGAGGTTACATACGTAACCAAGACGTTCCCTTTCTGTTGGTCTCTCGACGTTGTGTCGAGAACGACAGATTGGGTTGCCTATGGAAAACGCCACAACGCAGTATCGCGTCACAATCTCTGGCGAAGCGCCGGTAACAGTCCTGGGCATGTCAGCTCGAAGCTTCGTGAAACTGTAACCTTCCAGAGTGGTGGTCGGGGGGTTCCAGAGCTTTCTTGGAGAGAGATGGGTACAGCCCTGACCGATAACCTTTCACGGACGGGGCCTTAGCTCTCTACAGGCGAGAGGCCGTCCGGCTCGGGTTTACACCGGGTGAGCGCAACTCTTAATCAGGGATGCGCTGCAGAGGCCACCTCCTACCCGTGGGGAGGAATATGGTGGATATAGGAATGGTCTCATTCTTGGAGGAGAACGCATGGAACGTGCGGACTGAGTAGTTAACCGCGAGGTGGAGGTCCACCAAGAGTGGGAACCATTCTCATGAGGATATATCAGACGGAACAGCCCACGGAGGGGGTGTTACAGCGTCCGGTAGCACTAGGTCCGGTTAGAGCTATCTGTGATAGTTCGTATGATGTTCTGGCCTGAGAGGGCCCACCCAACCCCCAGGGGGTGCTTGCTTAGTGATGGATGGAATGCTTGTTTTTAACCAGTGTCTGGGTAAGAAGGAAGGTTGGTGAGGGACCCGCAGTGCGGGCAAGATGTGTCAAGGAACGCTGCTTCAGCGTGCTGGACGCCCAGACACCTAACGCAGCGATCGTGTCCGTCCCCCTCCTCGATGAGGGTGCCGCACCCAAGAGAACAGCGGGACATACCGCGCTGGAGAATGCTCAGTCCTGAAAAGGGCCTTTTTAGAAAGAAATCTCTAACACCTCCGGAACCGCCGAGATGCCCAGGGGAAGGTCGCTGCAGGTAGGGACGATCCGCTGCTCTACGTCGTAGATCCGGCAATGTAGAAGAAGAATTTGTTGAATTCGTTTTGTTCGTGAGCAAAGGCTCTGAAGAACAAAAGGTAAATGAATGCTGCACGCCGGCTTCCTTTTATACTGGATATCTGGGGGCGGAGACCGGCATGCAAATTTCATCGCCAAATTTCATTGGCCTTTTCTATAGTAGACAGAGTTGATTGGTTCTCAAGGGCGAACCCCATCTGTCGCTCTCGACACAACGTCGAGAGACTGACAGAAAGGGAACCAAGAGAATACGTCACATTATCATGTGCTTATACTGTTATCTTTCACATTAATTCACCAACATACGTGTCATCTACCCGTTCTCACATAAAAACATCTGAACAAAAGCAAGAGGTCATACAGTGGATGATGATTGAAATGAAGACATTCATTTGCGGAGGGAAATAATTATAATTACTTGAAAGCATTTTATTATGCCATAGATTTGCCGTTTGCTCTGCTTCATTAACCTTCTAATGATTTTAGATGTTTTAAAATGAATTTGTACCTTTTTGTGGAAGGAATCCAGTTAAGGGAATTCATTCCTTTAAATTTCTTTTCATGTCAAATTTGAATGGATTTCAAGCGGCAAATGTGTTCATTCATGTAACTTCATGTTCCTCCATTAAAATGTTAAATGGATCCTCAGTTGACCATGCAGAACTCATCTGCTTTTGTAAATCCAGTGAATTTGTTTCTTCCAAGTCTTGATTAGTTTTGTGTTGTGTTTTTGTGAAAGAAGCTACATTAGTGAATTTTGAAGAACTATTATGCATAGAGAAGTTGAACAATTGCTTATCTAATTGTATATATATATTTATAATTATAAAACTGCCAGTTCTGGTCCTTGATTCTGATTGGTTAACAACGCCCCTTAGCTGTTATAAAATGCACTGTAAACCACGGCTTCGCGGGGCTTATTGCTTTATAATAAGGCTGTCTTATACCCATAATCAATGGTTCTGATTATCCAAAGGAAATATTGTTGTTTAGG
Organism: Triplophysa bombifrons; assembly: GCA_029783895.1. Lineage (NCBI taxonomy): Eukaryota > Metazoa > Chordata > Actinopteri > Cypriniformes > Nemacheilidae > Triplophysa > Triplophysa bombifrons. The sequence goes on along the minus strand of CM056452.1, from coordinate 31,024,371 downwards.
ATGATTTTAGAGAAGAGAGGCAGAATTTTAATAATCTCAACTTTCTACATTCCTCTCACTGAGACTAGAGAACAAATATGAAAAACATACATTTCAATTTAAAAATGCCTGTTATGTCTCCCATTCTCTTCAGGAAATTGCTGGATTGAACATTGCCAGGAATGGTTTGTCAAGCCGGGTTTTCACATGAAGCAGACCAATTATTATTGCAACTGGAATTGTGGTCAATGGATGAGCAAGCTATAGAACTGGCATGAAAACAGAGTCCTGGAGCAATCACTAGAAATCAGAGGAATATGTCGAGTTTTAATGTGATTCCACATTTCCTGGAGATTTAAATACATTTGTGCTGACTCAAAGAATTCAGTGAACAGTGAAACTGATTAGAAACATGTGAATAAGATTGTCCATACACTGTGAACAATTACAGCCCGACAGGCAGCAGTTTGACAGTAACTTACTGTAGATTTAAATATATGTTATTTACTGGCAACAGTTTGTTCAAAGATAAATTCACATTACATATTAACTGGTTCCCAGAAAGCATTGCACGAGGCTGTAATTTGATAGCTTTTTTTGTAAAGATAAAGACTTTTTTTATCTTTGAACAAACTGTTCATAGTAAATGACATAAATGTAAATCCAGAGTAAGTTACTGTCATGACCCTGTCCTTCTTTTCAAGAGTTTTCTAGTTCTGTGGACAGTAGCATGTCTGTTGTGCCTGTTGTGTGACTAGGCGCCACGTGTTCTCTTATCGCGTGCCTTGGCCCCGCCCCCTTGTTTCACGGTAAAATGATTGTTTCATTCCACCTGCCCAGCATCTTCCTCTTATCTTCCAATTATGTTTCATTCCCCTCACCGCCCCTTTGTAAAATATCCCTCATTAGTTTTCCCAATTTAACAACCTCGTGTTTTCTGTCCCGTGTCGGTTCGTTACAGTTCATTTAATGAAGCATTATGTTTTTTACCTTAGAATGAGTTATTTCTAAAAAAAACGTTCAATTTTTCGGTGAAAAAGCGAAAACTTGCCGACATCTTTAGACATCTTTGTGAGCCATTGGTTGCAATGCCCATAGAGTAGTAGTCAATGATGTAGTTTCAACATCTTCCAGCAGGGGCATCAATCCTTTGGACGTCAACATTCCCAAAAGGTATTCAGTTTCTTTATGTTTGTAAGTTGTTTTGTAAGATTGTAGCCAGCTTAAGGCAGATGTTCTGAGACTTGTGTGTGGGCAGCTTCTCTCATTTGACACAACTTTGGGATATTTCTGCTAAGTTTCACCTCATATGGCAGCATACTGTAAAAACTTTTTATAAAGTTGCTTATATCCCACTGAACATAAATAAATTGTAAATACAGCTGATGGCATAGCCATGCGGTTGTGTGTTGACAGTCAAGAGCATTATAAAGGGTAAAAGTACTGTTCATGACATCTCAATAAATGTGAAGGCTCAAAGCCTTTGAAAATCTAATGACATTTTTAATTTCACATTCATTTCTATCTGTATTTGATTTTTATTTTCGTTTAGTTTTCATTCCGTGTTTGGTTATTTAGCAGACTTGCTATCTTTTTCATAACAATTTATTCATACATGGACACAAAATTTCATTTACAGTTGACCCGGCACGTATGCATTATGTATGCAGGCAAAACTCTTTTCAGTGTAGCTGAGCTGCATTATGCATCTGTTGGCTGCCTGCAAGGTAAGCAATCTCTCTACTTTACCGAAGTCACTCTGGTCTGGATCTCTAGTCGATGCTTATTAACTTCCCTGCGTCTCTTTTGATGAAAGGTGCCGGTGATGTAACTCCTGAAGGTGCATTACAAATTAGTTTTTTTAAAGCAGTTATTTCTGTAGATCTGACTCGTGTGAATGAATGCCCTTTCAGTGGTGTTATAGGGTGATATAGTCAGGTTGATTAAATCATAAGAAATACTCTTTTTGACACAAGTTAATTTAGATTAAGGAGATTTTAGCTTGCCTGACAAAACATATTATGAAAAGGTAGACACCATCAAGTCCTGAAAATATTCTCTTTTTATGCAGTTATTAATGGATGTGCAGTTATCCAGGCTTTGTGTAATAATAATACTGATTTCTATCATGAAGTAGATAACACCTGCAAGGTGCCATTATTATGCCATGATTGGGTAAAAAGTACATTTCTCTGTTCACAGTCTTTTGAAAGTAGTCTATTGTGAATAAATAACATATTCTCAAACAACATTTCTCAAAGACTTCTTCGTTTGCACAAACAGGATTTAAATTACTTTACATTTTGATTGCAGGGAAATGAGCTGATGTCCATAAAATGAAGAGGTGGACGAATTTCAATCAAGCCGTTGCTGAGTGTTGACCATCCTAAAGAATAAAGATGGAGTCATTTAATTCATCTTGTTATGTTACCATAAAGCAGAAAGTTGTTGAAAACTGCACATTGAATCAATAATGGATGCCCATTTTCTTATCAGTCACATTCAGATCAGACAATCAGCACCTCTACATACATACACGACGTGTAGAAGCAGAAAACAAAGATTATTGTCATTAAAAATAGGGACACAATGTAGACGCTTCAAGGCAAATAAATTCAGAAAAGCTGAATCATTTCTGAGAACTGACCAGCGGATGAAGAAGAAGCCGTCACGATTCCAGGTACAGTTCTATCCGTGTTAGTTTGCCTCCCATAGTGCCACGTGCTTAAACAACACATCTGAGATTAAAAGGTCCTGCTCTGTTTTTACATTTTATTTAGATGCGCGTTGCTAAACAATGTGCTCAAAGTCCAAAGGGAGATACGATTCTTGAGAACTAGAAATAAATGGCTTGTGGGGACAACAAGGAAATTCTTCCGTGAATTCAAATATAAAAAAAACATTTCTTATTTAAAGGGGATGTTCAACAGTGTTTCATGCATTCTGACTTCTTTACACTGTTGAACGTGTTTGGCTTCTCATGCGTAACATGGTCAACTTCACAAAAAACGAGTTAGACGTATGACGTAGAATTTCTGTACTAGTATTTTCTGATAAAGATAAGATGGCCTATAACGCTTCAGCTGAACCTTGTGGTTGTCTAGTTTAACTGCACTGAAACAGTCAGATCCATTTATACTTCACACTTCTTTGAATGGCATCAAGAAAATGTTTATGAAGAACACAGAAAAGAAGAAATGATTCCTTTGGAAATAAAAATCACAAGTGCAGCGGATAATCTTGGCTCTTGAACACACTTGGATAGTCTGTATGTGTAATATTATCATATCCTTTTCTTTTTTAATCCAAATGTAATGGATAATTAGCTCTTAAGTGGTGAGCTGAGGAATAAATGCATCCTTAGAGAGTCGTCTTTGTACTATTTGTTTATTATTTCGGAAACTAAAAAGCTGTTTAAGGTTGTCCTGTGAAATGAGAAAATGATGAAAATATGATGATTTGTCACTCCATTAAGCATCATAAACATCTTGAAATTTTCCGTTTCATACACTTTAAAAGCCGTAAAGACAAAACTGTATTTTTTTTAAATCAAGGTCCACGCTGCTCAATTATCATTTCAAAGCCCAACTTTTACATTAAAGGACACGTTAAAATTTTCTCACTTTCTGCAAAAATCCAATAGATTTCACTGTACTCATTATATAGCCATTTGCAACAATCGAAACTCATTCTCTAATTCAATTTCTGCTCCTTATAAAGCTTCCAATCACAGCCGGAATGAATAAAAGGGTGATTCATTTCTTCACGGGCCCTCAAAACAGTTCCGCAGAACGTATCCGGATACGTTTCATTAGTGCATCAATGCTGCCCTCCCTAAACCCCACCGCTACGAGCCACACAGAACGAGATGTCAAGCACCAATTCATAAACTGGGAACGTTTACAAGTCCGGCCCTTCCAAAGACTTTGAGATGCCTGAAGACATGTTTCAAGGTGCAGTAACGTTATTTATTCAGTGTTACCTACAAAATAAACGTGAATTTGTGATATGTGGTCATTACTAAGAATAGTATTTTTTTGTGCAAAATAATAAAACGGTTTAAATAAAGATGTTTTGTTACTAAATTAATTAATTTCAGTATTGCATTTTATTCTAAAGACGAATGCACCTGGTCCACAGTTCAATTCCTGTTTGTGTATGTCAATTCATTTTATCTTTAATTTATATTTAATTCATTTATAATAATATATTTTTGTATTTTAATTGTGTTCAACACAATTAAAACTACACAACTGGTTTTGATTATGAGTTTATTTTTATTTTTTATGTTGCTGCTGAAGAAACCGTCTGTAAATGTCTTGACTTGTCGGAACCCATCACAAAAACATCAACAAAAGTCTTAAAAAAGGTTTTGATGCCATAGAAGCGCCATTTTTATTTCCCAAAAGAACCATTTACTCCATACGGTGGAGTACTCCATTCAGACAATTTATTTTATTTTATGACACATGAAGTTGTTTCGTACTGTATGTTATTTCTGTTGGATCAGTGAGAGAAATGTGTGGAAAAAACTCCTTGAGAATGTCAGAAGGTACATTTTAAAAGAGTAAAAGTTGTTTAGTAGTACTTGTTTTAGTTGTTGTTTAAGAAGTGGTCTGAAACTAATAAAGGACGTTTTATTAACTCACCAAAGTCTTTTTACTCGCACTTGGCACCTGGTGAGTGTTAATTTCAGCCGTTGCCAGAAACCTATTGGCAAAAGATGATTTCTCTTCTCTGGCAGTGCAAACAAACATTCTCCTCGGTTTTGACTGAGTAAAACAAGCTCAACAAACACATTTTCTTCATTTCTGGCCTGCTTGTGTCAGTCCACTGATAAAGTTCCATGAGATCAACACTGTCGTTCATTTTGCATTCTATCGTATCCGTAACATTTGTTAATGACCTTACATATTATGTTCCCATATACAACCTTCTTTTTTCAGATTCTTTATCTTTGGAATGAGAATATTGACTGCACAGAAAATGCTGAATTTATGCACCGGCTTGTATGAATTGGGCGGCTGCACGCTGCACAGCATCTCGTGGCATTTTAAATGTAATTTTTCTAACCACGTTGGACATCCCCACCACTTTGGACTGTGAGGTTTCCAGGTCTCAGCCTTTTTTGCCTCCCATGCGAATATACATTCTCCCGTAAATTGCCTCAAAATTGCATCTGTAAATCATTGCCTGGTTTGGTAATGAAATGTAAATGGGTTTAAAAGGAAATTTAATCAAGGTTTTAAAGTTGTTTATTAGATCATAACCACCAAGACGGTTTTAAAAGCCCATTAAGTTAAGTGAACCCCAACTTCATGTGTGTAGCCTCCTGTGGCTGAACTTTCAAGTGATGAAAATTGGGCTGAGACGTTTCCAGACACAAAAAAATCCAAGTCATTTTTTTACCTGTCAATAAAAAAGATGAGTGCTTCAAATCCATCTGAGAACACCGCTAACCTTCAAAACCTCTTAGTAGGCCAAGTCATCTACAATATACACAACCATCAGATCAAATAAAGTCTAATGTACAGCTCAGTCTTTATCTTCCTCATCAATGATATTTCTCAGTGACCTCATAAAAGCGCATAATGGATGTAAAGAGATGAGAGAGGTTGAACACTGACTATTCTCACAGTTTCCCATCTATAATATACAAAATCCTCGCAAGAAATTGTCTGAAAATCCTTTGAATAATATCAGATGTCACAGTCTTTCTTTCTTTGCATTCGTCTCAAACCTTGATGTAATATTCTCATATCTGTTTTAAATAAAAGGAGTTTATAAACCTGCCATTTTCTATAACATAAATCCAGTTCTATTCATATCATAATGTAAGTTCAATTTGATATATTAATAACATGAGTTCAAATCCAGTGCCCAAATTGAGAGGGTGTGGGGGATCCGGGACCCCATAAGAGGTAAAACTAAACTCAGGTGGTCCTTCAGATATATATATTTTAAAACAATTATGAAAAAATCTAAATGTTGTCTAGACGTAAATATTGGGAATTCATTTAATAATTAAATCTGTTATGGCTATATTTAGGCCAATTTTCATGGTGATGACTCCCATAAGACATGATTCAGTCAAGCACTGTCCGGTTCTGTATACTTCTATAATAACATATCACATCAATCTTATTCTTCATTTATCTTAAATATAGATCGATACATGATATAAAACATATTCCTGTTTTATTTTCTCTCTCTGGAATTAAACATTACTTTTAGATCGATCAACTCCAGACAATGTAAGTAAATGGAGACATATGTTGACGAAATGTGTACTTTTGCATTGAAATAAATTTCCCTATTTGATAGTTGTCGAGCAATAACATTGACTTTATGGTGTATTGTATCAAACTGACAGAATAATGAATAAATCAATGGAAGTCCTGATATATGCAATGATCATTTAACCAGCACGCCGTCATGTAATGACTTTGTCAGATGAAGGTTCTACGCATTAACCTGGTTAAATGTATTTTAATTGGAGAGAGACCCTTGGAAGAAGTCCAGGAGATGTTCACGCTGGTTTACATCATCAGTCTTTCTGAACTTGACCTGTGTGTGAATAAAAGATGTGTAAATATGAGAGACCACAAATGAGGACTGAAAAATAGAATCATAAGGAAACATGACAGGATTTCATGGAGTTCTCAGTTGTCTTTCATTTAAGTATCAACTTGTTGTAAAATTTGATAAATAATTAGATACAATATTTTTGATATGGTGTTATCACAATAGCAAGATTGTCTCGATATAATGGTGGTCACATGACTGTTGAATTGATAGGTCTTCTGAGCATAGCATAGAGAATGTTAGTAAAATATAATAGATGTTACCTCTGTCAAGGTCCATCTGGTGACGTTATTCTATTTGATAAAAGGGATTTTTAGGTCATGTGACCCATCTCATATAATTCATACCTCTACGCAACAGTTATGATTAGCAATGAATACCGTACTATAGACGTTGTATCGAGGTATTGTTGTACAGTGAGATTTTGAACATTTTTGAGATCGATTTGATTTTGATTGATCGAGTTTGACACATTGTTGACATCTCTTCTCAGACATTTATGACTCTTCTTCTCAGAAGTTTCCCAGACGCACATGAGACTTAAGCAAAATAAGAAATAATTGTGACATTAAAGAGATTTATATCTGTGATTCTTCCAATGATTTTTCTTCACTCTTACAGGATTTTCATAACAATCAAAAACATTTCCTCCGATAGTAAATCACTGGTTTTGTAATTGATTTATTTTGATCAAATCTATTTGTTACAATATTAGAAAGAGAATAAGAAATCTCACTACTAAATCACTCAAATTAACACAAAAGAAAAGCCTAATGTCAGGACTAGTGTGATAATGTGTTTATCTTGATGTTGTGTATAATGTGACGTGGATATATTTTCTTAAAATTCACCCAGCTAATTTACTGCACTCCTCCACAGTCGTCTCATTATTTCCTCATTTCCAAAGTAGACATTTATCAAATCCTAATAACACAATCTTGCCTTTAACACTTATTGCATTCAGTCGTGTCGTTTTGGGCCAGAGAAAGAACCCTTGCCAAAGGTCAAGCCCGTCTGCCTGGTGATCATCTCTCCATCCTTCATTACATTACTGTTTGTCTTGCAATTTCCTCTCATCAGGATATCATTTGGTTATGCAAATATGCAGCTGCGCTGGGCACCTTGTTTGTGTGGAATGTGATGTTTATCGCCATGGCGATGGATGCTGGGGGTTCAGACCCGGCCAGTCCCTCCTCCCGTTGGCTTATTTGACACAACCCTCTTCCCTGTCTAGTCTCTGCCTGCCATGATGTGCGATGATGTGCACCCAGTTTATAAATAGCTCCTGCTTTTCACATCGGTTTTACATAATCAAGACGTTTCGCCTTGCGTTAAATCAATGTTGACACGGCACCAGGGGGACCACGCTTGATTGTCAGATATAACAACGTTCATTTATCTCCCTTTAAAACTAGACCCTATTTTCTGCCGCTGTATGGCGCATTTGACTCCAGACACATTCCGGTGTCGCATCGTATTAACAAAATTATAATTAAGCACATCTCAAGATTTTCACGAAGCCTTAACAATCAAATTTAAGAGTTTAATATATGAAACATCAAAAGTACTCATAAAATACTCATATTGTCACATTCTTCATGATTGATTATTTCTCAGTTTAATAATACAAAAAGAAGGGAAACTCGTTTGTATTAATCTGTTTCTATAGTGATGTCAGGAGGTCATATTTACACAATATTTCCTTTGATGATCAGCAACATATGAGCTGTGTGGTACAAAATACAGAAAACACCAGGGGCGGACTGGCCATCTGGCGTTCCGGGAGTTTTCAAGTTGGGCCGCTAACGTCTGGGGACGGACTGAGCTGCTTGGGCCGCTCAGACGGATGCATGCAACGCGAAATAAGAATGCACGTATGCATGCGCCCCCCCCCCGGTTGACAGACTTAACCGTGCAACCCCCCCGTCTACAGAAATGGTGGAGGGACGAGGTTTCTTTGCAGTCCAGCCCTGGAAACCACTACCCTACACCTGTGCAAAATATAGAGTATGGGTTTTATATGCATGTATATACAAAGACTATTAAGGAAAATAAAAAGCTGATGGAGCACAAGCATTTATTTGGAATCAGAAACCATGTGATTTATATTTTCCATATTACTGCCTGCTTCTCTCCTTGGTCAATCCCACAATCCCCTACGCCGACACTAACCTCCAATAGAGAACAGCAAACGCTTGATTCAGCATGAGGGTGGAGACATACCGTTACACACACACACACACACTGATGTATGCCTGAGAGATGATGATTTAGCGCCACTGACACACACTGACATAATGGCATTGAGCTCGCTGCGGATGAAAACGCAAACAGCAGCAGAGGACCAGAGGGGTCACTCGTGTCCTGTGCTTGAACCTGAGGACCGTCTGCATTAGTCTCTACAGCAGACAGCTTGCTGCTTTCTGTGATGAACCGAAGATCAGTGACGCTGAAGGCCTACTATGTGTATGTGGATCAGTCACCCGCTCTATCTGGAACACACCGAGAGGTTTCACTGGACCCCTTTTATTTGTAAGTCTCTGATCCCAGAGCTGTGATGGAGGGACTGCTTTCTTGTTTCGTGATAAGACCGACCCAAAAACTTTTCGTGCTCTATGGCTTTTTATTCATTGGAATTGGATTTAAGATTATGGTATATTTCTAGGTCAACTGTTAAGTGTGATGTTTCATAAAGGCCCGAGTGTCGCTTCTGTTATGGCTGGACAGTAAATCAAATTTGTAAGATATATTGGAAAATTCTAATAAATGATGCAACACAATCTCACGACATTTCATAATTATTTTAATTCTGCTTAGGTTAAGGGAGGGCATTATTATTGTTTTTTTGCATGGTGCAAGTTTAAAATAAATTAGATTTAGTCGTAATAGTCATATAAGATGTAGACATTAGAAAAACTTCTGATGCTGGTGAGATATCGATACACATTAGTTGTAGCTGCTGATGTTTTTTTACGGGAGTGCATAACCTAGATATGACAGGAACATCCTCCATTATGTAAATGTTACAAACTCGATCCCGTTACAGGTTCGATCCCGGAGAACACATGTACTGACAAAAGACATGTATACACGAGATCTAATTTCATTGTTAGGTATGGCTCAAGTCCTTTCTATGGGATTTTGCTGGTTTATCAAACCAAGGCCTGGTTAAATTGCTGGTCGGTTAATCTTTTGATGTTCAGTACAACTGTACATGTAACAAAATGAATAAATTCAGTGTATGATGAAAACCAACATCAGTCCCAGTCAGAAATTCAGCAATGTTAGTCTACTCTATTCATTTAATGAAAAAGCTTTCAGGTAAATATATGCTCCACACAAAGCTTATTGAAACATTCATGCTGAGGTCCGGTCTTTTCCCAATCCCTTATACCCCAGTCAGCATCTTAATATCTGTGAAACTCACTAAAGTTTACCAGGCTGCAGGGTTGTTTGTATTTCTTTGGGTAAATGTTGTCTAATTCACACAAGACTCATTACTGAGTAACCTTTACTTACCACTTTCTACTTTTTGGTGCTATTTCTACACTTACAATAAAATAACTAAGACTCAGATAACTCTAGCTGGAAGCCGTGTCGGTCTGACTCGGGTTTCTGCATAACAAATGTGTTAGGTTTTAATCGCAGCGATTTTTTTACTTGTTCTTCTAAATCCATTCCTTTGGCTTTCATCTGACAAACACAGGCAGCAATTCCAGGACGAATGTTCCTTCTACTGTTTGGTTAACAACGGGTGTGAGGAGAGCAAATGAGCTTGAAATAATGACTCGGGTGTAAAGTGGGCCGCGATCGCAGCCAAAAATGGAATCGCATTTTACAAGTTCCAAAACTCAAAGACTTGAACACGTTCTGATTGTGAGATTTACATTTTGAGTGCAGAAGAATTGAGTGGGAAGTCCGCCAGTAGTGTGGATATTTTTTCATGCTTGGCGGCCAATGAACCTACAAAAGTTACTAAAATGACTTGGTAAATGGGGACACGAACAAAATGACCTACTCGTGAAATATATTGAATTCTAAAGTGTATGTAGATTGACATCATTCCAGAGTTCGACATCCTATATCGTGATGCTTTTGCTCCAAAATGTAGATTTTCTTTTGCCCCAGTTTTAAAAAGACTTTGACTTTGATAGACAATTCAAAAGGTCAGGTTAACTCTGACAGGTTTTATAACTATTAGAAGCTTAGATCAAAACATTATACAACATTTCACATATGAAGTTTGACTCCTAATCCTCACAGTAGTGGAATACTGTAAACCTTGCCGGTGTCGAAACTCGTACCACAGACCCAGTAAATCCACAATTTCGAGGCCGACAAAATCACTGCGGTTGTAACCTGCCTGAAGCGATGATGCTATTTAAAACAGATGTGTCTGTTTGGTTCTAGCAGGCGAAGGGGAAACGGGAATGAGGGACAAGCTTGCTGTTGTGTCAATTAAACAGCCACGCATCATCATACGCTAACAGCAGCGTCTTTGCATTTTAATGTCAGGATTTAGAAAATCAAATCATTTCAGACGAATCACGGCATTACGTAACAGATGTGAGGTTATTAAAGCATCTGGTTTGCTGCCGAAAAATGACTCCTGCCAAATTATGACTCCCCCATTCACCGCTAACATTAGGTGTTAGGATTAGGTGTAGGGTTAGGATTAGCTAATCCCCAGCAGTTTAATGAAGGGAGTCGTAATCTGACGGGGGTCAAAATTCGGCACAAGACCAGTGTGGACAGTTTAAAACTGCCTGGATTGGATTTCATGTGAGGCGGAAATGATTCATGTAACGTATAAGAACAACGATGCGTTTGAGCTCTCTGAAACACTGAATCATATGAGGCATTCAGAAGATGCTAACGACATCGCTCCACTTCCTGAAGGGAGAATAACACGAGAATATCATATTTTACTTGATCTTCTGATATAAAAGACTTTGATGTACTGGAAAAGCACAACATAATGTATAGGAGTCAACGCTTGCTTTCTGGTAAAAAAAAAACGTTTTTGGAATCTCGCCTGCCCCAAAATTGCCCTTTTTGAAATTTCTGGATATTTGAGCTCAAAAACACCTGGATGTAAACGTTACATGATAAAAGTGCATGACACATATATCTTAAAGGCAAAGCTGTGAAAATGCTTTGATTTAAAATAGAGACAAATAGTCGTGAGAAACTCAATAACGACAAAGACATCTTAAAGGGAAAATGGCCTTTATAGGATAGCTCATATTAAAATCAAAATGATGTCATCATATTTTCTTTCTCATGTATGGGAGTCAATGGAGTTCAGTGTTGTGCAGTTTGATTCTCGACATTCTTCAAAATATCTTCTTTTTTATCCCGTGACATGAAAAGCACACATACTAATCTGCAATCTTACAATTCAGACAGAGAGGGCGCTAGAGTAACAAAAGTTGTCACGGACGCCCCTCTTAAATTTGGCCAAACAAAATGCAGGGAGAGATTAAATGTTGAGATGTTTGCCTTCGTATGGCTGATGCATTACATGACGCATTGGATTTGTCACAAGGTGTGCCCACGTTTGGGAAATTTGCAGAGTCCTGGTGTTTTCATCAGGCACACTGGGGGATAACTCAGGGAACACTCAGCAGAAAGCGGCGAGGTGAATGTGCAGACGCTTTGAAAAAGCACGGGCTGTTTTGTCAGCAGAGGTGTCACATGAATGCACGATTAGCTCCTTTTTTCCTGTTGTGCTAACATGATGTATGGTAATGTCCTTGACATGCGGGCATGCATTTTTAAACATAATGGCAAAAAGAATTAGAACGCACGTATCTGGGATGGGTTACTTCAAGGACGACGGCTGTGACATCTGTCAACAGAAAAAGCCAAGCCATCAGGGAAACAGTTTTGAATGCACACAGCCACACTGTGATTACTTATTACTGACACTTTACATCACAGATCAATCCGATTTCATTCACCTTTTTACAGCTCTCCTCTCTTTTCTTTCATTGTAGTTTTTTCTGTATTATATACTGTATGCTCGCTAACCGTTTGATTGTTGCTAATATTGAGAGTCAGGAATGAGGAGATTGATATTGTTGGTCAAGCCTCTTTAACCCTGTTTACATACTAAGGGTTAGGGTTAGGAAAACTCCCTATTATCTAAGTATCTCAGTCTTGTTTTCCAGTACAAGTATTCAAACTAAATAGTGTTTTCTGAACATTGTTTGTGCTTAAAATAATGGAGTAAGAAAGATTGAAAAATGCATTCAAAGGGAAAACGATACTTTTCCTTCCCTGTGGCGGATGCTTTCTTTGTTTTAAGAAAAAACATAGTTTTAATTATTTATTTATTCATATATTTATCCTTCACATGTAAATATATGTGACCCTGGACAACAAAACCACTCTTATGGGTCAATTTTTTGAAATTGAGATTTTCATAATCTGAAAGCTGAATAAATAAGATTTCTATTGATGTATGAGTTGTAAAAATAGGACAAATATCAGTCTGAGATTCAACCGTTCAAAGCTCGGAAATCGGCGAGTGCAAAATATCTGAATATTAAGAAAATTGCCCTCTGTCACGTCTTCCATTGAGGAAGCAGAGGCTGAGGGCTTGGAGGCGGACTCGTCCATCACCCGGGCTGAAGTCACCGAGGTAGTCAAGAAACTCCTCGGTGGCAGGGCTCCGGGGGTGGATGAGATCCACCCTGAGTACCTCAAGTCTCTGGATGTTGTGGGGCTGTCTTGGCTGACACGCCTCTGCAGCACCGTGTGGCGGTCGGGGACAGTGCCTTTGGACTTGCAGACCGGGGTGTTGGTCCCTCTTTTTAAGAAGGGGGACCGGAGGGTGTGCTCCAACTATCGGGGATCACACTTCTCAGCCTCCCCGGGAAAGTCTATGCCAGGGTACTGGAGAGGAGAATCCGGCCGATGGTAGAACCTCGGATTCAGGAGGAACAGTGTGGTTTTCGTCCCGGTCGTGGAACACTGGACCAGCTCTATACCCTCTCCAGGGTGCTGGAGGGTTCATGGGAGTTTGCCCAACCAATATACATGTGTTTTGTGGATTTGGAGAAGGCATTCGACTGTGTCCCTCGCGGCATCTTGTGGAGGGTGCTCCGGGAGTATGGGATTCGGGACCCTTTGCTAATGGCTATCCGGTCCCTGTACGACCGGAGCAGGAGCTTGGTTCGCATTGCCGGCAGTAAGTCAGACTTGTTCCCGGTGCATGTTGGACTCCGACAGGGCTGCCCTTTGTCACCGGTTCTGTTCATAATTTTTATGGACAGAATTTCTAGGGGCCGGAGGATGTCGGGTTTGGGGACCACATGATTTCATCTCTGCTCTTTGCGGATGATGTGGTCGTGCTGGCCCCATCAGACCAGGACCTTCAGCATGCACTGGGACGGTTTGCAGCCGAGTGTGAAGCGGCTGGGATGAGAATCAGCACCTCCAAATCTGAGGCCATGGTTCTCAGTCGGAAAAGGGTGGCTTGCCCACTTCAGGTGGGTGGAGAGTTCCTGCCTCAAGTGGAGGAGTTCAAGTTTCTGGGGGTCTTGTTCAAGTGAGGGAAGGATGGAACGGGAGATTGACAGACGGATCTGCAGTAATGTGGTCGCTGTACCGGTCTGTCGTGGTAAAGAAGGAGCTGAGCCGCAAGGCGAAGCTCTCGATTTACCGGTCAATCTACGTTCCTACTCTCACCTATGGTCATGAGCTGTGGGTCATGACCGAAAGGACAAGATCCCGGATACAGGCGGCCGAAATGAGCTTTCTCCGCAGGGTGGCTGGGCGATCCCTTAGAGATAAGGTGAGAAGCTCGGTCACTCGGGAGGAGCTCAGAGTAAATCCGCTGCTCCTCCACATCGAGAGGGGTCAGCTGAGGTGGCTTGGGCATCTTTTCCGGATGCCCCCTGGACGTCTTCCCGGGAAAGTGTTCCGGGCATGTCCCACCGGGGGAGACCCTGGGGAAGACCTAGGACACGCTGGAGGGAATATGTCTCCCAGCTGGCCTTGGAACGCTTTGGTGTCCCCCCAGAAGAGCTGGAGGAAGGGTCTAGGGAGAGGGAAGTCTGGGTATCCTATCTTAGACTGCTGCCCCCGCGACCCGGCCCAGGATAAGCGGAAGAAAATGGATGGATGGAAGAAAATTGCCTGTGAAGTTGTTAATCACAAATGTCAAAAGTGACAAAAGTCACTGTGGCAGAACATCAACTCACAAAAATAAAGTTTTAATATATTTAAGGTAGGAAATGTACAAAATATCTTCATGGTACATGATCTTTACTTCATATAATTTTTTTTGGCAAAAATGAAAAATCAATCATTTTGACACCTACAATATGATTAGATTAGATTTAGATTAGATTCAACTTTATTGTCATTACACATATACAAGTACAGTGTAACGAAATGTAGTTTAGGTCTATCTAAGGGGAAGAATCTGTTGTTCCGCCAACAACAGAATGGGAGTTACACTCGCTTTAACACACAAACTGATGCTCAGATTTACAGCCAATATGTATTTTGGTCTTCTATTAGAAATGTTTCCGTGCTACTTAAGACTGGTTTTATGATCGAGGGTCACATATGCAGAGTTCAGTTTTCAATAATCACAAAATTATTGATAAAAAAATATCTTGCATCTTGCATATCCAACTGCCTCTCCTCACAGTTACCTGTGAATAACACCTAAACATATTCCTTAAATATGGAGTATAAAGCACAAATGGAATGTAATCTGAAGGGCTCGGGGGGGTGAAATAAACAGAGTTCCCCTGTAGAAATCTCAGCTTTTACTAAAACGCTTTGTCCGAAGTGCAGCTTAACCTTTGACCCCAGACACAGATTCCAGACGCTTCCCCTTTAACCCGCCAACAACAGAATGGGAGTTACACTCGCTTTAACACACAAACTGATGCTCAGATTTACAGCCAAGGACGAGAGAGGTCAACATGCTGCAGATGGGATTTCCAATAAAGTTAGAAATATATTTGTAGCTGGATTTTATAAGCGTTAAACCCGTCTAAAGATACAGAACCAGGATTACTGACAGACCGCCTGCCTGGCAGACATTCATAAGTAGAAAAATATCATTTCTCACAGATGGTCAGTCAGACTGATTGTTCCACTAATGTACAACGGCGCAAAGTGTTCTTATGACCTCCGAACATGCTCGCGACAAATGCCGGACGGCCTGATATCACCCTCGATCTAATAATGCCACGATTCATTCGTCTAACATTTTCAATGTGACTTTATTTCTCTTTTGAAGAGAACAATGCATTTCGCCAAAATGGGTTTATGTTCTGAATCTCTTTAGTGAATGTTGCACATCAAACGCAGAGTCTCCAAAACAACTTTCTCCCTCTGTCCTTTAAGAAGGATTCATCATCATCTACATCAAGATATTTTCATAACTCGCACACAGGGATTACAAGGCCGATGTTCTTCACAAAACGTTGTTGAAGGAGTCGATGCTCCATCTGCTCTCTCATCATGTCAACCCCCAAATCTCTCTCTCTCTTCCTGTGTTCTCTCTCGCCCGCCCTCTCATCTAGGACGCTCACGACTGTTATTTATAAAACGTAAACCTTTTAATTACACGTTAACTATCATTTGCTACCACGGAGCTAAACCAATTTCCTCCTAAGCAGCTACATAATACAGGATTTAGGGGCCACACTTTGACAACATCAGCGCGAGAGGTGTTTGTTTGTAAAGCAATTTGCCAACTTAACCAAGCATGCCTCTCATTTAAATATGCAAATCATTCATTTAGCACTGAAGTGAGTTTTCGTGTTCGTCGATGTTTAACAATTTAAAGTTATAGTCTAAATGCCTTTTTTCCGAGGAAGAACAGGCTTCGTTTTTTTTTTGAAAACTTGTTTGTCGTTAATAATATAACTTTTTTTGCTTGATTTAACAGCATGTCATTTGTTATAATTTAATGATCTGCTAATATTGAAAAGATGGAGTTACATAATTACGGTTGTCTTTGCATCTCACTTGACCCCGATTGACTCTCTTAAAACGCTGAAACATTTCAGGCGTGTGTTAAATGATTATGATCAAATATAAAACCAGCAAAATACATTTCATATACATTAATTATTAATATTTACAGAGATTTATCTCATCAGACCTTCTTAAGTATGAGCTAATGAATGAAGAGACTCATTACAGTCATTTGTTAACCAAAGATAACTACACCAGTTGTTGACCATTTTTCCTTATGCTACTTCATCTATCAAATTACGTTTTCAATCGTAATGGAATTAGAAACAAAACATTATGTTCTGACGGATGAATCTCTTTTTTACATATGACGTATATATTTGATCTCTGTGAAACTTTTTAATATAGGGTTGCTATGCTGTTGCTAGATGATTCATAATTGTCCCGGGTTAAAAGAATCCACCTGCAAGTCCATATATTTAATAAAAATAAATAAATAAATAAATAAATAAAGACAAGACAAGACAAGACAAGACAAGACAAGACAAAAATTATGAAATAAAATAAAATGAATAAATAAATAAAATAATAAACAAAACAAAACAAAACAAAAAATGATAGATTCAACCTTTAAAAGTTGAGAAACCGTCTCAATGATCTAAAATCAATACAAATATTTTATTGAGATTCCCTATTCATTAAAATTCACTTGCCATACAGAATACTTTATGTTTATTTTAATACATTAAACCTTTTCCTTTCGTAACTTGCAAACTTTTATTTTATGCCTCCAACAAAAGGATGCATATTAGCCTGAGCTGTCTTTACCATTCAGTGTAGCTCTCGGTTAACATTTGATCAACATTCTGTTTCAGGTCACACAGAGATCACAGAGGTAACAATCTCTTGTAAAGGTCACTTTAACCCATCAGAAATCCAATATCTCCACGAGAGAGACATCAGTGCCTTCATGTGTTTTCATAAATATTCTTAAAGTGATGTAAAAGGCCAGAGAGGTTAGCTATCATTTTTACGTTTATATTTCTCCTGAAATGACACGAGCCGAGCTTTCGGCCTCAGCACGTCGATACGCTGTAGTTCAGCTTTTATTGTTTGATTGACGACAGCGAGGAGTGTTTTGATGCGTCGCCTTATTTTCTCCTAGCGTGAACGGCATCGCACATAATGGGTTTGATGGCATAAGGCAGCAGGTGTTGAGAGAAAGACAAGGGCGGGCTCGCATGGCAGAGCTCCAACATGACAAAGAAAAAACATCTAATGATTAGGAGCCTAAATTTGTGTGTATGTCGTCGGTTAATGCCGTTCAATAGAAAGCTTGATATACTGCCTTCAAAATATTCACATCAGAACACCTGCGTCACATCAATACTTGAGAACTGCAAAGTTGGAGCAGTTGTGAAGTTGTTTGACTGGCCAACAATTATTGATATCCACAGTTATTTCTTGGGATCTTTGAAAATGCATCACAAAACTAACATAAAAAATGATATGTTGAGTAAAAACATAAATGGTGAAAATATCCAATGATGAAGAATACGTTTGTAAATCAGGTCATGTCCGAGTCATGACAGAATCAGATCAAACTCGGCTTCTCTGTCATTCTATGATGAAACTATCAAACAACATGCATTTGTTCACTGGAATGAGCTGATCGTAGCTCAGGGTGGATTATTCTCTACGATTTTGTATGTTAATCAATATGTAGCTGTAATTACCCTCACGAAAGAATCACTTTATAACTGAACGAGAAATTCATTAACCCGCTTCAACCTTCTAATCCACGCTTTGGTCTGTAAATCTCACTGTGCTCATTTATCATAGTCCTGCCAACACAACTAAATCCCTCAAGCTACGGAGATGATGAGACCTCAGGTCAGGTCACAGAACCCTGTTGTCGTCACATCCCTGAGCGTTACAATATCCCTCACATCAGCCCTGAGACTTTGTCTCATCATATGCAAGTGAAAAGATGTTTCTCCTAAAATTGCTTACTGAGACAAATGAGACTGTAATTGTTAAAGGGGATGTGCAACAGTGTTTCGTGCATTCTGACTTCTTTACACTGTAAAACGTGCGGTGTCCTCATGCTTGAAATCGTCAACTAGTAAAAAAAAAGCTATTTCTGTGCCCCACAGTTCGTATAGGTTTCAGAAAGTCTTCAAGTACATGAAAGGGCGTTACGTGACAACTTTTCTTAGTCCCTTATTGGGCAATTTTCTCGTCTTTAAATGGGTTGTACGTTCACCTCAGTTTGTCTGTTTAGTCGCAGCTCCATGTTTTACTAGTAACTTCCGGGAACTGTTGGAGTCAACGAAGTTGACGCAACTCTATCTTTTAATGGCTCTGGTCCACGGCAAGGCAAAAGAAAGAGCCCGCCAACACATCAATCGATAAGCGAAAGGAAGACCCGCCTACCATCAAGATTGGCTGCGCTGCGTGAAGTTGAGCTGTGACTGTTTGTTCACATCATTACAGTGATGGATGTTATATAAACGGTGGATATAACACTGGATTTGGAGATGGTCTGAAAGTGGTAAGTGTCACAGTCCCAGCGCTAAAAGATGAAAATAAAATGAAATAGAACATCAAAAAGTCAATATTTGAGATAAATCGAATATAGATTGAGGTAAAATAATCTGGCTTTGAAAATTAAAACGTTATTGTACCACACACTAAATATCGTCTCGGTTATGTCTGTAACCTTCGTTCCCTGATGGAGGGAAAGAGACGTTGTTGAGAGACAGACTGGGGTTTGATTCTGAGAACCTATCACCTCCGAGATAAAACTAAAACGCCAATGGGGATTGGCCAATGGCCCGCCCACACCAGTCTCCGCCCCGTACATACGGGTGTAAATGGAAGATGGCGGCGGTCATTCATCACCACCGGCGGCGCCAGGGGGGGTCTTGGGGTGTCTCATGACCCGCCCAAAAAACGCCTTGACCCCCCATTTGACCCCCTGATTAAAAAATATTTATTTTATATAAAAATATATATATCCGGGATGAAGATTTAACAATCTTCATCCCGGAGGGCGAGCCCTGCTTGATCCTAGAATTAGAAATAGAGGACACCGAGGAATTGGAGGATGAGGAGGTGGGACCGGAGCAACTCGCATATGGAAGCATATGTGTTGCAAAATTCAATTTGCAATGTAATATGCAAAATGGCAATGCAGTATGTAAATTTACAATGCAATTGTGTATCTAAATATACATTTCAAATAACGTATGTGCAACATTAAGTGCTAAATGAAAATAAAAATTCAATTATATCAATTACATTTGGGAGTTCCTACACGGGTTTTATGATTACAAATGTAATTGATATAATTGAATTTTTATTTTCATTTTGAACTTAATGTTGCACATACGTTATTTGAAATGGGATGGATTTAAAGGGGGATTTAAGCCATGGCCCAGCCGAGAAACCAAGAGAGCCTAAATTAAAATCATAACCGTGTCGTTCTTTTGGATCGCAGGGGCAGCTAGCATCCAGGGGTTTTAGTTACTCTTGGTTCAAACAGTACCAGTGGCTGGAATATTCTGTCAAAAGACGCGGCTTTTTGTTTTGCCTGTCGTAATTTTTTTCCCAGTGTGCATGGATCTGGTTTTATTTGTTTAGTAGCAGTAATATGCAGTTATTAGCCGTGTCCACTGTATTTTTTGGGGGCTTTTCATGACACCCCCCTTGAAATGACCAAGACCCCCCATTGCCCCCCCAATCAAAATTGTCTGGAGCTGCCACTGTTCATCACCCTTTGTGCTGAGGAACCTTAGAGGTGCTCCTTGCAGCGGATCGGCAAAGCGTTGAGGCATGAAGACACAATGTCTCATTCCCTCCATCAGGGAACGAAGGTTACAGACGTAACAGAGACGTTCCCCTTCAGTCGGTCTCTCGACGTTGTTGAGAGACAGACTGGGGATATATCTTAACACGCCACGGCGCTGAGCCGTATTAAGACCTCGAGCTGAGCGACACTGACTAGGCTAGCGAGTCACAAGTGAGCGGTGCAGCGAGATGTAACCTTCCAGTGAATAGTAGTGGACAACTGCGAAGCCTGTAATAGACATACTGCGATGCCTGTACTGTACTGTAAGTGAGGCGCCGTCCGGAGCCGTCGCACTGGGAAAGAACACTGCTCTCGTCTTGGAGAGTATGTTACGGAGACCACATCCTGCCGTACGGGAGGTAACATGTGGAAAACTGACATGGTCTCCCGAAGGAGATCACATGCAAAAATTCCCGGCCGTAGGGGGCCAGCCAAGGTGGGTGCGCCACCGGAGGGGAGGTCACAGATTCGCCAACAGGGGAATCAGGAGTGAAGAAATCAACATACGGAACTACCCAATGGGGGAGTTACTACGTATGGGGCAATAGTCCTAGTATAGGGGTCCACCTGAGTAGGGGCGACACTGCCAGTACTGAGCTTGGTTTAAACAGACCGCTCCACCCGGTCCGTTACCAGATTGCTAGTGATGGATGGAATGCCTATACTTCACCCAATGGGGGGGGGGAAGTAGGGAGACTACATAGCGCACTGTACTTACCTAAGAGGGAAGAAGGTGCTTTCGCAGGCGTACGCCCAGGCCAGATGCCTGTCCTACAGATAAGGTGTAGGACACTGGTTCCTTTCGGAGGTTGTAAAGCCTCACGAAGGTACTGGGTGTAGCCCAACCTGTAGCTACACATGTCTGCCAGAGGGCGCCTTGGGCCGGTGTCCACGAGGAGACCCTGCTCCGGTGGAGTGGGCTCTCACTGCGAGTGGGCACGGGTGATCCAGGGATTGGTACGCCGTGGCGCCCACAATCCAATGCGCAAGCCTCTGTCTGAGACACCCCTCCCCTGGTGCCATCTGAAAAGACAAGAGCTGCTCAGAGCTAATGCTCTGTGTGCGGTCCAAGTAGAGGCGCACTGCGCTGGACACAACATGTAGGAGGTTGGGTCTTTTCTCCCGAGGGGAGCGCCTGCAGGTTCACCACCTGAACCCGGAAACGAGTGTGGGAACCTTGGGAACGTAACCAGGCCGGTATCTCAGAAGACTACCGCCCAATTTCCAGGCACCCATGGGGGGGATGGTCCGTCCTCCCTCCTGGATGAGAGTGGAAACTGTGAGAATATTGGTCCTGAAAAGGACCTGCTTTTCTAAATCTGTAGCTCGCTGCCGAGACGCCCAGGGGAAGTCTGCGCTCCGGAGGAGAATCTGCCACCGAGGAAGAGTCCACTCGCCGAGGGGGATCCGCCATCAGAAGGGAGAAGTCCGCTGCTCTACATCACAAGTCCAGCAGGAACTCGAAGAGATAAACTCGACATATACGCCAAGAAGGTTCCGAAAAACAAAGGATGATGAATGACCGCCGCCATCTTCCTTTTATGCCCGTATGTACGGGGCGGAGACTGGCGTGGGCGGGCCATTGGCCAATCCCCATTGGCGTTTTAGTTTTATCTCGGAGATGATAGGTTCTCAGAATCAAACCCCAGTCTGTCTCTCAACAACGTCGAGAGACCGACTGAACGGGAAACTATATTCTCTATACAGTTTACTTTATACTCTTTACTCTATATAGTCAATGAATTTTTTTATCTCTTTCAGGC
The DNA here is from genome assembly GCA_029783895.1 of Triplophysa bombifrons. Taxonomy (NCBI): domain Eukaryota; kingdom Metazoa; phylum Chordata; class Actinopteri; order Cypriniformes; family Nemacheilidae; genus Triplophysa; species Triplophysa bombifrons. The sequence goes on along the minus strand of CM056452.1, from coordinate 31,002,243 downwards.
ACTATAAGCCCACGTGGGGATGAATCAATATAAAGGAAAAAAAGATGGTTGTCAGGCAGGCATAAATATAAATGTATACATGTTCTATGTGTGTTTTTTATTTACATTGTACATGTGTGAATACACAAGTTTGAGTCCAAAATTTGACTTGTTTTATAACATGAGATTCATCTTTATTCAACATTTCATTTGTATTTTAGTATTGTGTTTTTTCGCCGGCATTAGGTTAAAGAACACACATTTAGTTTTCATGTTTGTCCTTCAAACAAGTGCTGTTAACAGATTTGCTTTTATCCATCGCACCCTTATCTTGATTTGTTAATGTTTGTTTTATTCCAGCTCTCCAGCTTTGGCACCATCAGTGACAGATGAACTCTGAAAGACAAAATACTCACCGCTGAATCCGTGTGCTTGTTGCGGAGCGGCACAGGGACCATTACATCATGTTGGTGAGGAACACTGGAACCCCTGAGAGATGTTTCCTGGAGATTTCTCCTCTTTTAGCTGTGATGTTCCCCCGTAGCCTCCCAGGGAGCATGTGAAATTCAACCTTGCGGCAATTATGAATATTTTTAGTCACGCTGTCACTGTTAAGGGTAAATGAATGCTAGTGCAAACACAAGAAAGGTTGTGCTCGGAGCCGCCGGCTGTACGCATGTTCATTCATTCAGATTTGCTGTTAAACCATTGCTTCTATTTTTACCATTTGTAAGTCGCTTTGTATGAAAGCACCTGCTAAATGACTAAATGTAAAAGCAATTTTCCCATTTTAATGAGACGGGTGTTTTAATGAAGATGGAGGGTAAACAAGAAAGCAAGCCAAGACTGAGTTTCATGGGGCCTAATGGGAAATAAACACTCCCCTTGCACACTTTAAGCTCACACTTGAATTAAACTGTTACGACTTTTCTGGTAATTCAAAGAAAGAAAAAAAAAATTCAAAATTTTTTTTTTTTTTGATTAGAAATATTTTAATAATTCAATTCAAATCAAATCAAATATTATTTGAGAAACGTATGCAAACTATATTTAGAAAATTGGGGTCAGTAAAATTATTCACTTAACTAAACTAAAACTGAAACTGAAACACAAATTAAAAATATTAATTTAGAGCAATTTGAAATAAACAATAAATAAACTACAAATGAAAGAAAAATTTCCATGAAGATTTAACATTTAACTTATTTATGTCGTCATAAGTCACTTGAATTTAAATCGTATTGAACTGTCTACAAAACTCTAGTTGAATTTCATATAACTTTGAACATCTAGTTAAAACCAATTTCAACTTTCAAGTCTGTTAATATAATTTAAATTTAACTGACAGTCAATTTGATTTAACTTAAAAAAATTAAGTCAGCTTTTGAATAAGTTTTTATAAGTTTATTATTTTAATCTTTTTATTATAACTCATGTGTGGATGATACAATATCAAGGAAATAAAAACAATTCAATTCTGTTTGTCATGATGATCGGCAAGTCGTTGTCTAATAAAATGTCATTTTTTTATTTTGAATCAAGCCAGTGCTGTACTTTATGTTCTGGTGCTGTTAAGCTCTCACAGATGAAAAGATCAACATTCCCCATGCCACGAGCCCTTTACCATCTAAAGAATCAGTTGTCATCTCCATATGCTTTAAGTCTCAGGTGATCCTTCACACACCAGCAGTAACTTCTCATCGTCCAGACCTTAAAGGTCAAAGAGCCGATCGGGATGTTCTCTCTGTCCACATCCTCCAAAACACTGCAGGAGACACTAGAAATATCTGCTCACCTGTAATACACCTCCAATTGCTTTGTAAACGTAACACGTTTCCTTTCTCAAAGCCTCCATTCACTTTAAAAGACGTGACATTATTCAGCAGCTGAACCATTAAGCTTTTAAAGCGGATCATTTTTTAAAAGCATCAGTAAGTGGACGGTATAGACATCTGTTTTCTCTCCTCCTCTTCTTTTGTCATCTACACATTGTGAACCTGTTGAATGATGGAACTTTTTTTGACCTGATTTATTTGAAAAAGGCCGGCCAACCAGCCAGCAGAACAATTAAATGCATTATCAGAGGACTTTCATTCAAATCGTATAATGGATTCAAAAGTATTGAGTGATGTAGAGCAGGCATACGGCACAAGAAAACAAAAGCTTTTTATCTTTAATATCACGACAGACTCTCAGAGGCATTTATCGAATCAATAAACATCCGGATTTTATCACAGGCTTCATTTTAATTCTACGTATATTCTTTAGTATTTATTATTTGTAGCTAAATAGATGCATTAATGTTCACCTTGAGTCATGTTCATGATTTTATATGTTTTATGAGTGTTGTATTTATACAAAATATCAAATGATTTAGCATGGAAGGCTCTTGAAGGACATTTGTTCTTCTCAATAGGTAAATAAGCAATGCACATAGCCACATTCAATAAATGGAGTTCATTAAAACAAGTTAATATGGTTTGAACTCATTTAATCTCTACATTAATTTCACATGGGATCAAAGGAGGTTTTGTACATTTTCTTTGGATAGACGAACATATGGACAAACATACAGCTGCACAGCAATACTTTTCAAAGCATCTTAATTTAATAAAGAAAACATCTTGTTATTTCAAAATAAATGCAGATTTGATTCTAATGTAAACATAAATATAACTAAGAGAGTGAAATAATGATGGCCAACCTGAAATTTAAAAACAAATGTTAAAATGAATGATTAATGATTGGTGACGTATATAAACAGCAATAAATAAATAGATCTGTGATCAACAAATGTTGGATATATACACATATTTTGTTCATCAAGATAAGACAAATGAATTTGGAAGCCTAAATACTAAAATACACTTTTGGTTGTAAGTTCAGAATCCAAATCCAAATGTTTGTGTAACAATCTGTCTAATAGGATGTCTGTTCACTTTTATCCCACATTCCCATGGGACTAAAGACTAAAAATAGCATCTGGTGAAGCAACTTCAATTTTTTTTGTTTTCATTTCTAAAAATGAATACGTATTAAATGTTTGCCTGGTTTTCTAAATTGAACTCTAAATTGATTTTGTTGTAGATTTGAAGTTATGGTGCCTTTAAAACCCACCTGAAACCTGGACGAAGCCTACAGTATCTGATCTTTGCTCTGGCATTGTCAGAAAATCCATTCACAGTAGCCGAGTGAATTTTCTCCACATGTATCTGGACAGAGATGTCACACAGGTGTAACATTATCTCCCTCCGTCTCTTAGCCGTGTTTTAAAACACAATTACTCTCTGAACGATAAAGACACGAAGGAACGAATTCACTCGGCACTTTAGAAAAAAAATCAATCTTCAACTATATAAGCTCACAGTGACCAGGGAGTGAAGATCAAGACCAGGTGTGCTGTAGGTGTACGGGGGAAATTCATGTGGTATATGTGGAAAAAATTAATTTGTGTATAAATAAGGGCTGACAAATGATTAATCGCAGTTTATCGCATCCAAAATAACAGTTTGTGTTTACATAGTATATGTCTGTCTACTGTGCATATTACCTTTGTGTTCATAAATACATACACATAAATGCAAATATTTGAGAAACATGTAAAATATAATGAATTAATTAACGTTTGTATGTAATTTAAAGTAGTGGACAACATAAATAATTCACCTCGATTTTTTCATAAATATATATACATTTATGTCTCTGTTTTTGTATTTATAAATACAAAATTAATATGCACAGTACACGGACACATATTATGTTAACACCAACTTTTATTCTGGACGCAATTAATCCTTTGACAGCCCAAATATAAATGTATATACAATATATACATGGAGATGGTGGTCTAGTGGGTTAAACCACTGAACTGGTAAATCAAAGGTTGCTGGTTCTATCCCAGCAGCCACCACCAGTGTGTCCTTGAGCAAGACACTTTACTCCATGTTGCTCCAGGGGGATTGTCCCTGTAATAAGTGCACTGTAAGTCGCTTTGGATAAAAGCGTCTGCCAAATGACTAAATGTAAATCTGCTGGTGCGGTTGAGGGTGAGAATGTTGTGCCCAGGAATCTTGTAGATAAAAATTAACTAGAGACATAAGAGGAATTCCCTCTACTAATGTTTATCTCATCTGAATCGTTTAGTTAACTTTCAACATTTAAAGATTGACTTCTTTAATCAGAACCTGGTCCTTTAAAAACAGTCTTCTAATCTATAATAATTCTATTATATAATTTTATAGACCGCTACGTAAATTGTGAACACTGTTCCAGAAGCGCTTTCTGTTTCAGTTTTTTTTTTTTATCTTACATGTGTAGTAAAATCTTACAAATATTTGTTTATCATTTGGGTTGTATTTGGTTCAAACATTTGTGTAGTGAAACAATAATTGTAGAATCCCCTGGAGGAGTTTTTTATTATTTTATTCTTCTATTTTCATTTTATTTCATTTACAGTCAGACTTTGTGAGGTCAAAGCCAAAAGGTTAAAGCACACTCATATTGAGCCTTGAATCTGGCATCATCTTTGCAAAATCATGTTTGGTTTGCACAATTTTACAGTTTCTTCCTCCCCTCATCTCTTTATCATCAAAAGTTTGTATTTCATCAAGCCATACATTTCATTAATTACATGTTTAAAAGTTTCATGGCAGTATCAGACGGAGTTTCTGGCCAATTACTCTTAAACTCCTGCTCACTTTATCCATTGTTCCCAGACACAATTAGAAAGACGCTGGCTGATTTTTACGCCGCGCTGACATATGGCCATTGGTTCATATAGTGCCATAATTACCCATCAAAAAATCTAGAGGTGCTCATTTAACTAATGTTAATTAGTCAAAAACTTCAAGAAGGAATCTTCCAGCCATGAAACGTAACAGGACTGAGGACGGATGCGTTCCTATCCTAACACAAACACTGTTTAAAAAGGGTATGGGTGCAGATTTGTGATATGAGAGGAAAAGATGCTGGTTGGTTCTTGTGTCTACAGTTGTGTTCAAAATTATTCAACCCCCACTGAAATTGATTGTTTTGGTCGGTTTGACATTGATTATGATCATTCAGTCATCCTGCTTACAATTAAATCAAAGAGGCACGTGTAGGTCAGACAAATATAACATAACATTTATAATGAAATAACCACAAATGTCTTTTCTGAGCTCACATCATTATCAGTTTTATTCAACCCCCAAGTGACATTCAATCTTAGTACTTAGTACAACATCCTTTTACAGTTATAACAGCTTTTAAATGTGAAGCATAGCTTGACACAAGTGTCTTGCAGCGATCTACGGGTATCTTCGCCCATTCATCATGGGCAAAAGCCTCCAGTTCAGTCACATTCTTAGGCTTGCGCACTGCAACTGCTTTCTTTAAGTCCCACCAGAGGTTCTCAATCGGATTTAAGTCTGGTGACTGCGATGGCCACTTCAAAATGTTCCAGCCTTTAATCTGCAACCATGCTCTAGTGGACTTGGAGGTATGCTTGGGATCATTGTCCTGTTGAAAGGTCCAACGTCTTCCAAGCCTCAGGTTTGTGACGGACTGCATCACACTGTCATCCAATATCTCCTGGTACTGAAGAGAATTCATGGTACCTTGCACACGCTGAAGCTTCCCAGTACCTGCAGAAGCAAAACAGCCCCAAAGCATGATTGACCCCCCGCCCTGCTTCACAGTAGGCAAGGTGTTCTTTTCTTCATAGGCCTTGTTCTTCCTCCTCCAAACATAGCGTTGATCCATGGGCCCAAACAGTTTCATCAGTCCACAGAACACTATCCCAAAACTTCTGTGGTTTGTCCACATGACTTTTGGCATACTGCAGTCGACTCTTCTTATTCTTTGGGGACAGCAAGGGGGTGCGCCTGGGAGTTCTGGCATGGAGGCCTTCATTACGCAGGGTGCGCCGTATTGTCTGAGCAGAAACTTCAGTACCCACATCTGACAAATCTTTTCTCAGTTCCTCAGCAGTCACACGGGGACTTTTCTCCACTCTACGCTTCAGGTAGCGCACAGCAGTCGAAGTCAGCATCTTCTTTCTGCCACGACCAGGTAGCGTTTCAACAGTGCCCTTTGCCTTGAATTTGCGAATGATGCTTCCTATGGTGTCTCTTGGTATGTTTAACATCTTTGCAATCTTCTTATAGCCATTGCCCTTCCTGTGAAGAGTAATCACCTGTTCTCTTGTCTTCCTGGACCATTCTCTTGACCTCACCATGTTTGTAACCACACCAGTAAATGTCTAGAAGGAGCTGAGTATCACAGTCATTTTAAAGCTGCCTAATTGGTGCTTATTACGCTTTATTGCTGCTCCCTGATATCCACAGGTGTTTTCAATACCTGATTGAAAACACTTCATTGAACCTCTGTTCTTTAGAGTGGTAGTCTTTAAGGGGTTGAATAATTATGTCAATGAAGAATTCACAAAAGAAACATTTACTACTGTATTACAAAAGTAATTGATGTCATTTTAGTTGCATATGGTTCTTTAAGAAGTCCTTGTAGGATTTCATTCTGAATACAATTACAAATGTACACTAAATTCCCTAAAACCATGTACAGCATTGGGGGTTGAATAATTTTGAACACAACTGTATATATACATACAAATATAAAATGGATTTATTTACGTTGAACCACATAACAGCACAACATTCTCTACCGTTTGATATAAGAATAAACCTTCTTGGTTTTGGGATGAAAAGGTGTCCTTTGTTTTATTCAGAATAATACAGAATGCTTTTAGCTACAGTATAAGAAAGTAAAATGTGCAAGATTCTACCTTCATACTTCGCATCGTTTTGCTTTATTCGTAAAATTAGTATAAGATTTATTTTCATTTGCTTTCTTTTGTTTTTGAGCACCGCTCTGATATGTTAAAATGGCTCCCTGATAAGTGCCCTGACTACTGAACGAGAGAGCTGATCGAGACACAGGGCCGTTCTAAAAAGCCCTCGGTGTGTTCGTTTCGATTTCAAAATAAAAGTCCTTCCACATTTTTGTTTTTGTCATCCAGACATATTTTTCCCTGATGGAACACAACGGTCCATTAGCACTGTCAGTATTCACAGCACACACCCGGGTGAGGTAATTGCAGTAAAGTGCACAGCACTAAGCATGGCGGTCTGACGCGGGTTCATTTTGTCCACACAGACTTGTGGACCAGCAACACATTTCTTCAAAGACATGCTCAAGATCTGATTTTACAGATGAAAGACTCGGACCTTTAAGTCGTTAAAGTCCAAGCGATGTGACCTGGATTTTTAAGCAGTCACTTCAAGGATAAAAACGAATCCGATGATATGAGATCCAACCTCTAAGAAGCATAACTGAGCAATTATCTTTAAGCAGGTCTTTTAAAGGCAGTGCATAAAAATTGCCTTTGAAAAGAACGAGGAAAGGCAGTGAACTTTGTGTCCTCATAAATCCATTTTTAGGGGGAATTCGCATGGAATAATTTGCATTATAGTGTAGCTTATTTACATGCACTGAGATTGTTTTGAAACCTGATGTATTTAAGGAATTACGCACATCAGGTAATGCGGCAGATACAAACATTAGTGCAACATAATTCCCGTAGATGCAAGTTTGTGAAGAATGCAAACAAAACACATTCCTCTGTAAATCTTTGTTCTTACACTTGGGTCAGATTTATTCCTCAGGCAAAATCCCTCATTCGCTAATGTTTGAGTCAGCATGATATGTCACTAAATATTTCCATCTGCCCTCTACATACGATGGTCTGATCTGACACTCATTACATAATGACTCAAGATGCCCTTGTCTTCCCAATGAAATGTAAGTCAGATCACAAAGACAGCTGAAGTTGGAGGTTCTATACCATCACGTGTTCATTATAAAAAGCAGGGGTAGATCAATACTTGAGAAATGATATTCAAATGCCATATTCTACAATGACGTCATTCTGACCTTCAGCAATACGTCATGCCACATGTGACTCTTTCAAAGCGAATACACTTTATATATTGTATGAGTCGCACACAAATGCTTTTACCGATGTTTTAGACTTGACATCAAGAAGCATCCAAACACGGTTCCAGAATTACAAAACAAAACGTAATGTTTAATGTTTTTTAAATGAAAAACTTTGTCAAATGAAAACATGAACATAGTTCTGACTATCTAAAATAGTCAACTAGTGCAGTCAACATCAAATATCATTACAAACATCCCTGTGAGACATCAAACACAAAGAGAAACGACAATGTGCACACTTTGCTATTTACCATGTGATGCTTTAACAAACCGTCGTGCAACGTTCCATGACAAATCCAATCACACCACGCAAGGTCAACCCAGTGTCCGCATCTTCAGATGGTGGTCAGTATCTACCCAGACGTTTACACATGAGAGACTCGCCCCATCTCTCCTGACGGAGGCAGCGCTAATTACTGCAGACGTGCTCGACAGATCCTTTCTGTCAAAGTCCTGGAGCCTCAGGACATACAACCTAGACTCTGTGGAAAAGGACGAAGAGGAAACGCACGGGCGGGCATGTCAAACTTTCTTGGGGTTTATCCTTGTTTGACCTGCCGTTGTAGACTGACGGGTTGAATTATCGTGGGAATGCATGGGTGCGGGGGGTTTTGGCTGGAACCTAAATTTAACTCAATATGTGTGAGTCTGAGAAGAGCGACAAAGCCGGTAGCCCGTTTAAAAATTGCTACGAGTGTCGTATGCAACTGAATGCATGCATAATAGATCCACAAAAGAGACCTTCTGTGTTTTGACAGTTTAACTCGTGGGTGTATTATCAAACTCCCGACTTGTGACAGCTGTAAAAAAGGGCCACATGGGTTGCTTTTAAAATTTAGTTAATTGTAGTCACACAGCGATCTTCAATAATGCGCCGAAAAAATGTGTCTCAATGCCAAACAAATCGATCAATTCAACAGGGAAATGTGTGAGGGTGTGATTCCCTAAATCAACAGAGACAAATGAATAATGTGATATGGGAGAAAAAGAGGGAAATGAAAGAACACTTGTTGTAAATTGTTTTGTGTATTACACTTCAATCAAAAATAGTAGTTGTACTGCAATGAATAAAACATAAAAAGCCTTGCTTCCACGTGAGGAAGAAAACAAAAATAGATAACAGAGAACACGGGGTTTATTCTTTTTGAAATAAAAAAGTAATGAAATCTTTAGACTTTAATACCAAAAGTTTTGCAAAAAAAGAAAAATTCCTTCTCGCCAAGTTAAAGATCAATACATAATTATCCTTATTCATCAACAGAAAAGACTGAGATTTTAAAATTACGTTCACAATTAGAAATAAATGTTTGCACTTACATCAGCCAAACTGAACACTAAACTACAGAGATATTACAGCAAGATCAGCTCAAGAATATTCTTAAGCACTGAAAAAATTATCTTGAATTTACTTTGAACTACAAAGCATGCAACTGATAACCGCTTAACAACAATTTATTACATGGCTCATTTGAATGCTTGTTTCTGATTGGCCAGTCGCGTCATTCCAAGGCTTGTTATTTTCAAATAACAACCTCTCAAAACTAATAACACCCTGTAACCCGGATGCTGCAAATCATTTTGAGAGGGAAAGTTTTATATTACACAATAATTAATTATAAATATGTCTTGTAATAACATATATAACATTATATTTACATATGATTAAACCAATTTGCCTGTTCGTGTCGTTTGAACGTCGTTTATTACTTTAAAACCGTAAATGGCTTTTCCTTGTAGAAGGTCTGCATTCGGTCAAAATGAGCGAATACAATTTTAGGTCCAGTTTTTTTTTCTCATGTGGCAAGTAGCCGCGTAATTAGCGGGATAATGTACAAGCAGCCGGCTGTTATCGCAAATAAGCCCCTTCAGTGCGATACAAGACCCTCCGCATGGCATCCTGATCACACTGTCAGGGATTATTTCTGCAATAACAACTGGCTGCCTGTGCATTATTCCTTACATACCAAAACATCAAGATTCAACCCCAAATTGATCAATTAAATTGTGATTTGTTCAACAACATGCAAGTTTTTAACATGACATCCTTCTTCTACTGCATTGTGGGTTGACCAAGCTAACACTTACACAAGCCATGATTATTTTGAAATACTGTATTATATTCCTGATGGTTTGTAGCATAGACTGTATAAAATATGGAAAGCATGACGCCGCTTCCTTCCATTGTAATGAATTGATCGTAAAACGTCCGACGATGGGTTCTGACATTTTACGCAAAAACGTCAGTTTGGAGCCTGGGAATGCGCAGAAGGACTCGTCAGTAAAGCCAGAGTATGCGCAGTAGTGAGCATCAAAGGCAGCGCGGTATCAAGGTCCCTCCCACATTCCATGATGATTCAATTGTATACAGAGAAATCATGTTACCGCACCCCTTTTTTATAACATATTGTCTATATCCATAAATCTATAACAATACAATGGATGCTATTAATAATATTAATAACATTAATATTTAGCATGTTAAGAGCATTTGATAATGAACCATGTTTTAATCGGAAGGAATATTTAGAATCAGTTCTAGTTTGAATGGCGTGGAAAGGCTACGTGTTAGTTACAAAGTACTTCTGCCCATGATAAATTCATCGCAGTGCTTACATTTTGTTGTCAGTAGGTTTTAAATATTAAAATAGGTCACTAGGACTTCGCTTTAGCACCAAATCCGTAAACCTAGGGAAACACTGTACACCATTACACCGGCTTAGCAACTTCCACTGAAATGAACAAAAAAAGCTAATGGACACGTCAGCTCCGTCCAGGCATTATAAACAACCTTGGCTGTGACTTCCTCGCAAACAACACAAGCAGCGGTCTGCTATTCTTTCTCATATCCTGACCGACTTCAGTGGCAATATTACTGTCCAATCAATTCTTTTTCTACTCTGTTGTTTTCCCTGCCATACTAAGAACAGCTCGTTCGAGGCGTTTTAAGAGTGTTATAACAATTGATTTCAAATGTACCAGAGAAAAGATTAGTGTTGGCATTCGGAGTTCCTCTTTGGAGAGGGTAAGAGTAGCTGCTCCGTGATCAGATTAGAGGGGATAAGAGAACCTCTTGAATTTTAATAACATACCCACTACATTTGCCAAAATGTAGACTATTCAAAAGAGTAAAGAGCAAGAAATACTATGTTTCACGATGCGATGCACTCAACTTGCTCCTTAATCCATTATTTGATATTCAAGAGTAAAGCAATGTTTTTTATGCACCTGCTTTTCTTTCGTATCACACTGTTCATATAGAATGACTTCCCAGTAAAAATGTTCTTTTGTCTTTAAACAGCCACTGCAAAATCAGCCTCAGACACACCCACGGACCACTCACGAACCATATACCCGCTGACTAATGGAAGCACTTCCTCGATCTGGCAAGCTTTAATCTTATTGGCTGACTTTAGCAAATTCAGGGAGTAAGGGCTGGAAACAAAGTACTGGGTTGATAAAATGATGATACAGTAATTGCAGGTTTCACCAGACTGGGGACACCCACAATCTTTTTTCCATTTTGTTTGACACAAATAAACTACATAAGGCAAGACAACTATCTTTTTTAGAGGGTTCACTAGGGGTGTGACGAGACACTTTTCCCAAGAGACAAGACAAGACAAGACACAAGACTGACTTCACGAGAACAAGATGAGACCAGGGCCCGTATCCCTAAAGATTCTGAGAATCCTCTCAGAGAGCTCCTAACTTAACCTAAAAATTCCTTGCCAGGAGTTTTAGCTTAGAAGTGATTCCAGAACATTTTCAGTGAACTCTGAGCAAGGAATGGATGGAAAATCCTATCTTAGTGAGGAGGTGTGGTTGTCCCCGTTGCTAGGTATGAGTCATCATTTCAAAAGCCGTGATTGGTTGATCCTACAAGTTTGATGAAAATGAATTTTTGGTGATAATGAGCAAAGGATGTACCCTCAAATCAATAAACATAATTATACACTCTAATCTTATGCAGACTGTAATTGTAAATAATATTTCACTTTCAAGAAAATATCTGGAAAATGAATAGTAAGCTGTAGGGGTCATAGCCTAACATTAGAATCTAAAATATGTGAAAACTTAAGCTCATTACACCCTGTTCAAATAATGATTCGTGTCTTATTTGCTCAGATTAATATCCTAGCTGGCATATTTTGTACTTTCACTCCCATATGGACCCCATTGAAAACAAGATGGCCTATCTCAAGGGGCTGTCCGTAATGAAGTAGAAATTACAACGTTACAACTCAGTGTGGTCTTAACGAGGGTAACACGGCTCAGCTTTTATCAATGTCTGTGATTGCTGGCTGGTCTATTTATGAAGGCTTGTTAACAAATATCCTACAAACACAGAAAATGGAGAAAAAAAGGAATCGCAAGCCAAACTGGACTGAGGAGCAAGGTTTGTTGCTGGCCCAGTTGGTGAACGAACATAAAGGTATGTTACGAGGAAAATTTGGCCCAACTGTCACTAGCCAAGGCAAGAGGCGCGCCTGGGACACAATATCCCAAACAATCAATGCCTCTTTTCCACTGGTGGTGCGGACAGGCGACGATTGTGAGAAAAGGTGGTATGTGCTGCAGTCCAAAGCAAAAGATGAGATTTCAGCACACAAGCGGGAATCCTCACTCACAGGTGAGCAAAATACTATAGCCTACCACATAATCTGGCAACTTGCTCCTGCTGGCAAAGTTAATTTACATGCCTAAGTACTGTGTTCATTGACTGTTTCTTTCTAGGGGGTGGACCACCTGCAAAGCGGCTGTCCCAGGTGGCCGACACTGTCTTTCAAGTCCTGGGACACTCTGAGGTCAGTGTCACCGGGCCCTTGAAATGCAGCAAAGGTAGGACACAGGGTTATTCATATCAACAGTGTTTATTCATTGCAGAAGCCATTTCATGTGTTATCCATGCTCATTGTATTAAATTAATTTAATCAAAACAATAAATACACTAGGCCTATGTATTTCTGTAGCATGGAGACATCACAAGAACCGGGCCCATCAAGTTTGCCGACAAGATTGCCGCCTGAACCATCTGCAGCTGCTACTCAGGATAGCCCGGCGGATCAAACACCATTCCCATCCGAAGCACCTGCTCCGTCAGCATCCCTGCAGGAGAGAAGATTGCAACTCACAATTGATGTGTTTGAACAACAAAAAAAGTCCTTTCCCTTCAGGAGGAATACTACCGCCTTAAAATTGAACACCTAAAAAATAAACCATTTACAGATTGTGTTCTGTGTCTTGCATTTAACAATTGCAGGTGATGTGCAGTAAAACTGTGGTAGTTCTTAATACCATCACAAGTTCTCAAATGACATGGGGCTACAGCTTGCCTGAAATGTAAATTTGTGAAGTTTGCCCTGTAAGGCAGTCCACTCTGGGCTAGGTTCCCCTGTGGAATGTGAATATCTTCTTCACCACCATCCTCATCGTTGTCTTCATCCTCATCCTCATCGCCATCCTCCAGAGGTTCTGCAATTTGTCTAACCTTGCAAATATTGTGTAATATTGCACAGGCTATGATGACTTTGCTGACTTTTTCAGGCCTCAGCCGCACCTCTCCGTGGAGAACATGAAAGCGCCACTTAAGCTGGCCTACGCCACGCTCCACCACCGCTCTTGTTGTCTTGTGGGCCTACAATAGAATACAGACCTTTAATTATTTTATGGAAATATTGCACTACTTGGATGCTCTAACATATTGCTTGGATTTCATTTCCATGATTTTTGTATTGTTTGGCTTACCTGTTATAGTTTAATTGGGGCCCTTGGCGTGGCTGGAGGTAAGGAGCCATGGTTTGCATGGGTAGCCACTGTCCCCTAACAAGTGGCAATTAGCTGGCACATAGCGTCTCTCAAAAAGCTGTCTGATGCCACTCTCAGAGAGTATTCTCGCATCATGTGTGGAGCCTGGCCATTTAGCCACAATGTCCAAAATCTTACAGGCCGCATTGAACACTATTTGCACATTGATGCTGTGGAAATTCTTCCTGTTAACAAAGACTGCCTCGTCCTCTGATGGCACAATTATTCTCACATGTGTTCCATCAATTACACCCACAACGCCAGGGAATCCTGCAATGTCCATAAATGCCCTTTTATGTGTGTGTAAAGTGCGGGCATCCAGCGGGAATGAAACAAATTGTGTCACAATATTAGGTTGTGACAAAGCTGTCAGTGTTTGGGTGATGACTCTGCTGACGGAGGATTGGGACAGACCCAAGTCATCACTGCTGCATTGTTGCATTTTCCCTGTTGCCAAATACCTCAGGGTTGTGATTATATTCTTCTCCGGTGTAATAGCGTTGTGGCGTCGAGTTGGTGAAGTAATTGCATCTCTAAGGAGGTCCACCACAAACATGATTCCTGCACGATCCAATCTGTAGCGTCTCAATAATTCTCTGTCATCCAGTGTTTGCAGGACATCTCTCCTGCCTCCTCTGTTGGCCATTTTGTGCAGCTGCTTAGGGGAACTCCTAAGCCACTAAAAGTCCTCTTCCCTGCTCTTAGCAGATCTCGCCTTAGGAGCCCTTTTAAGTGCTAGGAATCTTGAGGAATAGCTTTTATATTAACTGGGATTTTCGTGTCACTTTTAGGGGAAATTCTAAGAAAACGTCATGACTCTGAGAATTTTCTTAGAATTTGGCCGCTAGGAGCCACTTTTTGCACAAAAATTCTTTAGGGATACGGGCCCAGTTTTTTTAGACCTCAAGTCCTCAATGATGAAATATATAATATATAATTGTCTCTTATTCTGCTTAAAAACACAAAATGCAAAAAAAATGTAGACATTATAAAATCAACTACTTTATGAAACGAATTAAACTTCTATTTTAATGAATTATATTATAAAGTAATAAACAATATGTAAACGGTGTTTTGTCACAAACTCAACTGACAGGCATTAATTGTACTAAATTGATGCTTTGTTTTCTTAACAGACGTAGCTTTTAGTAAAGAACGGTATGATATTGCATAGTGCTGGTATTAGCAGAGGTGCCGATCATATAACATTGTCAATCCTCCTTCCTCCACTGACTGAACCCTCATAGCCTTCAGAGAAACAGTTAAAACTACATAAACACTTCATGTTTTATGCTAATATTGCACATATGTAAGAGACAGATGATCCGTTTTTGAAGAGGTTTGACTGTGAATATATTTAAAATAACGTAATGTGAACTAAGTTGCAATTGCTATACTCTACTTGTGGTGCAGTCAGCTGATGTTCAGTCACGTGCTACTGGAAGCGCGCACCGCCGTAAACACTTGTGCTTATGAGCGAGGTTCTGCAGTTGCGAGAGACGAACACAAACGTTGAAACCCTAGTGCGTGATCAAAAATTAATTGGGATTGTAAGGGGTGGTTAATACCTTTTCTAGTCCACTTGACTGGACATGTAAACACTTCATCGGTTTTAATCCTGAAACCGGCAGTTCTGCGCATCTGCAATGAAGTCTATATGACATAAGAACGTATGACCTAGGATGCACAGGAAAAGCTGTTGAAGGAAATAACTATTGCTTTTGTATCTGTGCTACTGTCATTCTAAAATGATTGTATGTCTCATCGTTTGTGAGGTGGTGCTGCACAAAGTTTCCCCACCAGTCCTTGTTTCAAAAGCCCATCCACAGACGCCTTGTTTTTGGCGTGCGAACTAGCATTTTAACAGCTTGATAAATATAAGGAACACCCCGCACAGAGAGTGTGTTCGTCTTTGTGCGGCACTCTGCAAACCGGCTGGTGTATGACATGAAAATAGCGGCTTCATGTGCTTTCAAAGCGCTCTCGCTGTGATTATGTCAAGCACTGGTAAGTTTCTGCAGCGCGGCATGAAGTTGAACACTCGTCATCTCCCAATGATAGATTAAAGTGTGTTCTTACAAGAAACAAGAAATGGTGTGAGGATGGCTAGGATGCCTCCAATCGATACACAACCATTAAAAAGGTAAGTTTCTTGCACCCATCTTTTTTCCATACCATCCCACAGGAGTATGTCTAAATAGTCACACTGTTGCTTGATTGAAGGGATACACCGTATTTCACTTCTGAATCAAAATTTCCCCATGTTTTACTCACCCTCAAGGCATCCTAAACATATATGATTTTTTTCTGGAAGAAGAATGCAGTAGTTGTAATAATCCCAAAGTATCATTTTACTTCCAAGCAGTAGAACGGGAGTGGATGGTAGTTGACTTTTTGAAGCTCTAAAAAAGTGCCTCTATCGATCATGGAATGGCGCGACTGGGCTCTGTGGTCTTAACATAGGTCTTCGAAGCGAAACCATGCGTTTGTTTAAAGGAAATAACCACTTTGACAGCGCTATTAACGTTAATGTCGAGCTTCGCACGCACTGATGCTTGCTTTTGAAAGTTCCGGTGATGAACGAGGCATTTTTCATTTTGTGCCAATAGGATGTCGCTCCCATATCGGGAAGCTTTTGTTACTGTAATTTGCCGGGAAGCAAGCATCAGTGCATAAAATCATATTCATTTAGGATGCCTTGAGAGTGATTAAAACATGGGGAAATTTTGATTTAGGGGTGAAATATCCCTTTAAGGGAAACACTTTACATGAAAGTAGCGCACATTAACAGAACTCAATGCTAAGAAGAACACAGTATGGAAACAGGACATATTAAAGATCACGTTGCCCGCGATCCCATTTTTCAACCTTTAGTTAGTGTGTAATGTTGCTGTAAGAGCATAAAGAACACCTAAAAATGATAAAGCTCAAAGTTCAGTGCCAAGCGAGATATTGTCTTTAACAGAATTCGCTTTTCAAGGACTAGAGAGAAAGGCTGGATCGGACTACAGCCCTCTTCTTCCCGGGTACATGATGTCACCATTCCGAGCCACTGGAGTAGTGTTTGATTATCAGAGATCGTAACCATTTGACTGAGTTACGAACTAAACTACGTCATCACAGTCCTACAGCTGGTCATAAGAACTCAGCGACACACATTCAAAGATAACCAACGGTCAAATAACAGCTTCATGACTTTAACATCGGCTGTGAAATCTGTTGTGTGTAATACAGTGATATTGTGTGTGTGCGCATACCTCTTAAACACATCTATGAAGTGTCCCCTGAAGTCCTGCTTGCAAATGTCTCCCTCGCAATAGTAGAAAACAAACGTGATCTCTAACAAAGACTGACGTTTGGGTATGTACTAGCAGACCTCTGTTACACTTCGATGGATCCGAATGTCTTTAACTGAAGAAGTGAAGTTGACGCAATTGTAACTATTTATTGCTAAAAGCCAAAGCTTATGAATTCACGTGCACTGAGAGGGGGACCGACCAATCACAAGTTTGTCCTGGGGGGACATCTTCACACACACACTTTAAGCGGGGAACCAATCATGACAGACCTGTTCAGCTTTACCAATCAGAGCGTTTCGGAAGGCGGGACTTTGAAGAAACCGGGAGAAATCCAGTCATTTTGTGAGAATATAGACAGCAGTGGACGATAGACTTGAAATATGTGAAATATAAAGTTTTTTTTTAAACTAGAAACATCAACATCCATTGTTAAACACCCAAAAAACACAATCAAAGTAGGGCTGCACGTACATTGCAATATTTTTTTTTCTGCAATATATATTGCGATGTTTAGAAATACAGAATATTGCTGCATAATATTTCACTTGTGATAGCTCAGTTTCCACTTGTGCCTTGCATTTGTCGTACAGCCCTGGGATGGCAACTTGAGAAAAATAAGTGCGTGATGGTATAACATAACGCTTGTCAAGTGACCGGATCATGTTTGCAAAACCCGGGTTGGTCACCGTGTTAATTGGTACCATGTCTTTCGCCAGGTGAAATGTTATCGCATCCGTGATCTCTTTATGCCGCTTGGAACCCTTCGCATATGGTGTAACACTGGCAAACGCATCCGAAATAGTTTTTTGCTTTGGACGGCAATCAGATCTGGCTTTGCACTCGTCATACAGAGCTCTGTGGTGCCGACTTAAATGATCAAACAAATTAGTTGTGTTTCCGCGTGTTGTGGCAACTACTGCACGGCACTCCCGACAAAGTACCTGTTTTTGGTCAACATCATCCTTTCTGTAGCCAAAATATTTCCAAATAATTGACGATGCGCTTCTTTTTGCGACCAAGTCGTCCATTTCGGTGCTTTTCTCCCGTTCCTCACTCATTTCGCCATGCGCACGCATGCAGAGGCTGCATGTCAAAAACGTGAAGCAACAACATGTGCTTTGTAAAAAAAAGCACCCATAAATCAAAATTCATTACTTTATATCAGGCAAATATAGACCCGCGCAACATTTTTTTCTAAAAAAAAAAAAACTTTCCCTGCATCGCACCTCGTGCGATGTGACTATTGCGCATGCGTACATCGCGATATCGATGCTAAAACGATATATCGTGCAGCCCTAAATCAAAGCCTCTAAAACAGCAAAGACTGGGTCCTTTAATGTGCACATGTCACAAAATCATTTCGATAGAAACCCCAGGACATGTAAACACCAGATCGGATTACATAACATCTCATGTAAACAGTCCATATATTTTTTTATTAAGAATGATTGTTATCGGGATGACAGAAACGTGTGGATGTAAATGTGTTTTATGACTTTGAATACAAGTGTAAGGATTTGTTTTATGTATAACCCCAGGCATGACCATTTAACACAACCATCTGCCAAGTAAATTGTTACTCATGAAAACCTTTTTATTGCAAAGTATAAAATGAAATCTATTGAATTTTATCACTCTTTAGAGTTTACGATGATGTTTAATATAATTGCATAATCCTCCGCCCCTGTGCAGGAAAGGGGTCTTTTATTCTGTCTCACAAACAAGGAAATAAGGGTCTGATCAAATACAGCTGTCACTATAGTAACATGATTGTTGCTTTTGTTAAACTACAATAACGCAATTTGTTTAATTTTGAAAAAAATATAACATTGAACGAAACCTGTAAACACTGGACAAGAACAAAGTAAGACCGTCATCGATTAATGTGATTAACGACAACATTTACAGAGACAAATATAGCATCAAACCCACAGAGCGAGTGTGTCTATCTTTATTTTCACAGACCTCTGATCAGTGCATCTCACGAAAACCTTCCCTAACCATCAAATGTATAAAAATCTCCTTCCTCATATGTTACACTTTCTTTACAAAAATCTTCTGTGTGGCCTCAAAATGAATAGTTATATTAAATAATTATGTAAAAACCTCAGTTGGTCTTAGTTTTTCCAGATTGTTGCTCTGCGTGTAAAATTGGACTTTTCTCCAGATGTTGACCATGCTACATCAGCTAATTGCTTTGTGAAAACTTTTGTGAATCCATCATGATGCGAGGTCAGTCACGTGACTCGAGATTAACGTGTTGAAATGAGATCAGTGGTTTCAGCACGGTAATTATCAGTGGTTTGACAGATGAACTCAGCACATTTGTCTACAAGAGAATGGAACAACCTCACATTCACACTTATAAACCCATCACGCTCTCGAAGATCTCAAAACTCCGGACTTTTGAGAACACTTAGAACAGGGTTCCTTAAATCTTACCCTGGAGGTCCGGAGTGCTGCAGAGTTTTGCTCCAGCCCTGATCAAACACACCTGAGCAAGCTAATGAAGGTGTTCAGGATCACAAAAAAATCACAGATAGGCAAGTTTGATCAGGGTTGGAGCTTAACTCTCCAGTGCTCTGGACCTCCGGGGTAAGATTTGAGGAACCCTGACTGTCACGACCGGCTCAAAGCCGTGACAAATGAATGGAGGAAATACTCGAGTTGGTTTAGTAACAATATAAGTGTTTATTAACAATAATAGAATAATAAATAAAACATGAAAACAACAGAATCAAAGACCATTATGCCTAATGTCAACGCGTCAGAGAGAACCAAATGTAAATCAAAACGAAATAAACGGGAGCCAGCCAACTTCACCCCAACAAGGACCAAACGGTTTTATAGTGGGTAGACCAGGTGGACATTGTTGACTTGATGAGTCTCCTAGCCACACCCACCAGCCGGCAATAGCGGGAAGAATCAGGAGACCCGTCACATGACCTAGAATAACTTAATCCACCAAAGGGGTCGAGCTTTCTCGTGCCTAGCACCTAAAGCCTTCCCGATACTATTTAAGGGTCAGACACACTCTCCCAATTTAAATCTAGATTAAAGACACATCTTCTCAGGCAAGCATTGACTTAATGCAGAGTATGCTAAATAAACACCGGGAGACTGCATTTATTACATCGTATTTACTAGAATGATCTTGATTGGTCTATAAACACAATGCACTGTGCCGTGTTGGAACAATGCACATTGTGAAAAGCGCAATATAAATAAAATGTAATTATAAAGAAGGAAGAGCTTTTAGATGTTGAATGTGATATTTAAAGTGATAGTTTACTCAAAACTGAAAACACTTTCATCATTTACTCAACCTCTCGTCATTTCAAACAGGCCGACTTTAGCAAATACAGGGAGTAAATGATGACAGAATTTATATTTTTGGGTGAACTGTCACTTTAAAGCTGCAATCCATCACCTTTTTGGGAGGGTCAAAAAATAAACAAAAACAACTGTGCACATTAAAAAAAAAAAATACATATACAATTGAAAGAAAAAGTATGTGAACCCTTTGGGCTTACTTGGATTTCTTCATAAATTGGTCATAAAATGTGTTCTGATCTTCATCTAAGTCACAACAATAGAGAAACACAGTCTGCTTAAACTAATACCGCACAAACATTCTATGTTTTCATGTTTTTATTGAACACAACATGTAAACATTCATAGTGCTAAGTAAGACGACCCATAGCAGTCCACATCCCCGAGCTCTGCCAAGCCTCACGCCACAACACCCTAAAAAATATTATTTGACTGACGTGTTTGTCAGAAAGCAACATTTTTCCATGACTCATAAAAACAACTGTTACCACTTCAATGCCAAATTGATTCCACTTCCACCTCGGCACAATCTCGCTTTGATTGTAAATGAATGCATTTATACAAAAGGACGACTGTTCTCAGAATTTATTTCCAGACATCACTGCGTGCAAACCTGCCATCAATTCCCACCAGAAGGGACATGGATAAGAAGACGCATGGGTCGGACTTATTGTTGCATTCAGAAGCTGGAACGCGCTATTCAAAGAACACTTGCTTTAAGATACTCGGAGAGGACTTGCTGCGTAGGCCACATAAATCTACCATTGACATCCACAGGGAAAGTCATTACTCAACACTGTCACTACACAGGGCCTGCACCAGTCACACACAAGCCCTGCACCACGGTGGAAATGAACCCTCGCCTGTCGCTCTGTTGTGCTTTATGTGGCCTGCTTTAGTCGCTGAGCCTCATTCGTCTAATGGAGGCAATGAAAATTGTTGGGGGAGGCAAATTGATGTGGTCCATTTAAGACCTCGATTCAAGCCAGCGGCGTTGCTTTTAATAAATAGAGGAGTATTGATACAGTATATTTCTGTCTCCCCGTACCAGGCGACGGCAGAAGATTCCGGTTATTGGTTTGTTTTTTCCCTGCTCTGATGTATGTTAGGGGGTGCTAAATTAATATCTCTAAATGTGTACTGATATTGGATTAGGAATTATTTAAATAATTCAGTTTAAAACAAATCAAACTTTAATTTGAGAATTAATTGAAATATGTTTGTTCATATATGGACATGAATGTTGTAACTTTAAAGTCATGCCACAAATATACACACAGAAATATTCAGAGCTCGGATAGAAAATAGTGCGACTGGAACTATTTTACCAATTTAACTCTCCAATGGAGACTTTAAAAAAATGTTCATAATTATTGAACTGTCTACACCATACACGGCGCGACACAATACAACTCATTAGAACCCATTATCATTTTGTTTACTTCATTTTAGTTTACTAAAATTAAAACTTTGAAAACGTTCCTAATAAAAAATATTAATATTGGAAAAACTTAACACAAGGAATTGTTGCTTCAAAAATAAACTGAAGTAAGTTAAATTGTAATAATAAACAAAAAATAAAATAAAAATAAAATAAAAATGTAGTTATCTTATAAAGCAACATAACAAATCAACAATAAATTATTAAAATAAAAAGCTATTGACTTCATTTACAGTAACGAATATATATATACCTTTCCCAAATACATCGATTCACTTCAGAAGACCTTTGTTAAGGCCACAGATCTGTGTCGAGCAGTTCTATGATCAATGGATGCACTTTTTGGAGCTTCCAAAAGTTGCCCCCCATTCTACCGCGTAAAAGGATACGTGTTATTATAACTCCGACTGCTTCATTCTTCAAGAAGAAAGACATATTCAGTCAGGATGGTGACTTGAGGGGGGAGTAAAATGTGGGCACATTTTGTCACTTGGCTGAAATATCCCTTTAACCTTGGAGCTCATGTTAGATCTGTCTTGGAGTTTTTACATTATTGTTAAAATTCTATTACTCTAGGGGGAAATTATATTTAATACGACTTAAAAAACTCTATTGTTGTTTCCTGTGTGGATATGCATCACTCTGGTGCTTGCAACAATCCTTCAATAATCCTACATCCAGTAACAAAACAATACAGAAGAAGTAATGTGTGAACACTGACAGCAGGTGTTACCAATGGTTGAATACACTGACTTCATATCCTTGAATATTGAAAATCACACAAAAGCCAAATCCCATACGTCTGATTATGTGATTATGTAAGTGCCTAGGCCATCACCGTTCATCCATTCCAATGACTAACACCCTGACGTCATACACTGCGTCACAGCTGAAGTACCAATGCTATCTGACATTTCTAAACAGCTCGTGAAAGTACACCAACATAAAAATACAACACGCTCAAATTGTCCTAAACTAAGTAAACCCATTGTAAGCAATTTACAACTTAGGAAAACGCACGAGCAAAACTCAAGAAGACTTACCAGTGACAATCTGAGGTAAACTCCATATTTTCTTTTGCACCTGTCAATCTAAAAGTACATTTATTTCATTTGTTCTGTAGAAGCTAAAAAGGCGGGGCACGTTTTGCTCGTAAACGCCAAACAACCTATCATGATTGGATGAACTTCTTTGTAAACTGAGTCTGACTAACACTGGTATCATATCAAACGCGAATTAAACGTCTTGCGCGAGTATATTATATACAAATTCAATGAAAACATGCGCATAGACGCGAACTCGCGGCAGGCGGTGCGAATGGCGCGAAAAGGGTGGCGAAATTTCTGTCAGATCGCGTCAATCGGGCGAAAATAACCAAATTTTTCCTCGCGTAATAAAGAGTGTTGAATGCGATTGTTCTTCGTTGGTGTGAACCCAGCAGAAGACTGCAAAGAACACACGCACAAGTGGACAGCTGTCGCAGATGTTAAGGTAAATAACGAAGAACAAAAAAAAATTAAGAGGAGAACATGCATTAATTTGCTAATGTATTTAGGCAGACATGGTTTTGTTGCTCATGAGAGTTTTATACAGTTTTTCTTTCAAAAGAGCACGTGCTTCATTCGTTTGAATGCCTATTTTGCTTCTCTGTGGTGCGTGTCGTGTGTATTGCCATACAGCATTAGGAATATGTTTATCTCCAAATGTCTTTTCTGAGGAGGATCAAAATGACCCTTTAAAAGAAAAAAATCTTTCATTTTAGCCAGATGGGCTTTCTTCCTTCAGAAAGCAAGACCCTGCTTGTGGCTCATATCAGTGGTGACAGGCCTTGTTGCATGAGCAGCAAAGTGTGAAAGGAAAGCAGAGGCTCAGATACACTGTATCAAAAACAGACAAAAAAATCAGAGCGCTGCATTCAGAATATCAGAGAGCAATGCATTCACACTCACAAGAGAGATCATAAAAGTTATAGAGCTGATATCTGGACCCATAAAATTTGGCTCTTGAAAACTGAACTGTTAAGTGTCAGACTGTATGATTTTTGTATTTTTCTCGCCTGGTCAATGGACTGCTAACACAGCGCACAGCGTTACGCCTGAAACCATATTTACACTACACAGTCTAGTGTGAATAGTTCATCCATCAACTATACGTCATCATATTTCACTCTTGTGTCATTCTGAGTTTTTTATTCTTCTCTTAAACGCAGATTTGTAGAATATCCAGAGTGTCTGTTTTTTTATAATGTGATCTTTCAAGCCCTTCTGAACGACAATCATTGAAGTCCATATAACTCCTAAGGTCCTCTGAAGCCATACAGTAACTGTGTGTACGTTTTTTTTTAACCATTGTTACTCTTTTCAGTTTTCACTGTATATAAATGAGTGTTGCTTATCACCACAGGCTTTGACTTTATTCCCCTACATTCTAAAGTCTTACCCATATGAAATATACATCATTATTTTTGCAATTTCATATTCTCTGTTGATAAAGTCTTACAGGAAGTATAATCATCGAATAAAAACGACAGACACTCTGGATTCCTTGACCTTAGTGTTAGGACTCTCTTTACAAAAAGCACTGAAAAGGCAATACATTTCTTCATTCAATGTCATTTCCATTTTATTCTTCGTTCTCGGTGTTACGCAGCCACCGTGTTTCACAGCTCGATTTCTTAATTGAAGGAAATGAATAGAAAGTCAAGTTCAAATTTGGCTTTCATTTGGTCTGACTGAAGTTGTCATGGCAACCCTTCACATTATTTAGGTGCTTGAGTTTCTTTAACCAGTAAGACCTGTGGTTTGTTCAATTCGACATGTTTTAAAAGGATCAAGTCAGTTTTGGGGTCAAGCTTCAATGGTTAAGACATGAAAATATTGCATGCAGTTTACTTTTGCAACATTGTTTTTAAATGCAGTATTTATCTTACTTGACCCTTATTTAAAAAATATACGCTTATAATAATTATGATTATAAGTTTAGCCCTCAGGTAGGAGTAAGTCAGCCCACATAATGCACGTTGACCTGCAATTTTATGTTTCAAACTGAGATGACGATAAGAAGTCAACCATTTCAGATTGCAGCTTTAAATATATCAATGCACTACAGCAGTGGTTCTCAAACTGGGGGCCCTAAGATGGATCCAGGGGGGTTTATTTTCCATTTTATCATACATTTCATGCAATCAAACATCAAAAAATAAGCCCGGCAGCCAAAAGAATGGATGTTCCAGCATTGTATAACTGAATATGCTTTTGGTTTAAATAAAGTTCTATGTGTAAGATTATAAGTCTTTATTTTGGGGGCCACAAAGCAATGCACCCTATACACAATGGGGACCTTACAACAAAAAAGTTTGAAAACCACTGCACTAGAGAATAAATATTAGTTTCTGTGATAAACAAAGCATTGAAACATTATTTCTACTTTGTACACACTTGGACGCGGTCACGTTTGATGTCGGTTCCAAGCTGCTTTGTTTTCAGGCATTTGCTGTGCAACTGTATTAATAATAAACCAGCAGCATCCCCAATGGGAAACATTCTCAACAGAAAAAATGTCTTTGTGCCGCCCCTACAAACCATTGTTTTCGTCTGTATTCATTTCCAGGCTCTTTATGAACCTTCTCTTCACAAGGTTGCGCTTCCAATAATTTAGTTTATTTAATTTTTGTAATCTCACTCTTTATGATCCTGACTGAGATTTTTCACGTGCTCTCCATTTAATCTTATCAATGTTTATGAAAACGGTTCTATCTGCTGTTGAAAATCCACCAGTGGCCTCTGTCATTGTATTACTGAGAATATCACCATACGTTTTACATAACCATGAGCAGATCTTGATTGACAGCAGCCCTTCAGCTTTTGTTTAGGTTATGTTGGAGCATCGGTTTTCATCTCTGCCTAACAGGGAAGTCATCTTGGCGTTGTTTCCAGTTATTTGTTTATCAGCTGTTGGAAATCAAGATCATCACTCTTGTGTGATGGACTGCCGGATAAAGGTACGAGGCATTTTTCCTAAACTTTGCATATTTCTGTGGCCTGTTTTCTTCACCATGTGATGTCCAGCAAAGCAGATGTGTCCTTTAATAGTGTTATTGCTTCAGTGCTTGACAACACGACCAACGGGAAATCTTTTATTTCACTCATCAAGTGCCAGCATAAGAGACCATTTTGAATAAGTACCTGACACATTTTGTCTGGCGTCAGTAATACGCACTTGAGTTTAACAATGCTTCAGCCGGTCGTCCTTGTGTTGCCCACGTCTAAAGGATGCCCCTTCTGTGATTGGCTACAATAGATCAGACCTCCTTTCTGACTGAAATCACAGTTTCTTGAAGCTCACACAATCATGTTTGAGGAGGAAGTGGACAGAGAAATGAATGGAATAAGAAATGTTTGAGTTAAAATTGAGATCTTCGCTAATATTGACTTTTGATTGCAGACGAGACAAATCTGATCTCAGTTTGACACATTGTTGACATCTCTTCTCAAACTCTCATCACACACACATTTCTCACATTTATGACTCTTTTCTCAAGAGAAATATCTGAGAGAGAACATTTGCTCTTAAATATTTTTATTCAATTTAATTCAATTGAAATCTTTTAATCTTATTGATGTTTCTTTCTCTTTTTTCTCTTTCTATATCATACCTCAAAATGTTCTGCGGTTCAATGAGCAAAGATGGCAGATTTTATAGTGCAAAACTCAGATTCTCTCTTAAAAAAAGATTCAGTGAAGCCAGATAAACCATTTGCCTTTATTTCTGTGCATTTTGGAGGTGTGTTTGGGCACCGAGTACAGTGGCAAAACAGAAACCGTAAGATTAAGTATCTGAAATTCATTTTAAACCAACAACATAACTCCCATAATGATTAGTTTCTTAAATCATATTATTTAGTTTTAGATGTTGGTAGAAAGAATATGGCATGCAGCTGCTTCACAGAACGTTTAAACATATTCTAGAGCTTAAATATAAAATATTCATTGAAAAAAATACTCACAATTACAATACCTAGATGAATAATCATGTTTTTTGTCATAATCGTGTAGCCCCATTCAGCCGGAAATGGTTCTTATATGGCATTGTGAATCACCTTTTCAAGAGCGTTGACCAAAAAACAAAGGCTCTATTGTTATATTCAAAGAGAGGAAAGAGAATATGCTGTAAACTGAACAACAGAACAAAAAAATATGAAGTTTTTTTAATACTATGGTAGCCACTGAGGTCCAAGAACTTTTTGGTTATAAGGATTCTTCCAAATTAATTTCATCAGAACAAAGAAATGTATACAAATTTAGAACAACTTGAAGGTGAGTAAATGATGACATAATTTTTGGTTGAACTATCCCTTTAAATCATCTGGGAATAACAGTCATTGAGTCACACGCATTATCTCTAAGGCAACAGAAGATCCCAGAAGCCCAGTTTCAGTGTAGAGAAGAGTGTGCCGTTTCACATTTTCATGGGAAGGATGACAGGCAGATGATGCATAGTTGATGCTTTTCCTTCCAAAACGTTACTTGCTTCTGGACCCCCGGAATGAAGCGGGGACATTAGCAGATGTATTGGGTCTTGTAGTAAAGGTATCGGGCCAAAACCTACAAACTAACATCTGCTGTCCTGTTAGAAACCAGAGCAGAGACAGAAGAAACAAGCATTATGACAGAAAAGATGTATCAAGGGTTGTACGTTTTTCACTCATTAGAGTAAGAGGTAGAAAAACATTACAATTAATTGATAGCCTTAATAAAACCTATCATTTTTTCAGTTTTTTTTTTTGTCACTTATTGTAATCCCAGATTGATGTACTCACACATTATTAATACCTAAAACACCAAAAAATGTCTACCGTGATGATTTTACGGAGCAGGTCAATATAATGTTAATGGTAATACTCCTTTAGTGTATGTGTATTTTTTTACTTACTACTAACAATAGTTAAATACATTGTTATTTAAAGAAATATCAATTGTAAGTTGCATTCTGTTTGCAATTTGAAGCAAACATAGAAAAAAGTGAATATTCATTCACAATGGCACGAAGGCCTGACATCTCTAGAAAAACATAGAAGAGATCTCATTGGATTTTTCTTTGAGTGGCCTTCAGACTTCTTAAATACAATATTTGCCTTTGAAACAGACGTGAACTTGTGTATCATTTTCTTAAGGACAGAATCTCATCGAATTATGAGGATGGCAATTTGGCTTTGTTTTGTGATATTGCTCTTTCAATTTTATGTAAATAAATGATCAATCAATTTTCTTTTTTCCCCACGTTTCTTATTCCAAACTTGATGAAGTGTTTTGTGACGTTTGGCAAACTCTCTTCGGTGGCAGAGAGGGAACAGCAGCTGAGATGGTCGAAGGTGTGTTGAACGCAATGGCTAATTTAATGACTAGCCTGCTTAGCAGGAATACGACGCGGGTACTTCATTAGCTGGCCAGAAACTGATTATGCACCCCTCCGATTTATTACATCCCACTCGGATCGCCTCGGTCTCCACGCAGGGGCTCAGAAGCAAGAAACTTGACACCAAAGGGAGTCTGAAGTGGCGAAAATGACTCGATTTGGAATGCTTTGTGGGGGATATCCAGTCAAGATCAAAGAGCTGGAGATCCCTGGAGTTCTTCATCTGAAAGCTTCTTATACCACAGACAGACAAATAAATAGATAGACAGACAGCTAGATATACACTATAGGAATAGACAGATAGGGAGACAGAGAGAGATGTTTACATTTAATGTTTCTGTGCTTTGGCAGTGTGAAAAGTACTTTATCGTGCCAATAAATCTTTTTTGAATCTGATAGATAGATCAGAAAGATAGATAGATAGATAGATAGATAGATAGATAGATAGATAGATAGATAGATAGATAGATAGATAGACAGACAGACAGATAAACAGACAGACAGAAAAGAGAGAAAGAGAGAGAGAGACAGACAGACAGTCTCAGACAGACAGAAAGAAAGACAGAGACAGAGAGACAGACTGACAGAGAGACAGACAGACAGTCTCAGACAGACAGAAAGAAAGACAGAGACAGAGAGACAGACTGACAGAGAGACAGACAGACAGACAGACAGACAGACAGACAGAAAGACAGAAAGACAGAGAGAGAGAGAGAGAGAGAGACACAGAAAGACAGACAGACAGACAGCTAGACAGAAAGACAGAGAGAGAGAGAGAGAGAGAGAGAGAGAGACAGACAGACAGACAGACAGACAGACAGACAGCTAGACAGAAAGACAGAGAGAGAGAGAGAGAGAGAGAGAGACAGACAGACAGACAGACAGACAGACAGATAGACAGAAAGACAGAGAGAGAGAGAGAGAGAGAGAGAGACAGACAGACAGACAGACAGACAGCTAGACAGAAAGACAGAGAGAGAGAGAGACAGACAGACAGACAGACAGACAGACAGCTAGACAGAAAGACAGAGAGAGAGAGAGAGAGAGAGAGAGACAGACAGACAGACAGACAGACAGCTAGACAGAAAGACAGAGAGAGAGAGAGAGAGAGAGAGAGAGAGAGAGAGACAGACAGACAGACAGATAGACAGATAGATAGATAGATAGATAGGCAGCATATAGATCAGTGTTTGGTGTAATTAGTCATTAAGTCATTAGTTACTGTAAATTAATTCATCTTCTCTTTAGAAAGTAAAGTAAGGGATTCTTTATTTTATTGTAATTTAATTACATTTCCGTATGATGTACTTGAACTACATACTGTGTTTTATATTCAATAGTGGAAATGCCATAACATTTTGAGGCTAACTTTAAAATGTATGTTTTAATCAGTCGCGATTTCTTTAAGACTGCTATAATTGTCAAAAAATGAATGGTCAAATATATGTACTATTATGTTAACATTTTATTGACTAAAAATGCGTTAAACACGTTCATCTCGAACGAAAACAATTTCGTTCAGAATCAGCTACTTAGGTCGGCTGACTCGATGTCCTTCTCATTCATTCCCGTAGCGTACAGTGCATTACTCTGTTGAAGCCCAGCGTCCATTGACTTCAATGGGGCTGCTTTAAACAGTTTTTTTCAGTGCTTAGAAACAAGACGCTCATTGGATAATGCTGCGATTATGTCCCGCCCACGGACGCTCAGCGTCTCTGGGATGAATGGAGGAGTGGGCTGTCCCGGACTCCGAGCATCTGGGTGATGATTGGAGGGTCTGTCGAAAGATTGCATCTCCTTTTGATTGACAGCAATTTTGTTCTATAAAAAGTCGCTGACGCTGAAGCTATTCGATCTCAGTCCCATTGCGGATTTTGCAAGTGTAGTCGAAAGACAAACTGCTGCAACCTATTTCTTGGTACTTGCTTTCCGAAATTTCTAGCCAATTTTCATCATACATTTCACACAATTATACACCACACTCCTTGTTTCAGTTTAATGTAATTCCCACATTACCTCCGTCGAGTTTAATATCTTTTTTACATCGTTTGTTCATTCATTCATTGTGAAATGAGCTTACCCACTTTGATAGACCAGCAGCCGCCACTGGTTTTAATGTATCCTTCTCACAGACAGAAACATAGATCATAGACTGATGGATGGATGAATGGTTCCTGCAGTAGTTTTCAGAAGATGAGTGCTGGAGGGTGTGTGAAGGAGACGACTGTGAATCGTCTGACGGCAGCAGACTGCAGGATCGTTGTGGAAAGGATTTGGTAAATTGTTCATAATGGACTTCAGTGTTCCAGCAGCCTCTCTGGCAGCAGCAGCAGTAAGTAGAGGGTAGAAGAGGTGATCTCAGATTGTACAGGTGATTAAGAAAAACAATGTGGAAAGAAGTGACAGTGAGAGAGCGGCTGGCCGGCCGCCAGAGGAGTAACAGGTTTATATTGAGTGCTTTACATGTGCGGCCGTAAACTCTTCATGCTTAATAACTCAAACACGTGTAAGGTCGTGTGTAGCTCTAAATGGGGCCTTATAAACAATCAAGGGTCAGGAACGGGTTAAACAAAAATGTATTGGCACACACTCAATGTTTTCCAATTAGTTGAATTTCACTATGTAAGTCTGTGGAAAACACAAATTCACTTTCATTTGAGTAGCGACATTTTAATTAAAGTAAATTTCTTACATTCAAAGGGTTTAAATTCAAGTTATAATCTTACTTTTTTATGTGGATGTGAAATTTTGGACCCCATTGTGTACAATTAGGCCTGTAATGTAAGGTGTATTTACTTAAGGCTTCATTTATCATCCCAGGTGAAAAAAGTGCACTAAGATGCACTTTATTAAAGTAAACTTCCATACTGAATATGATATATTTGTTTTCTACTTAATATAAAAAATATCATTTTTAAATGTATTTATTCCATGAATTTGAACTAAAATGTCTCTGTATTTCTAAAAATGTATTTAGTTAAAATCAGTAGGATTGAACACACTTTTCAAACTTTTTAAAATATAATGAATAATTGAAAATATAATAATACATAGAAAATGAAATGTATTCCCAGGTGAAACAAAAACACTTGGAGCACTTTTATTACATTACTTACGCGTGCTATTTACATACACTAATTGTGTATAATATACCCAAAGAATTGACTATAGTACTCTAAACTTCAGAAGATCTAAGTGTACAAACTGCCACACCCTACAGTTACTTCTCAGCAAACATCCAGTTTAACATCAAAATTCATCACATCTCAGAAGAAAAATCAGATGTCAACAGTTTTTCAGGCTTTCCTTAATAAATGTTGCAGAACAATACCTGTCTTCATATCTTGACCCCATGTTTCATTACAGATTAATAATTCCGGAATGAACCATATGTAGAGATTTTATAGTGGGCTTCATTGTCTTCCATGCGAATAATCCAAATGAAATCTTTTCTTTCTTCCATGAGTTTCAGGTCTCGACCTTCATAAGAAGCCGATCTAAAGCTTTCACACTCAATAAGTAATTTGATTCACCGTTTCTCCAGAACTCTCATCATTTCTGACATCTTGTTTGTTGCACTCTGGCGACTTCATTTCCTCAAACTTTGAATGATTGGGGCATGAAATGAGAATAGCACCATGACTGCCATTCTAATGTAAGACTCACTGGAGACGTGCCAATAACTTTGTTAGCCGCTAAATTGCTCCAATATATCTGATGCAAATTGGTGAATCCTGCGGACTGTAACTTTAGAAGCTGTGGACACCAGACGTCATATGCTAAAAAGTGATTGGGTATGAAGCTTATTTTTAACACAGAATGAGGTTCATGAGACACGCAGTGGAAATTTGCAAATGTGACTGTGTGGAGCTGGTCCGGACGGAGGTGTTTCATAAGAGCAGCATATAATTCATCCAGTAATATATTCATCCAGCACAATAAAACAATACGCCACTGTACATGCCAGCTGTTCAGTCAGCAATAAAAGATGTTATGAACTGTATCGGAACCTATTGAGGGCCCTACCTAGAAAGCATCGTGATGCATGGCAGGCCTAGGCTAGAATGTAGTCAGCAAAAAAGTAAAGCATAAGCATGCTATTTCATACTGTTGTGTGTGGAAATGGAGCTTTCGCCGTTTACATCAATTAAATTATTTTAATGCTAACAGTTGCTTGGCAACAGCTAATGCTTTATACATTGAATTAAGTGATCATATCATCATCTAAACATAGTAATCTCCTGCGGCACTTCATTACAGCACTTCAAAACCAACAATTCACTTAATGACCAGTGTTTCCTTTACACAAAGAAATAATCACAATTTACACGCACTCTTTTTTACATTTGAAAAGAGGTTTTTACTGAGATGACAGTATAGTTGTATGAACCAGTACTTGATTCTTGTAGAAAAACCTCTTTATTATTATTATAAAGACCTGTACCTGTGAACATTGTGAATATTTTTCAAGGTGGATGGGTCACACATTACCAAAATGTGTCCTTGTCTTTCAGAATCTAATTGTGAGATAAGAGCATCAAAGTTTGATTCAGAATCTAGTTCATTTTACTATTATTCCGATATAAAGATGATCTTTTCACAGAATGTTCTTAACATCATGTAATATGATTTTTACAAATGAACAAAAATGATCAAATCATGAACAAATGACTCTGTTAACTTTGGTAAATTATGGAAGCCCGTTTCTGCCAGGGTCGGGAATTTTTTTTAGATTTAGAAGCCATTATTATGACTTATTTGCTCAATATTTTGAGATACTTAAGTCATTATTATGAGTAACTTAGTCGAAATTTCGACTTACTAAGTCATAATTCCCAACCCTGGCGGAAAAGGGCTTCCATAGTTAATACATTTTTTCAACATTGAATAGTATATTTTTACAGCATTTATGATCCTTTGTTAATTTATTTCAATAGAATTGCTTATGGCGTCTTCATGTTAGTTCATTATGAATTAACTAATGTTAACAGACAGAACTTTTGATTTTTAAAACGTATGAAAGAACGAGTGAATGTTGAAATGAAAACTAACATAAATAATATCGGTCAATGTTAACTTATGTAGTTTGCTAATGTAAATGATTTCAATGCCCAAGTTAACATTTTCTATTTTCTGGGATTTTAAATGTTTTAATTGGCTCAGTTGAGGATTCATAAATGCATCATTCGTGGCAGTTTTTTAAAAGCCGTTTGTGAAATGTACTAAACTTGAGCCACTGGAGAATGAACATACAAAAGGTGAAGAACATTTTTAATTGGAGAGGATTGAAAAGTTTTTACAGTAAAATAAAACCATGTTGTTCAGCGTTTTGTTGTTAAGTTACTGATGCAATTTTTGAAAACAATGCACTAGATGACATAATATAAGTCTTTGTTGGAGATCTTAAAGTGACAGTTCACTAAAAAATAAAGATTCTGTCATCATTTACTGCTTTTAACCTAACAGATTTTGGCCACCTTTGACTCACACTCTAGGACAAATGACAATGGCAGTCAATAGTGCCCCAGAACAGTTTGAGGTCCTACATTCCTCATAATATCTTCTTTTGTGTTTAATAAATTAATAAAGCAAATTTTCCTACTATGGGAGTAAATGGGGGGCAAGAACTGTTTTCTTATAAGCATTCTTTCAAATGTTTTTCTCTGTGCTTATTAGAACAATGAAATTTATACAGATTTGGAAGAACTTGAGGGTGAGTAAATTTATTTTTGGGTGAACTTGTATCTGTGGTCGCCGGATCTGTCACTGTTACCTTAATGTGAATATTAACATAAGAAATCCACTTTAGTGTTTTAAAGGCCAAAATGTGTTGATTTAATATTATCTTATTTATTTGAACATATACAGTTGTGTTCAAAATTATTCAACCCCCAATGCTGTAAATGGTTTTAGGGAATTTAGTGTACATTTGTAATTGTATTCAGAATGAAATCCTACAAGGACTTCTTAAAGAACCATATGCAACTAAAATGACATCAATTACTTTTGTAATACAGTAGTAAATGTTTCTTTTGTGAATTCTTCATTGACATAATTATTCAACCCCTTAAAGACTACCACTCTGAAGAACAGAGGTTCAATGAAGTGTTTTCAATCAGGTATTGAAAACACCTGTGGATATCAGGGAGCAGCAATAAAGCGTAATAAGCACCAATTAGGCAGCTTTAAAATGACTGTGATACTCAGCTCCTTCTAGACATTTACTGGTGTGGTTACAAACATGGTGAGGTCAAGAGAATGGTCCAGGAAGACAAGAGGACAGGTGATTACTCTTCACAGGAAGGGCAATGGCTATAAGAAGATTGCAAAGATGTTAAACATACCAAGAGACACCATAGGAAGCATCATTCGCAAATTCAAGGCAAAGGGCACTGTTGAAACGCTACCTGGTCGTGGCAGAAAGAAGATGCTGACTTTGACTGCTGTGCGCTACCTGAAGCGTAGAGTGGAGAAAAGTCCCCGTGTGACTGCCGAGGAACTGAGAAAAGATTTGTCAGATGTGGGTACTGAAGTTTCTGCTCAGACAATACGGCGCACCCTGCGTAATGAAGGCCTCCATGCCAGAACTCCCAGGCGCACCCCCTTGCTGTCCCCAAAGAATAAGAAGAGTCGACTGCAGTATGCCAAAAGTCATGTGGACAAACCACAGAAGTTTTGGGATAGTGTTCTGTGGACTGATGAAACAAAATTAGAACTGTTTGGGCCCATGGATCAACGCTATGTTTGGAGGAGGAAGAACAAGGCCTATGAAGAAAAGAACACCTTGCCTACTGTGAAGCATGGCGGGGGTCAATCATGCTTTGGGGCTGTTTTGCTTCTGCAGGTACTGGGAAGCTTCAGCGTGTGCAAGGTACCATGAATTCTCTTCAGTACCAGGAGATATTGGATGACAATGTGATGCAGTCCGTCACAAACCTGAGGCTTGGAAGACGTTGGACCTTTCAACAGGACAATGATCCCAAGCATACCTCCAAGTCCACTAGAGCATGGTTGCAGATTAAAGGCTGGAACATTTTGAAGTGGCCATCGCAGTCACCAGACTTAAATCCGATTGAGAACCTCTGGTGGGACTTAAAGAAAGCAGTTGCAGTGCGCAAGCCTAAGAATGTGACTGAACTGGAGGCTTTTGCCCATGATGAATGGGCGAAGATACCCGTAGATCGCTGCAAGACACTTGTGTCAAGCTATGCTTCACGTTTAAAAGCTGTTATAACTGTAAAAGGATGTTGTACTAAGTACTAAGATTGAATGTCACTTGGGGGTTGAATAAAACTGATAATGATGTGAGCTCAGAAAAGACATTTGTGGTTATTTCATTATAAATGTTATGTTATATTTGTCTGACCTACACGTGCCTCTTTGATTTAATTGTAAGCAGGATGACTGAATGATCATAATCAATGTCAAACCGACCAAAACAATCAATTTCAGTGGGGGTTGAATAATTTTGAACACAACTGTATATATATATATATATATGTCTCATTATTCCATGTACTCAATACTGCTGTGCAATTCAAACAAAAATGTTAGGCAACTGTAAGGGCCTCAGGTCTTTACTTTGCTTAGGGCCCCCAAAGTGGCAAACTTTCCCCTGGGTATTACAGCATGATTATATTTTATGCTACGAGAGCAACGTACTGATCCCTGAATAACTAAATCTGCCAACATGAAGTCTTTAGTATGATTGTATGATTAGTATGTAGTGAAGCTAAAACTCTCATCCAAACCCTACAGACAATCAAACAGCTGTCAGATAATCTTCAGATCAGCTGACACAATGTTGTGTTGATGGTGTTTATTGATTTCTACAATAGAAATACATATTTTGAGTTTGATGTTCTCCTATTAAGTTGTTTTTATTTTTCTTAAATGGAGTAATGTGTCATAACTACATTAGTGAACGCCTTACCTTTACATGACACAGAAACTCGCTTCTGCTTTCAACCCGAAGGTTCACAATTTAATTCTAAACACGATAGCGTATAAAACACTGCTATGATTGAGATATATACAGTATTTCCCAAGTTATTTATTTGACTCTGGCCTTTATTGATTTTCAGAGCAGACTTACATGCACATTGTCTCTTAATTTAAAGGTCGCGTCCTCCAAAGAGAGCAAAACTGAGTAGACGCTCGGCCACTGCGGGTCAGACTGTGACCGATTCTCCCAAGCATCGATTTAAGGGAGAAAAGGATAAAAACATAAGGGCGATGAAATCTACAATGAATCACACCATTACCCAAAGCTTATTATAGGTGTAGCGGCAAACGGCAAGCTTGCAAAATGTATCAGAGATGAAAGGGGTATAACCTTTTCAGTTTGATGTTCTGCGTGTCTGGGAATTGGCATTGTGATGAAGTATTTTGCCGTTCTTTCTCCTCTTTTCCATTACACAGAGAGTGCAGGTGTGGATGCCTGCAGCCCATGTTGATGTGTGTTATACATTTATGTTGTATTTTTGTGGCAGAAATGATTGACAGGTTGCAGTTATTGTGGAGCAAAAACACAATGCATTTATGCATGTATGATGTGATAACATGAAAGGTTGTTGGTTCGAGGCCTCTAAGGTGTGATTGCTTTAGTGAGATTGGACTCTGGTATAAGTGTTTTGTAAGATGCTTTAAATTAAATCAGTCCCCACAGGATTTTACGTAGATTTTTGTTATTTCTGCAAACAATTAATTTTGCAGTGGCTTTTCTTTGACACCGACATAAACATGACGGCTTTCTTCATAGATCAGATGCTTTATGTTGTTTCCAGTTGTGTTGTTTATGAACGTGACACATATATATGTGACTTTACTTAAAGCCCCTAACATCTACGACATTAAGCCAAAAAAGCGTAACGGCTAATGGTTTTGACAGAATACGCGATGGGAGGACATCACATGGTGCATCTTCAGCCAAATTATGCAGAAAATCTGCTGCAATCTCTCAATTTTGCGGAGTTTACTTGAGAATGCGTTAAATTCAGCGATCGCAAAGTGACTGATTCAATGGATGTTTGACCCAAGTATATTTTTATAGCCATATAAACATCCACTGGACTGATGTCTGTGGCGCATCTGGCTGTTTTGCAGCATCTAGTAGTGTAAATGGCTTGACCTGCTTTTAGTAAATATGGTTTGGTGAAGTGTGTTGCCTATCGCCTCACAGCAGGTGGGCTCCACTGACTGAGCTCAGAGACGTAAAGGTGGTGGGCTACCTGAAGCTTGAAAATTGCTTTGATGCCAGAAAATTACTGTAGGTCAGTGGGCTTCATTAAATGTGTTAACCCCAGACAGTCCTTTGTGATTAATGTCCATCTTGACTAATTATTGACTTTGTCTTATCTATACAGAAATATTGATTTGAGATTACATGTCATTTATTATTTGAGTATAAGAAAGTATCTTGCGTAGCCTGCTCGAGTGGTCATGATGCCACTCAGTCCAGACAGCATTCATCATTATTTTACGAGCTTCAAATTTTTGAAAATATCGAGAGAGTCACTTCAGGAAACGTCAACATGTCGCCAGTTTTTTGGAATGATGTGCTTTAGGAACTCTTAGACAGGTGGACCCCATAGACTGTCATTATATGAATCAGAGAGGGCTGCGGATTTACCAAACAATCTTCTTAATGGTTCTACTCAAGAAAAAATGTCACCTTTTTCTCGGATGGCCTGAGGGTGAGTAAATAGACGGCAAATTGGAGTTTTTGGATGAACTATCCCTTTAAAGAGAACACTGGTTGTAATATATCTGAAGCCATGCTTTACATTTTTAACAAAAAGTTGCCTGTGAGTAAACCGTAATTAGCGGACCCCTTACAGTTCCACAGCGGACCCCCTATGGGCTGCAGACCCCGGTTGATTCAAATACTTAAGCAATAAGCCTGCATAGCAGTGGGTTACAGTGCATTTTATAACAGATAATGGCGTGGTGGCACAACACGAAGCGGAGTGCCTTAAACCCTGTAGCTGTTATAAAATGCACTGTAACCCACTGCTTCGCGGGGCGTATTGCTTTTATAAAATGGTTACTCCATATGCTTAGAAAGGTTTCATAAAATAAAGTAAATAAAATGATATTTAGGCTATGTGGTGCGGTCAGCCGTTATATATCGGGGTATTTTATAACGGCTTAGAACTCCACTCTGCCAATCAGAATCAAGGACCAGAACTGACTGTTTTATAATTTATTATATTCATGCAAGTGTTTTCAATTTGTAAAGGGACAGACTTGAGAAGATGACCAGTGTGTGAACGAAGTGTTTTTGATTCACATGATTTAAAATTTTACCCAAACCATTTACCCCACCGTTTGGAGGTGATCAAAGGAATATCCCCCTGAGTGACACACACGGTAGACATTCGTGAAAAAGAAACCCTCGGATAAATGAATGTGAACTTTTGTAAGTCATGTTTCCTATCAGTGTTTTCATCAATAGGAATCACTTTTATTCAGCGTTAACCTTTAAGCAACATAATCCTATGCACGGTCTGAAACACCATGTTTTATTTTATTTTATTTTCTGGACCCGGAGACAACATTCGAGGTGAAATCCTTATTTGTTGCTCAGCAACTTAAGTGCCATTCAAATGAGTCGAGTAGAAGAGTCCGATGCAGTTTTCACACCCTTAAAGGACAGTGTGATTAGAACTTGAATGACCCTGACGTACAGACGCTAGTCTCACCTCGCTGTATAAATATTATAATTGAGAAATATGAGTCATATGGACAGTTAGATGATTAAACCAGTTGGGCTGTGAACACACACGGACACGCAAAGAGCATGTTGCTCATGTACCGCCATACGGTTGTAACCCCTCGAAAGATGATACAGTGATGCCATACAAATACATTTGATTTGATTTGATTCTCTCGCTCACTCACTCACTCACGCGCACATACACACATCAGTAAATAAGCAAAATGCACAGTGTTTAGATTTCATACTTGTTGAGCTATTATAAAAATTAAATTAAGCTGAAGATTGCAAATGACATATATTTGCTTTTGATTTGGTACAGTATAATATATCATCTAAATCATACATTAACAATATAAAATTTAGCATCATTCCAAACCATTTAACACATACATGTTCATATTTAAACTATATAAAAATGAGCAATGTCACCCTGAAATGCAACAAAGTTTTAATCAACTTGCAATTACATCGCAAGCGTTTGATTTGTTTTTTTGGTTCCGAATTGCACAGATCAATCAATGTTGCTCTCAGACAGTATGCTAATTTTCATCAAATGTGTTTATTCAAGTCCAGGCCTTCATTATAAGAAACAATGTCATTTTTAACAGGTTCATTTGAAAATGCCCCGGCAGCAGTGAAAAGTGCAGGAAATGCTGTAAAAAAATCTCATTTCATAAACAGATGTATTTGCGTCTACAAAAGAGCGCTGATTTGTGATTTAATGTTTTAATGGGCTGCTGGTGCCTCTCTTACCTGTTTGAAACCATTGAGTTTATTACTTTGATTAATCTGCTGTATGAACCTAAAGTGCTCTAAACTATCTTTTGATTATTTTAATTAGATTATAATTTGTTCATCTTGAATTTGAATCCAATCAGTTTGATTATTTCTACTGTGCAGTACTTAGCTCTTAAAGTTACTTTTTTAAATGAACATGCTTGTGTTTTAAATGAGATTTTCAGACATGAAAAAACATTTTAAATACAAATTGAAAATGAACAGGATGCCGACATAATGACATCTTTAAAATCACAACAATTAAATGAATCCATAAAGGAATGATTTGAGCAGAAAAAACATTGGTCCATCAGTCTGAAATCCCATTAGTGGTAATTGAGCCTTGCTTTTTTGTGCAATGTAGATCGCAAATCCCCTGGAGCTTTCTAAGGTTAAAAAATACCAATTGATGTGTTGATACTGGTCAGCCTGATATTGTCCAATTTCTGCACGATCTCATGGGAGAAGTTAAATGTCAGGAAATGTCAGCATTGGCCCAAACCAGGAGAAAGCCAAATATTACCTTATTTATTATGCCTAGTCCTTCCCAACTGGTTTAGTAAGACATACCACCCCTTAATAATGCTTATAGGAGATGCAGTTTTTGACACAAATCAGATATTTCATTATTAGTTTTTCGGGATGTAAGGTAATTTCCCTAATCTTCGGTTTGCCCTTTAAGAAACCTTCTTATCAATGGCTAGTTTGTTAAAGTGTTAGATGTTAGATGTTAGATGTAAGTGTTACATGTTCGGTTGAAATGTAGTAACTTAGAACGCTCCAATCAATTCTCAATCGATCAAATCAAGTTCTGCATTTTGTTCTTTTAAAGAGTAAATGTTAAATACTCTGAAAAACATCAAATGGGTTGTGAAAGCTGCTAAATCTTCATTTAAAAAAGGATACACAAAACCTTATTGGTATTCAGCTTGACAAACCAACAGTTTAAATAGGGTCCCACTGATAATTCACCATTTAAAGTGAAGATTTCCAAATAATGTGAGAACTGATAAATCTCTGAAACAGGTATTGGATTAAACGTAGGTGTTCATAATATTTAATCTTCACTCTTCGTTCATTAATTATAAGGAATGCACGTTCATTTCTTGTCATCTCTTTGGATATGCGTTTCTTTATTGTTTGCATCCTCGGATGACTGCATAGCGGTTATCATCTATGGATACGCATGAATTTATTTGAGTGATTCAGCGTCGGATACTTTGTACAGATGTGATGATGTAAGGCAATCTTGTTTAGCAGCACCCTTTCACGTACAGAAGCCTCATTCAGCAGTGTGGAAAGCAGTCGCTCAATCGGCATCTTATCCTTAAGCACAAATCTCACGCCAGAGGGACAGGACTGTGTTGTTGTCACAAAATGTAATATCACCGTCTTCCAGTCATGCGTTCAGCATCACGAAACCTTGAAATGGAAAGGCGTTCCATACTGTACCTCAAACCCTGACACGTGAAGCTGAGCGGAAAACACTTCCAAATGGATGCAAATATCAACCGGAATGCTGAAGCCCATTCCCTGGTTTGTATGATTCTACATCTTTTGATAGGCTGACTTTGAACACTTTCCATGAGTACATTTTGGTTGTACATTACTCTTAGGGATATTGTTCAAGACACACTTTAAATGTTAACAACAGTTTCTATAAGTCTGTTTTCAGTTGACTGAAATTCTTCTTACGCCATTGACAAATGTGACCCTGCACCACAAAACCATTCATAAGTAGCACAGGAATATTTGTGGCAAAAGCTTAGCCAACAAAAAAAATTGTATGGGTCAAAATTACAGATTTTTCTTTTATGCCAAAAATCATTAAGGAAAGATCATGTTCCATGAAGATTTTCTACCATAAATATATCAAAACTTTTTGTGTGAGTGGATACTGTAACAAAATTGACTGGAAACATGTACTCTGTCCGCTCTTTGGGAATTACCCACTGAAATTTAATATCCATAATTTTAGCTTTCATGTTGATCTACTATGCACAACGTCATTACAGCGGACAGCCAATAGAGAGCGTTAAAACAAACCAGTTTCTTCTTAGCAACGGCCTGCCACAGCGCCTCTGATGGACGACTTTTAAGGCCATTTTCACAATATTTCGATTTTCGCACCCTCAGATTCCACAGTTTTTAAGTCCCAGTGAAATCACAATGCCTATTTTTGTCATTGTGCCAAAATGCTTTATTTTTTCAGTTTATTGTAAATAGTTTATCAATGTGTGTCGTTCTGTTTTTCAAATTCATGTGCACTCATGATCTTCAGTTGAAATCAGAAAATGCACCTCCTTCCTGTAATGACTGTCCATCTAAATGATGTATGTTAGACGGCGAGGGACGGGGCATCCGTTAACTCCTCCCCTTAAATCGTCAGTCTGCTGCCATTTCAAAATGCAAAGATTGTTTCCAAACATCCAATCAAATCGCAAAGAAAGACAAAAGCAACTATTTTTCTCATTAGAGATTCTATTTCACTCGGAAATGCGTTAAAGTAAGGAAGTAAAAACAAACGCAATTTCCAGTTCACGTTGACTTTCAAACAAACCTTATATCAATGGAAAGCTTATTTAGTTAGCCTTCAGATGATGTATAATCTCAGTTTCGACCCTCAAAACATTTTGTTATCCAGAGTCACAAAAGGTTTCTTTCTTGTTAATGATCTGCCCTCTTGTTCCACAGTTGTTCTCCCCAGATGTAGATGTTCAGCGTTTAAAGGCCTCAGAAAGTGGCTGTGTGTAGTTGTGTGTAGACGGACAGACTCTTGTGAATTTGTATTGGAGTATAAATACATTTGGGATGTGTGTACACTTCTTGATACCCTTTGAATTTACTGACAAAAACAATTGTATAAATCTGTATTTTTCTCTTGTTATTTGGATATGTACATATTTTTCTTGCATATTTATTAAAACTTACTTTATTTTTCTTGCCCCATTGGCAGTGGTTTTTAAAACACAAACTTGCTTACTTAAAATTATTCATTCCTTTTGATTTATTCCTGAGAAATGTTCTCCTTACCCCATTGGCAAAATGTTTTTGTTTTAAGGTCTATCCTCTTGTTACACAGTTTTTTCTCTTGTAAAAGGATCTTGTCTTAAGGGTGTCTGGATACTTGTACTGCAAATGAAGACTATATACACAGATGAAGAAAATCATTCTTTCTTTTTTATTTATTGCAGTGCAGACGGTCTAATAAATGATCTTTATTCCGGATGGTTTGGCAGTATTTGGTCAATTTGATCATACACATTTAACATTTGCACAGGAAACACTCGTTTATGTAGCATAAATCTATATTGTTTGATATATATTCTGTAAACCCCTTACAGAATTCATACAAATTGGAGACCAGAGCACCTTTTGAAATAGTTGTATGTTTTCAAATGATCCAAATCCATATATGTAAATATTGTATATCCAATACAAAATGTGAAAACGTTTGACAAGCGTACCATAAATAACTAATTTTTTATAATAGAAATCTTGTAGATTGCAGGGATTATGCAATGCCTATGCACTTAACTCTATATGCTGTTCTACATTAAATCATTGGATGAATATGTTTAAAATATTGTTGGCTCCAGCAGCGCTCGTTCTTATTTGGCTGTAAACGGGTGAAGCTGGCTTCTCTTACATTTTTCAAAATCAATTTAGCTTTATTATAGAGCATTTTATATGCAAATAATCCATCATAAGTATGTCCATTGAGAGAACATCAGCTCGTAGATGAACATGTTTGCAATTAACAGCTTTCTCTGTCTGAATGTTGTAATAGTTCATTAGTGTTCGGGTGCAGAAACGTGTCTCAGTGGCAGCTGGACCTTCCCATAATTCATTGCATAATCAGTCCAATGTGTTTCCCCTTTCTCATGGCTGACCCGTCTGACCTACCTCGCCCTGTGCAACACTTACGACTCAATAATGTCTAAATATATATCACTATCCTGCATAATTTGACAAACTGTTGTGTTAAAAGGCTGATATTTACCCCTTTGACACAGTGAGAGTCATGTGTCATCGCTGGCGTCTGTTAGCGGATCTGTTGACATATATGCGAGCATACTGCGATAACTGTCGTATTTTTCATAATTACGCAGGGAATGGCTCATCTCACAGAGTTCGAGAAATAAACCCACCATTAGAGAGTAATAAAGAGCCTCACAAAACATATTCATAATGCCGGGACGCTGGGTTTGCCGATGGGCAGATATTACGCAGGGCGACTAAATCAAACGATGAGGTCATTGGAGACTTTAGCCATTCTAATTAGGAAAAGAACATGTTATTTCCCTTTTGGCACTCTCGGTTACATTAAAACCCAATGATATTGCTTTATATATTGGTGTTTATATAACATATAAGTTATATCCACACAAAGAAAAAAAACTTGAAGTGACAATACCTTGTGTTTTATTTATGTAAATAGTTAAAAACACAAAAAAGGAATACAACAATTGTGTCATTAGTAAAATTAAAAATTAATTGTATATACTTAATTTGATATAATAATAGTCATAAGTA
Organism: Triplophysa bombifrons; assembly: GCA_029783895.1. Classification (NCBI taxonomy): domain Eukaryota; kingdom Metazoa; phylum Chordata; class Actinopteri; order Cypriniformes; family Nemacheilidae; genus Triplophysa; species Triplophysa bombifrons. The sequence continues at coordinate 30,957,944 of CM056452.1, read as the reverse complement.
AAATTTATTTAGGATTTACTTTAGGGATGCACCTATTGGATTTTTTGGGCCGATCCCGATTTTAACACACAGCTATTGGCCGATACCGATACCAATATGGGTCAATTGCATACAGTACTGTACAATACTAGCTAGTCTTTCTGCATTCAATTTATTTTACTGAACATGAATGGATCCATTTAACATTTTAGGAGAGGCACAACGTAAATGTGCCTGAATGTAAATGTAAGTTAAGATAAAAACAATAAGACAACAATCTTTAAAGGTTATTTTTGCTATCCAATATTTATTAACTCAAATTTGACTTAAAATGTATCATTTCTTTAATATATTTAAATATAGTCTATTGCTATTCACAGTTATAATTTTGCTCAGAGAAAAAAATAGGATATTCAGACATTCAACTCATTGCCTCCATCCATTTAATTAATAAACCAGGGACCTATGAAATCCGTAAGATTTTTTCCCAAATTCCTTTTTTGCGTTTAATTTTTCTGGATTCTGTGTTTTCTTTTTTCTGGTGTTAAACTATGTTAATATGAACCAATATACTACATCTTATGTTTTTTCTTTTGCTGTTTTAAGTCTACTTGCATTTAATTAATAATTTTTGTACATTTTTAGTAGCAGGTTTGTTATGAGGTTAATCAGATATCGGCCGGCTGATACAAAATAATTTATTAATATCGGTGGCTGATACATCAGTTCATCCCTAATTTACTATAAATACAGTATGATTTACTTCTTCATTGTATTATATATTGTGTTGTAAAATAGTTTTTCTTTAATCTTATATCAGTAAATTCTTTCATGATTTATTCAGCCTAATGTCATGTAATACCTGTATTAGTATATTTTCTCGGCAGAACACATACTATGTCAAAAAAATGTTGACTAATGACACGAACATTAACCACTTTATCTTTAAATAATCTCAGAAAAACTGAACCAAGATTTAATTACCATGGTTTTCTCTGGTCAGCAATATGCAAACAGGCTCATATTCAAGGTCCATTTACAAAGAGAACAGACAATGGCCCGTATGATTCGAAATTAATTTGTTTAAAGCGAAAAAGGAGGAAGATCGCTGGGGACGAACGGATAGACAATAATCGTCGGAAATATGCAGAAGAAATGAATCAGGGGAAAGAATAGACAGGAGCAGAAAACACAAGAGGTAAAACAATAGCTACATGCTCCCTAGAAAACAAGAAGAAAGGTAATTGTATGACAGAGACTCTTGGTTATAACCCCGGCTCGGCCGTGGCAGTGCCATCGGGACGGTAAGATCATTTCACTGGAAGCCAAAGACACGGATTCAATTCACATCTACAGAGAGAGCGGCCAATCTTTATTCTGCTTTACTAACCCAAGGCTGAAGAAAGTTTCTTTTTTTGGAGTCGTGCGAAGCTAGCTAGCTAAGAGTGACTTCCTTTAATGTGTTGATGTTAAATTGCGGTGAAAGTATGTCAGAATAATATGTCTGTATGTTATGTGTAATCTGGGCAGAAATGTATTTTATTTGCGCAGGTCTTGGTGTCCAAAGGCTTTGAAAACTGTGAAATTAAAAAACTTTGGAGTTTAGTTGATATCACTCCAAATCTACTGATGTTGTACTCTTGAAAAAGGACTAATCTTTTTCCGACTAAGCAGACACAGTACTTACAATTTACTGTCTTTCTCTTTGAGGCAGTACGACCAAAATATTGTCGACTCATCTGCAGCGATGAGTTAAATGTTTACTTATTTTTTGTCCAAATGTAAAAAAAATGCTTTTTAGAAGTAGAATATCCCCAATATGACTTGCCAACAGGGAGCTATAGCAAATAATAAATCACAGCGCATAGCTGTCACATAAACTAATGTCTGTTAGCTATAAAACAAAAGGATGAGCCTGACATGGTTGACAACAACTTGCTATTTCAATTGGAAATACTGTATGTCTATGCAGGAACAGCCTGATCTTAATGGAATCCATAACTGTTCTGGCACAAAAACAGACTGTACTAAAACATACAAATCAGATCGTACATATTCATAATAGTTTGCCACCTCGTAAAATAGTTGCTATGAGATTGTGTTGGCAGGAACCACAATTATCTAAATTCGTTGTAATAACTTTGAAGCAGACACATTGAGGAATAAATGATTATAAACAAAGTTTGTCTAATAACATGAATCAATCAAATGACTGACTGACATTTGCATGTTTTGAACCATTAGGCGACCCGGGAAAACGTCAATGAAACGCAAGTTCTAGGGACCGGCTGAGATTGAAGTCTCTTCTCAAAAATGAGCAACCGGAAAGGTTAACTCTTATAAAGAGACTTGTTCTGGCACACGTTCAGCCGTGGGTTGGAGAGGAACAGCTCTCTGGTGGTTTAGCACGCACATCGCGCTAAAAATAATGGGAATGAAATTGAGCAGAGAGGTAAGCTTCAAACACAACGCATGCCTGACTGGAGTCTGATACTGAATTAATTACCTTCATCTTCTACGGCGGCTGAAACCAATAGTTTCCGCTCACAGCGTTTGTCTTCTCTTTGCAAACGCGCTAATGAAACAAGAATCAAAACAAAAGGCAACTGTAAGATTTCTGCACAATATTTTGGTCTGTTAATAAGATTAATACCTAGACCTGAGGGGCGCTGTGTTAGACGGATGGCAGGAACATACCACCCACAATCCAAAGAAACAAGTCAAGAGTTCATGAAGTTCACAGGTAGGGATGCACCAGTGGACCAGCCATAAATCTGAATCAGACGTTTTTTGCGACTAATGCACGTTCGGAAATTTTCGTTTAGATTTTTTTGGAAGAGTCTTTTCCAGTCTGCAGATTTGATCAGTTAGTGTGTTTCTATCTTTCAAAAAGTCTGCAAGTGTATGATGTCTAGTTTTTAAAAATCTGTTAATCCATTAATCGCAGAGGGACATCAACGAAGACATTCGGCACAACGAACCTGATCCGAGGATTTTAAAGTTCACCATCCGAAAGAACACGATGAGTATCAAAAATCTGATAATGATGCAAAACATGCAAAACCTTCATCCCCCACTCAACAGTCACTCTTCTTAAAAAACAAGTTCTAGTTAAGATAGTCCAAAAGCCCAACCGATTACAAAAGCAGTAATGGAGTTGATTGTGTTGCATGACCAGCCGTTTCCCGTTGTAGAAGACCAAGGTTTTTGTAGTATAATGGCCTATGAAAGGCTACAAAAAGGCGTTCCAAGTCGATGGAATGGCACATAGTGTCAGCTGTCGAGTCTCATGGAGCAGAAGCATGCTTTGGGGACGTATACTTCAGACTTTGAATTACCCCATACCCTCACTTTGTACCAATGGGGTCTAATCGAGAATATATTGACTCTTCTTGCACCATTTGAGGAGCTTACAAAAGAAATCAGCTCTTCACTGCGACTGCAGCAGATCGTTGTTCCCTCAATCGTTGCACTGAAACGTATCCTAAGAAAAAGTGCTGAAACGGATCATGGTGTTTATACTTTCAGATCCACTCTGTTGGAAGCAGTTGAGAAAAGATTTGGTGATATTGAGCTGGAGCCCTTGAATTGTCTGGCTACGATCCTCGATCTAAGGTGACGACAACATCATAATATGAATTAAAAAAAATATATATAGAGAGAGAGAGAGGCTCTCTAGATAATAACAGAATGTTATCTGTTTTTTTATAAAAAGGAACAAGGATCGATTTTTCACCAGAACAGTCAAAGATCAAGAACGAAAAATGCTTCGAAATGTCTTACAAACGGAAACAGGACGGATAGAAGAGACAAGTTACGCTGAAGGGAATGAAGTGCGTACAGAGGCGCCAGCAGAAAAAATACCACGCGGAGCAAGCGCATTGTTGGCGATGCATGATGAAATAATGGAAGAAAATTCTGAAGTGATGCGGCAGCCCTACAGCACCGAGCTATCACACATAAATAGGAGCCGCTTTCCTGCGCTCGCTGAAGTCACGAGAGGGTATCTGTCCTTGCCCTGTGTCCACGCTTGTACAGCTCAGCTTCTCATGCGTTAGATGAGGAACCAAACAGACTTTGTCAAGTTGTGACAAAGCTGAAATGCTTCTTTTTGGTAAGGAAAACAAGACAGAAATAAACGTCAGTTCTGTTAAGGATGATTTTTTTTACATTAAATTTATAGGCTACTGACTAACATTGATTTAAAAAGCACCTGCTGTAGCATCATTGTTTTGTTGAACTAAACTTTCTTTGATTTTACATTTTGGAATAATTAATTGAACTATTTTGGTTTCATTTACTTTCGCTGGTATAGCCATTATTTCTTTACAGCAAATTTAAAATTAAAAATAAAAACTGAGTGCTGATAAGTAAACGTCTTTGTTCATGTTGTTGGTATTGAGTTGATTGAGTTGTTTAAATTGTTGAACTATGCAGTTGTTGCCTTTAATTTCTCATGGATCCAGTTGATGTATTCATTTAAGGCCAGTTTTATGTAGTTTCAACCCAATTAAAAAAACAAAAGCTAAATGCTAATGCTAGCTATCTTTTGCATCCATGTTTGGATTAAATGTGTTTATCGTGCAGTTACTGCCTTTAATCTCAGATGGTTACAGTTATTGTTTTTAATAGCCATGCCTAGACAAAGTTTGGCCTGTGAGATACCAAATCAGTAGCAGAATCGGCCAGTTCACCTGTAAAAAATCGGAATTGGCCATGAAAAATCATGATTGATGCGTCACTATTCACAGGTACACTGTAAACCCGAATGTTCAAAGAAATGAAACTGTTAAAGTAGTATTAATTCAAGACGATTTGTTTAAAATGAATTTCATTTCCCAGCATGCTTTGAGTGAGACTGCATTAGGAGAGTCAATTTTGAAATTAAGTGTTATTTTATGAGTTTTGCTTATGAATAGGTTGTGTTTGTTTATTGTTGAAAGGAGTTAACAACAGGACAACAAACTCAAAAATTGGGAACATCATAACTTTAAAGATTTGATGTAACTGACTTCCCAACTTATTTGGGTTTACAGTGTACAGTAACCTCATTCAAAGTCCAGTCGTGATGTCGGGCTTTGGAACGAACATAGAAAGTCAGTCACTCAGTGGAGTGAAAATGCTACAAATCATTGGCAACATCGGAGAAAATGATCTGTCTTTCCAGGGCTCAACACGGGCTCGAAGGAAACAAACAAGATTCCTACATCAAACATGGCTGTGTTAACTTGTTTGTAGCTTATAGATATAAAAGGAAGTGCAGTATGGCCTTTGGAAAATCACAACGTTTGAGATTCAGTGGGCGGCATGATTTTCCAGTGGTATAATTTAAATGCCGTACATTGTTTTATTCTATATCTAAATTGATCTGATCGTGTTTAAAGTGATTTTGATGCTTCTGAACGCTTTATGAAATGTTGAAATGAGTCATAATGTCGTGTTAAATCCACACAACTTTTTTTTGGCATGTTTCAACATTTTGTATCAATAAAGACATTGATACAGTAGCTCCCCCTAGCAACTAATTAGAAACTTCCTGGCAACCAAAAAGAACGCCCTGTATTGTCACATATGATTAAAACATGGGCGGCATGAGCTTTTGACATTTCCTGAAGTCATTCTTCTATATTTTATTAATTCCAAGTTAATGCCATAACCCGAAGATACATTTGTTTTTCTTGTACAAGCGAGCAGTCTACACATCATCCCAGCTCTGCTACATTTCTGAATTATATCTTGATTTAGATAATTTGACACTCGGCAGGTGGCGTAAACTAAATTCACATTTCATGCAGTAATTCACGGCACTGTGTTTGTTTTAGCGTCATTACAGTCATTCATCTGTCTATCGTCTGATGCAGCTGCAGGCCCAGTCCAACGTAGGAAACCAACAGCAGCGAAATGAAAAACTCATTCTCTTTTTAACCGCTCTTAAAATTCTCTCTCAATTTCTACCTCTTCCTCCCAAAGCAGACGTCATTACAGAGATGATGACTACAGCACTGATGGGTTTCTCTTGAATCTGCAGGTGAGATATCTGAAGGTTTTGAGTTATGTGCGACGGGGCTAAGCCCTCGGGAGATGAATTACAGTCAAGCGTGAAGTGTATTAGCTTTTGTGGAGTTGCTATGATTGCCCCAAAGAGTTTACTTAGCCAAATGCCCGATGCATGATTTATGGAAAAGAAACCTTTATTGAGAAGTCTTTTAAAAGATTTGGTAACAAGCCAAATAAGTTGTGACTTTGCGAGGCAGATAAAGGCTTGATTCGGCCGAGTAACAGGTGAAACACAAGCAGATATGGCAGTTAAGGAGACGCGTCTGTCGGAGGCGAAAGTGGCATGTTTCTCATCAAAAAATAAGTATGATTCACTTTGTCAACAACAAAAGACTTTTGGGCTGATTAATGACTTTTGGAAAAGGTCAATAGCCGGAGCACTAATGGAATTGCTAAGATGTAAATGTTATTCTCATTTTGCAAATTGCTGGCCATTATATAACAAAAGAGGTTTGTGTCAGAGCAGTTAAATCGAGACTGTGATGAAGCTCATTAGAACTCGGCAACATTGTATAATCAGGTGTTATATTCCAGATGAAAAGCTGACGATTTTGAAAGAACTCATGAAATTAAAATTGGAGTTTTGTGGTTGTTAGCTATGATGTCATACATGCCAGTATAATGTAAAAGATCAACTTTCAACATGTACAGGCTTATTCTGCTTATTAAACATTGGCTTGGTCATACATTTACATTTGTCCATTTTGCGGACCTTTTATAATAAACAGATATAATCAGCCAATAGTTTAAATACAGCAATGATCAGAGTCAATATATCTTGTCAATCAAAAGAGGACAGGAAAATGCACTGAATTTCATCTCTGTACATGTTAAGAAACATCACCAGTTTGATGTTCATTATTAATAGTTTATATATATAATTACATGGCTCATTTGAATGCTAAATTCTGATTAGCCAGTCACGACATTCCACCGCTCAAAAATCGAATAATACCCTCTGAAACGGATGCTGCAAATCGATTTGAGAGGGGCAGTTTAATATTACACAAACATTAATTATAAAGATGTCTTTTAATAACATATATGACATTATATTTATAACAAATTAAACCAATTTGCCTGTTTGTGACGTTTGAACGTTGTTTCTTAATTTAAACCCGAATGTAAACGGCTTTTTCTCGCTGAATGTCTGCATTAGGTAAAAATTAGTTAATCAAATATTTCAAATTAACATGTCATGTCCAGTTTTTTTCTTATGTCTCAAGTAGCCTTGTGATAAGCGGGATAATGTACAAGCAGCCGGCAGTTATCGCCAAATAAACCCCTTCAGTGTGATACAAGACCCTCCGCTTCACGTCCTGATCACACTGTCGGGGCTGCCTGTACATTATCACTTACTCATCATATGAATTAATAACATTCAGAAAGTTAAGAAATATGAAATTCATCTTAGGCATCGGCAGATGTCACTCTGAATAATCGGCTATTGGTTTCGGTTGAGAAATTTTGCATTGGTGCATCTCTAATTTTTACCCAAGCGACTCGTACAGAGTGAGTAATACAAACTCACGCGACTTTAACAAAACAACATGAACTGTTCCTGCATCTCAACTGGCAGTGCATTGTCTCAGAAACTAACAGGTTAGGGGTTCATTTCCAGACACATAGTGTCTAGCTTAAATGCGTTGTAGGTCATGTTTGCTACCTGCGAAAGATATGAATTTAATTGTACTGTAATATCTATCGCTTCTGACTAACAATAAAAAAAATGAAAACCCAGGGATTAGAGAGTCAGGCAGAGTTGTACAGAAATCAGATGCGTTTACTGATCATGGTCTTATTTGATCCAGACAGTATGTGGATAGGAAACCATGTTACTCAGCACTTCAACACATACTGAAGTTTCTCAGGCCGAACTGTGACCACAAACAAACTTTCATACTTTGTGTGTGTTCTGTCCAGAGTCCAGGAGCTTGAAAACAGACATCCCTGTCGAGTCTCTTTGCCCTCAAGACAGTCATAAATCATGGATACTGTGTGGAGGAGGATTGCAGCCACTGGGTTTAACCGTTTTTTGCCTGTTTTTGGGGTGAAATGTGTCAGTGTGAAAAAATAGCCTAGCAAAGACATAGTATGTGAATGGTCAAGAGAACAACAAGAGTCACGATGAGATGCATGATTTTCAAGAGGAGAATTGAAGGAACTTGGTTTTACGGTTTGACTGCATTGTAAAACTTTGCTGTAGTTTTTCAGCAGGTTTGCCAGTACCTTACCGTAGATTTAATTACTACTTAATATACTTTCCAATTAGTAATGTTTTCATTTACTTTTAGCAAAATTTAAACACTTTGACTTTTGAGATTCAAAATGAATAAGAAGAGACTGGCATTAGCACAGGAACACTGAAAGAAATGACATTTTTCACTTGTTTTCGGTCAAAATATTAAAAACTTCTTCAATTTCGATACAGTTACATAACAAGAAAAGTTACCCAAGATATTAAGTCTTGTTTTATGAAAGAAAAGTATATAAACTAGGTAAGTGTATGTTTGATTATTTAACTGTACATTAAATCTACAGTAAGTTACTGGCAAACCTGCTGCGAATTACAGCACAGTATTACAGTGTCTGTCATGGATGCGTCTGGAGGGATTTGGCGTGATCTGGAAAAATATATATTTTAGTGCCATGCTATCATACATATAATGATAAATAGTAGATTACATTTTTTGTCATTCCAAATATTGTAATGCTTCTTTTCCTGGCAATACACTTGGTTTTCTTTATTTTGTGAGCCAATCTCTCTCCTCTGGAACCGCAGAGGAAAAAGTTCTCAAATTTGGACAACTTATATAGGGTAGACTTTGAAAACCTATATGACCAAATTTGGGATAGGTTTCTCGAAGCCTCCTGGGCAGCGTTTCTCAAACATCCAGCATGGCATAGTTTGATGTTCTCCAAATAAAACACACCTGGTTTGAACTCAAGTCATCAGTTGAGGTCTCATGACCTGACAGATAAGGAAGACATCAAAAACATGGCCTCCAGGACCGGTTTGGGCCAACGTGAGTTTGAAGTTTCAATTATAATGCCAACTTTAAACTAACTTTTGACCCAAATTCCACACAAATAAATCACAATTTCCACCCAGTTTTTACTATGAAGTCCTATTGTTAAACATGGTTCATTTGCATTACCCCTAAACTTGTTCTACTGGTTCCTCGCTGTAAGCCGTCTATTCCACAAATCTATTTTCATCCTCACAGTGGTGTTTTGGTCCCATTATTGCTACATGTGGCAATATTAGTGTGTATTTCTGAGCTATGATCTATAACAACACAGACATAACTACAGCTACTTTTGCAGTTGAATGTAATCTCCTAAGTGTGGAAACACAAGTGGTGACATTTGAAATATAACCCTGTTTACATTATATACTGTTACTTTATAACCGTAAGAGTAAACAAGGCAGCTAAACAATGCTGACTGAAGACTAAATGATTCTTCTATATGAAAACAACTACATGGTATAATTGCATCATTGATTTGAGCGGAGTGAGCCGGTCAAAGTGATGAAATGTGTCGCTGTAATAATCTGACAAGGAGTTTTTGGCAAAGCTTTGTTGACTTTGTTTACACAACAGTATGACCTTTAAATTTGATAACAGATAAGTTCATCTCAAACAGCAGATGATGATGTTCTGTTTATTCTAAGCTTGTACGCTCAAATAGAACCGTTCAATTGAACGTTTCTTTGTGTGGCTGTAAGTGAATTATCAATCACGTGATTTTTTTAATCATTTTTATTTGCAGTTATCGTTATCTTTTTTTCAATCTTTTTCTGTTTCCTGATTGATTTCCTTAAAACAAACAGTATAAACACGGCATCTCTGGGGTAGGAGGTGGGTCAGGGTTAACCCACTGGTAGAAGGGTCGTTAGACAGCAGCCATTATTTTGCCATGTTGTTTCGTTCCACAGAAATGACATCGTTCACCTTTAATGTCACACTCTGTACACTGCTGTGTAAGCTGAAGTTTAACTAGAGAGAATAAATCCTGTTAAATTAAAGTGTGCTTCTGGGGTCCCACTGTTGTTTCACCAAATAATTGCTTTTGCTGGACACATGGTTGTTTGCTGTTTACATTTACAACTTTATTCTGTTCCTTTACTTTAAAGTGATACTTCAGCCAAAAGTGAAAATTCGGTCATCATTTCCTCACATAGAAGATATTTGGAAGAATGCTTATAACCGGACAGATTTTGGACACCATTGACTCCCATAGTAGTCAGTATGTTCATCAGAACAAAGATATTTATACAGATTATACTGAACTCGAAGGTGAGTAAATGATAACGGAATTTACATTCTTATGTGAAATATGTATTTAAATAAAGCGCTCTAAAATGTATTTTATGAAATAAGTCAGAATCACGTTTTGATAAAGGCAATCACCAAACATGCTTTTCATCCTCACATGCTGTTAAAAACCCGGCGTAATGAGATGTTAAGTGTCCATCCATCCATCTTCTTCCGCTTATCCGGGGCCGGGTCGCGGGGGCAGCAGTCTAAGCAGGGATGCCCAGACTTCCCTTTCCCTAGACACTTCCTCCAGCTCTTCCGGGGGGACAACGAGGCGTTCCCAGGCCAGCCGGGAGACATAGTCCCTCCAGCGTGTCCTAGGTCTTCCCCGGGGTCTCCTCCCGGTGGGACATGCCCGGAGCACCTTCCCGGGAAGGCGTCCAGGGGGCATCCGGAAAAGATCCCCGAGCCACCTCAGCTGGCCCCTCTCGATGTGGAGGAGCAGCGGATCTACTCTGAGCTCCTCCCGAGTGACCGAGCTTCTCAAGGGATCGCCCAGCCACCCTGCGGAGAAAGCTCATTTCGGCCGCCTGTATTCGGGATCTTGTCCTTTCAGTCATGACCCACAGCTCCTGACCATAGGTGAGAGTAGGAACATAGATTGACCGGTAAATCGAGAGCTTCGCCTTGCGGCTCAGCTCCTTCTTCACCACGACAGACCTGTACAGCGACTGCATTACTGCAGAAGCTGCACCGATCCGTCTGTCAATCTCATGTTCCATCCTTCCCTCACTCGTGAACAAGACCCCCAGATACTTGAACTCCACTTGAGGCAGGAACTCTCCACCTACCTGAAGTGTGCATGCCACCCTTTTCCGACTTAGGACCATGGCCTCAGATTTGGAGGTGCTGATTCTCATCCCAGCCGCTTCACACTCGGCTGCAAACCGTCCCAGTGCATGCTGGAGGTCCTGGTCTGATGGGGCCAGCATGACGACATCATCCGCAAAGAGCAGAGATGAAATCACGTGGTCCCCAAACCTGACACCCTCCGCCCCTGGCTGCGCCTAGAAATTCTGTCCATAAAGATTATGAACAGAACCGGTGACAAAGGGCAGCCATGCCGGAGTCCAACATGCACCGGAAACAAGTCTGACTTACTGCCGGCAATGCGAACCAAACTCCTGCTCCGGTTGTAAAGGGACCGGATAGCCCTTACCAAAGGGTCCCGAATCCCATACTCCCGGAGCACCCTCCACAAGATGCCTCGAGTGACACAGTCGAATGCCTTCTCCAAATCCACAAAACACATGTGGATTGGTCGGGCAAACTCCCATGAACCCTCCAGCACCCTGGAAAGGGTATAGAGCTGGTCCAGTGTTCCACGACCGGGACGAAAACCACACTGTTCCTCCTGAATCCGAGGTTCTACCATCGGCCGGATTCTCCTCTCCAGTACCCTGGCATAGACTTTCCCGGGGAGGCTGAGAAGTGTGATCCCCGATAGTTGGAGCACACCCTCCGGTCCCCCTTCTTAAAAAGAGGGACCACCACCCCGGTCTGCCAGTCCAAGGGCACTGTCCCCGACCGCCACGCGATGCTGCAGAGGCGTGTCAGCCAAGACAGCCCAACAACATCCAGAGACTTGAGGTACTCAGGGCGGATCTCATCCACCCCCGGTGCCCTGCCACCAAGGAGTTTTTTGACTACCTCGGTGACTTCAGCCCGGGTGATGGGCGAGTCCGCCTCCGAGCCCTCAGCCTCTGCTTCCTCAATGGAAGACGTGACAGCGGGATTGAGGACATCCTCAAAGTATTCCTTCCACCGCCCGACGATAGACCCCGGTCGAGGTCAACAGCTGCCCCCCTCCATTGTAAACATCATTGGTAGGGCACTGCTTACCCCTCCTGAGGCGGCGGACGGTTTGCCAGAATCTCTTCGAGGCCGACCGATAGTCCTTCTCCATGGCCTCACCGAACTCCTCCCAGGCCCGAGTTTTTTCCTCCCCAACCACCCTGGCTGCAGTCCGCTTGGCCTGTCGGTACCTGTCAGCTGCCTCGGGAGCCCCATAAGCCAGCCAGGCCCGATAGGACTCCTTCTTCAGCTTGACGGCATCCCTTACTTCCGGTGTCCACCACCGGGTTCGGGGATTGCCGCCTCGACAGGCACCGGAGACCTTACGGCTACAGCTCCGAGTGGCCGCGTTGACAATGGAGGTGGAGAACATGGTCCACTCGGACTCAATGTCTCCAGACTCCCTCGGGATCTGGTCGAAGCTCTGCCGGAGGTGGGAGTTGAAGATCTCTCTGACAGGCGATTCGGCCAAACGTTCCCAACAGACCCTCACAGTATGTTTGGGTCTGCCGAGTCTATCCAGCTTCCTCCCCCGCCATCGGATCCGACTAACCACCAGGTGGTGATCAGTTGACAGCTCCGCCCCTCTCTTCACCCGAGTGTCCAAGATATACGGCCGTAGGTCAGATGAAACGACCACAAAGTCGATCATCGACCTCCGGCCAAGGGTGTCCTGGTGCCAAGTGCACTGATGGACACCCTTATGCTTGAACATGGTGTTCGTTATGGCCAAACTGTAACTAGCACAGAGGTCCAATAACAGAACACCACTCGGGTTCAGATCAGGGGGGCCGTTCCTCCCAATCACGCCCCTCCAGGTGTCACTGTCGTTGCCCACGTGGGCGTTGAAATCCCCCAGCAGAACGACGGAGTCCCCAGCCGGGGCGCTTTCCAGCACCCCTCCCAGAGTCTCCAAGAAGGCTGGGTACTCCACACTGCCATTTGGCCCATAGGCGCACACGACAGTGAGAGACCTATCCCCGACCCGAAGGTGCAGGGAAGCGACCCTCTCGTTCACCGGGGTAAACTCCAACACATGGCGGCTGAACTGGGGGGCTATAAGCAAACCCACACCAGCCCGCCGCCTCTCGCCATGGGCAACTCCAGAGTGGTCCATCCTCTCTCTGGTTCCAGAGCCCAAGCCGTGCGTAGAGGTGATCCCGACTATTTCTAGTCGGAATCTCTGAACCTCACGCACAATCTCAGCCTCCTTCCCCGTCAGAGAGGTAACGTTCCATGTCCCTAAGGCTAGATTCCGCGTCCAGGGATCAGGTTGTCGAGGCCCCCGCCTTCGACTGCCGCCCGATCCACTTTGCACCGGACCCTTACGGTCCCTCCTGCAGGTGATGGGTCCACGGGAAGGTGGCTCCACGTCGCTCCTTCGGGCTGAGCCCGGCCGGACCCCATGGTGGGAGGCCCGACCACCAGGCGCTCGCATACGAGCCCCAACCCCGGGCCTGGCTCCAGGGTGGGGCCTCGGGTGCGCCATACCGGGCGACGTCACGGTCCTCCAATTTCTAGTCATCATAAGGTTTTTTGACCGCTCTTAGTCTGACCCGTCGCCTAGGACCTGTTTGCCTTGGGAAACCCTACCAGGGGCATATAGCCCCAGACAACATAGCTCCTAGGGTCTTTCGGGTGCTCAAACCCCTCCACCACGGTAAGGTGGCAGTTCAAGGAGGAGCTGTTAAGTGTATAACAGCTAATCCCGGCTCAAGGTCTCACCTGAAGCGCAACTATTTCAGTGCATGTGTTGACACGTTCTCACGCCGCTGAGATGGTGTGGAAGAGAACAACGTAATAAACTATAATCGCGTAGAAATCCACTGACATTTAAACAAACTAATTAAAAGGAATGAAGATGTAAATCATGAGATGGTCTGACCCTTCATCGACATGTAAGGAGAGATGAGGGACTGTCTTTGTCTCGAGAATAAATGTCAAGTGATGCGCTCACTCCAACAGAAAGGCATGCAACATAAACCTGCTTTAATGTTGATCTACAAACATGTAAACACAGAAATATCCTCAGTGCATTCTTTAATGATGCAATCTCTTCTATTTACGCATTCGTTTTGTATATTCTAGCTTTGAAAAGTTGGAGCAGGTGTACACGGACGTGCCTGAATCTTCCCCCTCGCATTTCCAAGTTCTATATTTATGCCGTGCTTCCTCAAAGACAGAGTTTTCAGGAAGAATTAATGAGGTGTCTCGCTGCATCCATCACACAATGGGAAACGGAAGGCAATGGAGATAAAAAGCAGATGAGAGAGGTTTTCTGCTAAGTGATTTGCAGTCGGCCTTTCCTTCTAGCTAATGGTCTGAGGGAACACTCTGATCATATCTTTGTCTTCAACTCCTACACGAGCCTCTCTTTCTATGTTTTGCCCTTCCAACCCTTTTTTAATCTAGCACATCATTTGTACACACCCTGCCTGCCTTTCCTTTCGGAAGGTGTCATTTATTTTAGGTTCCTTCTGGGTTTTTTTGGTTATCTACCAGCCAGCCGTACTGTAGGAACTTCATTATTCAAGGTGACGATAGCCATCTTTTGTAGTTTAGTGCCCGGCTTTAACCTGTGCCGAGAGCTACAAGAAATAAAAGACATTTCAAAGGTGTGTTTGTAGACAAGGTATAGAAAGCCATTTTTTCTGCTACTCTCTCAAGTCAAACTGTCTGTTCAGATTGTTTTGGTTTATGTGATTATAAGTCTCTGCGGTATCTGTGGGGTCATGAGAGTCTCCATCTCTTTCCCAGTCTTCCCATATGAGCTGTATTAATGAGACGGTTAGAAAATTGCAATTATGTATAAAGTACGGTGTTATTCAGCCATACTGGGATTTTAAATAAATGTAATTTAAACTTGAAACTAAAAAGAGAAAGTTCTAGATATAAAAGAATGTCAAACAAAGACACAAGATTATGCATCATACTTAATCTCTTTCCTGTGTATGTGTCTCTAAGCCAATGTTTATTCTGTATTGTTTTTCATAAACCCGTTATTTTAAATCAAAATATATGTTTGTACTTTATGTTTGAAATCTGGGAATGTTCAAAGCCATTACAAAGGAGAGCTGGTATATTTTTATTTTGGCTAAACTATTGCATTTCAAGTTCAGAAAATGTGCGCATCCAAAATCATTCAGGACAGGTGCACAATCAGCCAAAATACTCAATAAAAAAACATTGCATTTTTTTATTCAAATATTGCTTTAATCATAAAAGCTCAATTTTACATTGTTAACTTTTTTTAACAAAAGATCAAAATAACTTCTTTACATAGGATCAAATGCAATACTTTCTTTCTTAAATAAGGTTTTAGAGTACATGCCTGTTCGAGTTAGGAGGGGGCCACCAAATACTGACAAAATCTATTAAGTTAGCTTGTATATAAATAATACAGTTTATAAATAATAAAGTTATTTTTTATATATTTTTTTCTCTCAGCAATTATATTAACAATTAAGAAGTGTATTTTACATGAGAAAATGCAGAAAAAATGAACTTTGACCTTTAGTTACCCAAAAGAAAATCATGAGCAAAAATAGAACACTCAAACTTTACCACATTATACACATTCATGTGATAAAAACTAAATTCATCTCTCAACTTGAACTCTATTATATTCAGTATTGGCGAGACTGCATCTATTAGAATAAATTACATATAACAGTCCCACAGGCTCGACCTCATATCTTACATCTATGTTTAATACGGCAAAGCTTTGAGGGAGTATCTTTCTATTCAAAAGTCTTGCTTTGCGACCGCCGCTTACATTACATAACAGTAAGTGTTATAATTTCCATCCCATGATGCCGTTCCAAAATCACCAATATACACGCTGCAGAGAATGCATAATACATTATTTATCTTGCTGCAAATGCCGGTCAGAAACATTTCATATGACCAGGCCAAACCGAAATGAATATATCAAAAATAAGGTCATTCATTCTGGAGGGCTCAATAACCTATTCCCCATAATTGCCGGCGTGATGGATTCAATGGTGCCTATAAAATGCCCACGAGAGCACAGAGGGAACATCAGGTGGCTGACGGAAGCATCAACATTTCATTGTCAAGAGGATATGAGTGAAACCTCACATGATCCTAACCTTTTCCACTCAATTATTTAGCGTTACACCCCGCCAGTCTAGATTGTAGGGAACCACAGTTATGAATATTTCAATCCCATAATTTGCTTTGTGGTTGTACGGCTGGACTTTGGGGTTTTATGAATCGGATTTGAAAGTTCTCTGCAGTACCTAAAATGTTGAATATGACTTCTTGAAACAGGCTCGTTTATACAGCAGTCAAACCGAATGACCCTTGACGTTTACGAGATCGTGAAATCTTTATAGAATCAAAGATACTTCTTGACATACGGCTGTGGTCAGGTATCACCAAGCATGCCAGGTGAATTTCATTTTGATGGCTTTGTTAAAATGTTGAAAGGACATGTGAACATGAACATGTTATGCTTTTCCTCTTTTTCCTCGTTTGTTTGACAAACTGCGCATAGTATGGCCATTAGAAACATTTGTCATGTGACACAAAGTCATTCTGCAAAACCTCATGTGTTTTTAACAGCGTTCTCTTTTGTCAATGTCAAATAAATAGACCCACAAAGAGAAATGCCAGTGTTTTATCTCTATGGTACACAAATATATTACAGTATAGGTCAGGGGTCGGCAAGTAAGTTTGAAAAAAACTAATTTGACACTAGATGGCGCGCCAGAACATAGTCAAAGGATAATTTAAGAAATTAATTGATGAATAATGCAAGTAGAATAGCCTCCTCTTAAAAATATAGTTATTATATATAATTACATACAAGAGTCTAAAGAGGAAAGTTGACAGCAAAAATAGGGCATACAAAGAGGAATGGAAGGTCAACTATTCATTCATACGACCTAGTTTAGTGAAGATAAAGCCAGTGTGTCTTATCTGCAACGAAGTTGTTGCTGTTTGCAAAGCATATAATTAGGGCAGGGCGAAAAATCTTGCAATTCTTATGCTCTCAGTTCCTCAATGAATTACTGTTAAAGGCCTCCACATCCGAAAGCCAGGCGGCGCTCTAGTGCAGAATCTCTGAAAATGGGAAACAGAAGAAGAACGAATTGTTCCAGGAAATGCCAGTGATCATAAGGTGTCTCTTTGCCCCGCCACTCTGAAACACGCAGATTTTGGACAAAGCTCTGGGCTCTCAGAGCCATTGAGAGAGAGATTCGCTCAGTGGACTTCAATGGAACAGTTTTTTCACAGCAATGGTGTTCATTGAGGTCTCTATAGTTCCTGGAAGTTACTAGTTACGCATGGAGCTGCGACTAATCAGACCAACTGAAGTAAACTTCCAACCCATTTAAAGACGAGACCCATTTAATGAACAGAACTCTCTCTCTCTCTCAATGGCTCTGGTGGCTATGAAAAGCGAGGTGTGCTCTGATTGGCCAGTTAGCCAGTGTGTAGTGATTGGTGGAATACTGCAAGCATGTGAGGGAAATATAACGCCTCTGACCATATTTGGAACATCAGGTTCCTCTTCAATTGTACTGACAGGTACGCCACCTTACTTGTGTATACATTTGGGCGGTCTTAGTCACGTCAGACCACCAACTGACGTAGATTTGTGGGGGTGTGATTACACCAGGTTTTTCAGGCAGGTCTGGGTGAGTATTCGCGTTAACATAGAATGACTCTTTTGTTCCCACACTTTCATTTCTGCAATTGAATGTGTCTAATACATGCATGGACAACTTATAACACACCAAAGACACAGAAAAACACGTATTCACGCCATATGACCCCTTTAAAGATTCTATTGTAAGATAGAAGTTGTAATGTTGATAAGATTGTACTAAATAAAATCCAAATCTTATATCACACTGTCCCCCTCTAACCATCGCACAAAGACTGTAGGGTCAAATCAGGCCTCAGTTATTGATGTTGCTCCGAAAGATGTTCATCATAAGAACCTGTCCTGCTTGAGGAAATGAGATTGTGAATCTGTGTACTTCATTGAATCAGTTTACTCACGGCTGAACTTTTTCCTCCGAGGCAAATTATTTCCAATTCCTCTTTGCACTCACCCTCCATCATTCACTACCAAAATGACATTCAGGCTGGCAGAAATACCCTGCTGCACATTTGAACGTTGAAATAACATTTTCAAATTAGTTTCATGTCAAAGACTCTTGATGTTAGCCATATACTGTTGGTCAGATGTTATAATAGAGGAAAATAACCGTTTGATTTTTCAACCGGCTCTTTTTTTCGGCCAAAGCTGCCCGGAGGGAGGGTCTAATGTGCACAGATATGCGGTCGGGGTTATGTCCTCATTAGCAATGCTAATCGCTTTGAGCACTCTGCAGCCATCGCTGTCAGCGTCAAGACTTTGTTTTCTTCTCCCGATCGGGGTCTTTGAACAAGAGTGATGGTTACTCACATACACAAACGCACACAGTCCATGGTGCTTAAAAAGAACCGGCTCATAGTTGTTGCGCCTTGAGGGAAACGATGTATCATCTCGCATCTCTCTTTTAAATGGAGAGGGGCTCGCGTAATCAACCCTCGGGGTCTTTTATAGCAGCGTGTGGTACTGACTTGCTTTACAACAAGTGTCTTTTACACAGAAATGCTCCGAAGGGTCGAGAATAAAGAATGTGCCGAAGAAAAGGCGGTATTTTTTCTCTTGAAAGATGACAGAATCCTCAGATACACGAGCGGCGTCATGCTAGGAAGCAGGTGTCAGCTTAGTTTGAAAGTGATAGCTTCTTAGCGAGCCACTGGGTGGTAAAAAACGATACTCTGAGCAAACTACCCTGCAACAAATGGATTTTCTTTTAGAAGGCTTTTTATAATGCGCAAATAACGTGTTAGCCCCTTTCTGTGTGCTGTCACACCATTTCCAGCCTGATCTCACTGGAATTTGTTAATATGTTATGGGGTGTCTGATTTGTACAAAGAACCCTGAACCAAAATGTATGTAGACCGGACCGACTTAATAAGAACGTACAAACCTTTACAAATTAGTCACCTCGTAAAATAGTTACGCATTGCCATGAAATTGTGTTGATGCAAACAGGTGAAACATGCACAGAGGTGTTTATTAATCTTCTATTTTTCTTTTTACGTGAATCTGATCTCACAGGTTTTTGTAACTATTTTACTAGGAGGCTAATTCGTTTGAATGACAGAAAATGCGTTTATTAGAAAAAATATACTGAAGCCCCGCCCGTAAGCCCACCCCTACACCTTAAGTCACTGGGATGAAAGTTATTCATACTTAACCATAAAAGTATTATTGTACGAATTAATTTGAATTAGCCACCTCGTAAAATAATTACGAGTGTTAGACCAAACAGGTTAAGCATGCACAGATCTACTTTATATAAATATTAGCGGTAACATCCTGTTGGTGATGTTTTGGGCATTATAGCATTTATGCATCTTCTATTTAAATGTATGTTTTATGTGAACTGTTCTACCTGATTCCTTGGAAATTGTGGGAAAGGTGAGAAATTTGTATGAATTATCATAAAAAAGGAACGATTATTTGAAAAAAAAAAACGGAAGCCCCTTCCCTAACCCTACACCTAACGTCACTGACATGAAATGAAATCGTACTAAAGCGTACAAATTCAAACTCTTACGAATTAGTCATTTCGTAAAATAGTTGCGAATTTCTGTAAGATAGTTTTGAAATGTCACAGAATGCGTTATTGTCGATCTTCTGTTGTATGTTTGGGCTTTCTTGTGTTTCTTGAATTGTTTAGCAAAGCTATATATTATACTATAATCTGGGAGATTGTACAAATTTATAAGAACAAGCAAGCTTGTCAAGTAGTGACACATTTGAGATTGTGTGGAATGTTGTGTCGTAGTTACATGGCACTGATAGCATGGATGTCCTTCGGGGAGTTCAGGGCAAACCCTGTAAAATTCCCATCGGTGGTCCTGACTTGGCAGTCAACTATGAAGCGATTTGAGTGTTTTTGTACGTCTCTTTCGACACCTGGCGGTTCAAAGACGTTTTTGAAGCGTAGCCTCTTCACACAGTCACCATATCATCTCGCCCCATCACTCCATCCACACTCCTCATCTCTCTCAAACACTAATAAGGGAGCAGAGGGCCAGGGCAGGTCTTTGCCTTTAATTAGATCATTATAAAATCAGACCTGATCGTCCATGCTAAGGGACGACGATGATCTTCAAATTTTACAACTGGCTCAGAGCAGACAGAAAAACGCTGTTGAGTCGACAGTTGAAACGGCGTACTGCGGCAAGGTTGGTTGAAGATTGTTTTGGAGACCTGGATGTTGTACATTTGAGTTAACGCAAGAATTCACCAAAAATAGAAAAATGTAATCATGCGCTGTAATTCTTAAGGCACAAAACACGACAGGTAAATTTGTTTGATTGACAGCAATTTGCGGATATTATAAAAGTGACCGTGGACAGGACTGCTCTAAAGTTACAGATAACATGATAAAACTGAAAGTGTTCTTGATACTATATATGAGAAACAGACACATATGTCATTGGTCCTTGTGTGAGGCTGGACACAAATATCTTTAAAGTCAAAACCTGATGCAATGCTATATAGGCTGCAATAGGCCTTAATCTAAAGGCGTCAAATTTCAGCCGTCCTCAGATACATTCAATACAATAGTGTCTCATGAAGATAACAGGAACTTGGATTGAGAACAGCGGGGCGATGACAGCATTTTCATTTGTTAGGGTGAACTTTAGCAGAGTCTGAATTGTGCCTTACTTAAAATAATTAAAAGTAAATAAAATTCCATTTTAAAATACACACATATGTGTATACACACACACACACACACACAGGCAGTATGAGTATTTCTAGGTTAAAAGAAAATGATGGGCACATGTGTGTCTTATCTGAGGATCAAAGACAAAAAGTGATTTTATTTCCATAGAAAGCACATTAAATGTGAGTAAAATGTCTACTTTATTGTTTCAACTTCAAGTTTTTGGAGAAAGAAAATGTCAACATTTGGTTGAAATAATGTTATACTGATTCTGACTTGTACATATTAAAATATATAAATGAATAAGGAAGCATATTACATTGTATTATGCTTTAAATAGTTTTTATTGATAAACATTTTTATTGATAAATTAGCAAAAACTTTTTTTCAAAAACAAATATTGTAAAAATGACAACTAACTAGCATTTGGGGTCAAAGTAATAAGTTGTTAAATATATCATAAATTTATGTTGTTGTAAATATGCCTGACAAGATTATTACACTGAATTACATTTTAGTGGGGGTCTTCTGTATATCATGGGCACTATGTGATGTTTATTTTTCAGTCTGATAAACAAAAAAAGCAATTAAATTAACCAGAAAACATTTAAAAGCAACAAGTATTTAAAGCAGTATTACACTTATTTTTTATGCTTAAACCTTTTTTCGTCTTTGACCTAATTGCATCTGGACAAAAGTTTGAGGATTTTTTTACATGGAAACTCACTGAGGACACTATTTGTAAGCTTCTGCATTAATTCCAGATGATTTACCAAATATGAGGAAATATTTTTGACATTGACCATGTGAACTACTTTGTCTGAAAGGTTAGATGTCATTGCTTTTATTAAAGCACACAAGACGATGTCTGGAACATTTTCAGTTTATGCTGAGGGTTGTGCAGATAAAAAAGTCTTGAAATATTGAAACAAAGCTTTATAAATGTACATCATACAATCTTTGTCACACCCTGTAACATTAAATCCTTGAAAATGAAAATGTATTTCATGCTCACTGTTTTTGTTGTATTTACAAATGATTTAAGAATAACTTCTACATTTGACTGTATCATTGGATCTGGGATGATAGTTTAAACTAATAACATGAATTAATAAATAAATAACGGCAAGTTATGTTTCTTTAAGAAGTGCCCTTCCATGTCTGAAGGCATTTCTGATGGGCGAGGGAGGACAAACTATAAATAAATAAGACAGTTATATATAATTCAGACGTCTAATGTCACAGCACAGTTAATAAAGTTTCAATAATTTACTGAAACATAATGAAATGTCTGACCAGCTTTAATAATAGTTAATAAATGTATTTAATTTGCCTCCGTTACCTCTACTGTATGTACACATGTGTCTGGATAACACCGGAGAGTTCACAACACGCTCAAATGTCATGAATCTCATACAGAGACATGGCGTGGGAACCCAAGTGCAGGCAGACACAGACGGTGGTGAAGGGGTTAACAGATATATTTATTATAACAACAAAGAACACTACAAAAACAGGGAAAACAAAGACCCACAATGGGGTAAACAATACTGGGATATATATATACTTAAACAAGGAACAAGGACACTGACTAACTAAACTAATAAAACAAACACTTGAATTTCAACACACTAACACTGACTAAACTACACTTTGACAGGCAAGACAGCAACAGGAACAAGTACAACGACAGGAACATGTACAGCATAAACGAACAGCAACATGTACCTCAAACAATGCACGAGCAACGAGACAAAGAAACATGAGGAGTCTTTATAGGAGAGGTAATTAACACTAACTATGAAACAGGAGGGTAGGGAACAATGACGTGACTCGGGGAGAGTATGGAAGACCATCGGTGTCAAAAACATCTCTCCTCACATAAAACCATCAGGCAATGCCATGGCTCCACTTGAGACAAGAATAAAACATGACATGATAGTGGAACCATGACATAAGCCCCCCCTTTAATGAACACCTCCAGGTGTTCATCAAGGGGTCACTAACAAGACAAGACCGACTGGGAAACAGACAAAAACCAGACAGACAAGGTGAACATGACAAGGGGCATACACGATGATTACAAATGGGTTGGGGTGAGACAACAAAAACAACAGACAAGGGAGGGGGGGTGGGGGCAAACGAGGAAACGTGGGAAGTCCAGAAGGGGGAGGGCTGGGTGGGAAAGTTCCAGCCCTGGGGGAAGCGCCAGGGCGCGGAGCCCCAGGAGGCTTGACAGGGGAAGTCCTGGGGGGAACTGTTCTTGTCCCCTGCAGGACTGTAGGGCTTGACCATGGCTGGGCAGCCGGACTTGACGGCGGCTGGGCAGCCGGACTTGACGGCGGCTGGGCAGCCGGACTTGGTGCCGGTGGCTGGACCGGGCTTGGTGCCGGTGGCTGGACCGGGCTTGGTGGCCGCTGGGCAGCGCCCTTAGACGGCGGCTGGGCAGCGCTCTTAGACGGCGGCTGGGCAGCGTTGTCTAACGGCGGCTGGGCAGCGTTCTGTGGTGGCGGCTGGGCAGCGCTCTCTGGCGGCTGCTGGACCAGCCTGGGTGCCGGTTTCTGGAGCGGATCTGCGGCCGGGCTGGATGCTCGGACCGTCACCTCCCCACAGCCCCCCCCAAAAAATATTTGGGGTTTGACACCACCGGACTCGGGACCACAGGACTCGGGATCTCCGGATTCGGGACCACAGGACTCTGGACCACAGGACTCGGGACCACAGGACTCGGGACCTCCGGAACAGATGCCGGTTGCTGTGCTGACCTGCAGGACAGCAACTTCGGCCTGGGACGTCCTCCACAGGACATTCTCCTCCCTCTACGGTCGGTCTGACCCACGGCTGACTCAGCCGGGCCAGTGGGGGACCGAGGGAGTACTGGGTTGGAGGTCTCCCGCGACGTCGTCCTCGAGTCTCTAGCCACCCACCCATCTCGGACTCCACCAGAAGAACCGGTGGCCGTGGAGCTCGAGCCAGAGGGTACTGAATCCCCCAGGGCAGCGGCAGCCAGGACGAGACCCTCCGTAGCGCTCGACCGTGGGGCGAAAGTCCCATGTGGAACCTCACCCCCGGGATCGCTCCGGTTGGTCACGTACCTGACCATGTCCGCAAACCCCAAGGGAGACAGCAGCCTCTTCTCCGACGGTGTGAGGCGCCGGGTGAGGCAGCAGTTGAAGATCGTCTTCAACTCCGCCTCACCAAACTCGGTCACCTCCGCCACCGCCGAGAATGCCCTGGCGAACTCCTGGTCAGGCGGAATCCAAGCAGCAAGTGGGCCTGGCGAGACCGCAAGGACAACGTCGTACCGTCCATGCTGCCTACTGGGTTCGAATTTGGCTCGTGCATTCTGTCATGAATCTCATACAGAGACATGGCGTGGGAACCCAAGTGCAGGCAGACACAGACGGTGGTGAAAGGGTTAACAGATATATTTATTATAACAACAAAGAACACTACAAAAACAGGGAAAACAAAGACCCACAATGGGGTAAACAATACTGGGATATATATATATATACTTAAACAAGGAACAAGGACACTGACTAACTAAACTAATAAAACAAACACTTGAATTTCAACACACTAACACTGACTAAACTACACTTACTTTGACAGGCAAGACAGCAACAGGAACAAGTACAACGACAGGAACAAGTACAACGACAGGAACAAGTACAACGACAGGAACAAGTACAACGACAGGAACAAGTACAACGACAGGAACAAGTACAACGACAGGAACAAGTACAACGACAGGAACAAGTACAACGACAGGAACAAGTACAACGACAGGAACAAGTACAACGACAGGAACAAGTACAACGACAGGAACAAGTACAACGACAGGAACAAGTACAACGACAGGAACAAGTACAACGACAGGAACAAGTACAACGACAGGAACAAGTACAACGACAGGAACAAGTACAACGACAGGAACAAGTACAACGACAGGAACAAGTACAACGACAGGAACAAGTACAACGACAGGAACAAGTACAACGACAGGAACATGTACAGCATAAACGAACAGCAACATGTACCTCAAACAATGCATGAGCAACGAGACAAAGAAACATGAGGAGTCTTTATAGGAGAGGTAATTAACACTAACTATGAAACAGGAGGGTAGGGAACAATGACGTGACTTGGGGAGAGTATGGAAGACCATCGGTGTCAAAAACATCTCTCCCCACATAAAACCATCAGGCAATGCCATGGCTCCACTTGAGACAAGAATAAAACATGACATGATAGTGGAACCATGACACTCAAATATGTGTTTATGATGCATTTGTAATGCGTTCATTAAACATTTTGAAATATATGCAATTTAATATATACGCCGATAGTCAATAGTGTGAAAAATAGTTGAATATTTGAAACCATTGAAGATTATGACTTAATGATTGATTTAGTTTAGGTTGTTAATTTTTATCATAAAGCATTATGACAAGTATTTTATTTCAAGTTTGTTCAAAGCCTTTGATAGGTGAATATAATGTAAGTGATATATAAACTATACACGTTTTATGCATTTGTCGTAGACCCTTTAGTGCTTTTTAAGTTAGTCATGAACCTCAAAAACATAGATAAATGTCCTTCAAATATGAGTTTCTTCTGGGTTAAATGAAGTGGCATTGTTTTCTTGGTAGGCTACCTAAAAGTGATTTGCCTGTCGCGATCGGTTGAAAATATATGCTAAGATAGACTTTACGTCTTTAAGTCTTTTGTTTAGCGTCTCCGGAGATCAATTATCATCTATTGTAACATCAAAGTCTAATTGTAAACATGAGGACAGTCATGTTGTGTCCGCGCTCACTGGTGTCTAATGAGACATCACAGCAGGTTTGCACTTTAGCTTCAAACAGATTTGTTGGCAGACGCCATTCGTGATCTTAATTGGTTTCGCATTTAAGAAGATCAATCCCAAGATGAGCTCAATATGTGGACTTTTACCAAGAGATGTTTACACGTCATTCCACAGATTGTTCCAAATTGCGGTGTCTCCATCTCACCCTGTTTTTTGTGTGCATTAAGTTCATGCTACAAGAGGTAAATGCACTCACAAGCAGAGAAAATGAATCCGAGCGCTGGAGTTAAATGGACGTAGCGTGCGATTGTGACAGATTCTGTGCACCTTTACAACAGGCTTTATACATGTGTATTAGCGTGACATGTGTTGTTTCCATGTCTATATTTCTCATGCATTTATCTAATTAGAGTCCACTAACTGTCAGTAGAGATGTATGTTTATAACTGTAGACACAGCGTGTGCCACATTGGTGATGTGTTGTCATCTATTAGGGCTAAATTGATGTGCAGGTTTGTTTACTGCCGTTGTATGTTTTTCTGGAGTGTTTTCATATGCTTACCTATAACAATATTCAGAGGCCGGCTGATTAATGTAAGTCATCTGGCATTTTCATATTATTGTGATTTCTAGTGAGTTCAAATCTTATACAGGGACTAATAGCAGAGTTTTTATTCATGCAGTTGTAATTGCGGAGTAAATGCATTCAGGCCACTCAGAACTGCATTATACATTCTGTGTAAATATACTTAATGCCACTTGAGTTGCAGCTTTGGGGAAAAAAAGCTGTTGTAGGCTTATTATTTTGTTTAAACGTTATGGTCACAATCTAGCCTGAAAGTTGACATGTACTGATGTTGAATCAAATAACATATTTTTCTTCTTAAGCTACTTTTTGCAGTGTATATAGTCTGCTTAATGCTTTTCTCGTGTAATGCAATAGGACCTTTTCACAATGACGTCACTTAACTTCCGCCTTTTCGCAAAGCACTGTATAATAACATCTGTCTTGCAACAAACAAGGAGCAGAAGAAGAAGAACTTCCGTTTTGCCATCGTTCTAGAATTTAACAACAGTGAAAAAAACCTGACAGAATATAGTCATTAAAAACTAGGGACGGGTACCGAAACCCGATATTAAACGGGCCCCATGGCAAAATAATGAAAAACCGGAGCATCGATAAGCTCCGCCCTTATCAGTTCTGCTCTCGGTCCTCAGGGGAAAAAAAGGTATATGTTAACACTATCTTGCTTTTTTTATCATAACAATAGTTTGTAATTTTCAATTACACCAAGAATTTAGTCTTTGGCGCATTGCATATTCCTTATTCCCAGCATAGCACCCGAGGCGGCACGTCACGTGTCTCTCACACAGTTTGTGTCTACACAGTGCACACACACACGAACAGCCGCATGGAGGAAAGACGCTCTTAGGCCATGAACACACCTGATGTCTTTTTGGACAAGAAAATGTTGACAAAAGCACTTTTTTAGTAAAAAAAACGCTGGGAGCATTTGGTTACAATCAGCAGCCAAACACCATGACGTCAGCATCTGTGCACCAAGGCAGCCCAGAGAAACAGAACGGCAGCATAACGGAGGTCTTTTGAATAACAAACAGCGTCTTTGCAAAAACTTATCAAATATTTAAAACTATAATACTAATTTCTCGTTAGAAATGCAGTCAAAAGTTATTGAAAATGAAAGTTCAACTTACATTTATACAAAACTATGCTCCAACCGGTGTTTTGGCCGCCATAAAACATTTTCAAGCTTGATCCTGCTCGACCAATCACCCCCCTTGCATATTGTTATGGAAACAACACACTAATTACATTGGTTAGCTTTAAAAGGAGCTTGACGTAGGATGATTTTTTTCTGAAAAGTTGAACTTTTTCAATATAAAAAGACGCCCTGAGCTGCAGAAAAAAGAGCTCAGGACGTTTCTTTGAAAACACGGTTTACTCCATAGGATTATAATGTAAAACAGACGCGTGCAGCTTCACAAAAGAAGTCTAGTCTGAACACGGCCTTAATTAACAACGATGGCGGAGAGAACTAAATGTTCAAAAGTGCGCTACACTTCACCAAAGTTGATGCTGACAGTGACAATGCTCGTTGCCACAAGTGCAATTGTTGTTAATCGCTTATTTTATTTATTTTTAATGATTTATTTATTGTAAAAAAAAATATTCAAATAAAGCAATGTTAATTCTGTTCCTAATTTCTTTGTTTTTTTATCAAAAGGTACTGATAAGAATACCGTTAAAGTACAGGACTGATAAGAAATATGGATAAGAGTAGTAATCCGTTAAAATCTCATCGATACCCATCCCTATTAAAAACACACTATTCTACAAAATGTGAGAAAGTAGGAGTCATTTGTTTGGTTTATTTTGTATACTTAGTTTTATTTGTATTTTTGCATTTTCTAAGAAAACTAAAAATGTGGCAGCTATGATTTTACGGTTTGCAAATGTTGTGCTGACTTGGCTTTTGTACAACAGAAACCCGCTGCTAAATGAGACAGTAAGTTACCCACACCGAGCACATTGTTTAGTCTAATAGCTTCCAAACATCTTGAGGTGGCGGTAAAGGAGCGGAGTAATGGGCTTTACTCCCAGTGAGGAGAAACAGCTAGAGGTCAAGAGGCGCTCGCGTCTGTCACTTTCTCCTTATTCTGCACAAATAAACCAGAGGCGCAGCGAGAACAAACGGACCTCTGCAAGACGTCCTGCGGTATCCTGTCAAGAGCTGCTTTTGCCTTCTTGGCTAATTACTTTAAAAAGCAACTTCTGCCCAGCAAGAGTTGACTCAAGGACGGGCTTCAAATGAAGCGGACTTAGAAGAAAGATTTGCCTGGTGCTGTTTGCGGTTGTGCTCTAGCCGGTGGAGTCACTGGAAGCGGTTTTAAATCGCATACCGCGTGATTCATGTGCTGTAGAGCGAGGAAGGGTTACGTAACCCGCTGAGTCACTTTGACAAGGTCTTTAAACCAATGTCAAGGAAATCGGATATTTAAACATTCAGTTTCTCTTCAAGGTTTTCATTGAATCATTTCAATGTTCTTTCCGAACACTTTTTAAATATGTTGTGCATACACTCCCGGAAGAAAGGAACTGCTGTTCGCACCTTTAATTAACGTTTTTCTTTGTGTCTAACCTCATAGATTTCATGAATACAATCATTTTCTTTCTCTTGAAATGAGGACCGCTGGGAAGGGATATTGTGCGTCCTGGGATGGACATTGATGGTTTTCTTGTGTCTTATGATTCGTCCCCTGTGACGGATAAAATTGACGTCTGCTTATTTGTGTCTGCTCCAGGGAAACTTCAGCAATGATAATTGCCTGCCCCCCGTTTCCTATTTTCATTTATTTTTGATTGTCCA
This sequence comes from Triplophysa bombifrons, assembly GCA_029783895.1. NCBI lineage: Eukaryota > Metazoa > Chordata > Actinopteri > Cypriniformes > Nemacheilidae > Triplophysa > Triplophysa bombifrons. The sequence continues at coordinate 30,928,819 of CM056452.1, read as the reverse complement.
CGTAGCGCTCGCTAATACGATTGTAATACAAATGTGATGCATCACCTTAGGAGACGACAATCTCATTGGAACACAAGCAATTTGCAATTAGGAGATAAACATCTTGGTTATGGTCATATATATACACTCGCTGTATATGTCTCTCTTTTTCTCACTCTATCAAGCTCTTTTACACATTTACATATTTGATGTTTTTTATTCTAAGTTGTTGATAGAAATTGCTAGAAATAGATTTGCAACGATTCCTTCTGTATGATCATAAACTATATATATACTTTATTATAGCTGGTTATTTAAAGTTGCACTTAGTAATTAGATTCTAATTAAAAAGTTTTACACAAAGGATTGAACAACACATTTGAGAATATTATTGAAGTGATGTCCACTCAAATAAAGATTGAAGTGAGACAAAGCAAGCAAACTAAACAAACATCGTACATATGTGACTCCTACGAAAATGTTTAATTCTAAGAATAAAGCACTAGCAAAGCATCGCCCCTAAACATAAACATCACTGACACCAAAGCAGATTGTACTAAAAGGTACGATCGAACAAATTCATACAAATTAGCCAACTCAAGAAATAGTTACAAACTAACGTGAAATTGTGTTGGGTGGAGTTGAGCGTTGAATTTCGCCCCATTACAATACTATCACTTCTGCAGAGGGATATGCACGATTAACCGAAATATATATTGCGTGATTTATGCACAACTTGTGAGTGAGGTACAGTAAAATGCTGCTGCATCCGAGAGCAAGAGGGCGCTCTCATGCAGAAACTCCAAATACCCACTACAGAAGAAGACCATAACACACGTAGTTCTAGGAAATGTCTAAGGACATGTTTTTATCACTGATCCTCAAGCCTCCTCAGGTATTTTCATGATAATAAAGTATATGTATTATGATGATGTTTGACGGTTGTTGTTGCTTTTTCAAATGTACATTATAAGCAACCCAAACTCACACTTGTAGATCGAGCAGCATTTCCTACTGATCCCAGAGCCGTGCTTCACAGACAAGCTACGCATAAATAAAATAATCTATGCCTTGCATAATCGCAGCCAACTCAGTTTCTGCAGGACTTACTGGTACTCGCCATTAATCGTTTACATGTCTACTTCTGCATTTTGTTGATATTTTTATTTCTGATACAGTATAATCTCAAGAAGCGCCTCTATAATCTGAAAACTCTTTTTTTAGTTTAGTTTAGTATTGAGGTAGTTGCCATGCTGTTACTGATGTGTTTGACAGTTGCTCAGTGGTCCAGCATTGATATGGCTAAGTCAGTAAGTCAGTACGAATTTTGGTTTATTCCCTGTCTGACAAAATCCATAACTTTGAACGCTTAGAAAAACATCCCTTCGTGACAGGCCACACCATTTAAAGAATAAATCATGCCTGTAATGCAAACGACGTGGGAAGAAGTTTAATACCTGGGGTCAAGGGTTTGTTTACTATAATTTGCTATCCTAATGAGCATAATTACTGTTGATTCTTACCTTGGCACAAACAACATACGAGATGTTTTTAGTAGTCTGATTCTGTTCCTATCCTGTTTCATGTTCCATCGACATCAGAACTGTGCACTAGTTTAATCTCTTGATATATACCTCTCTCTTTTCCCTTTTTCTGAGTGTGTAATTAAGCCGACTCGGCCGCTAATGAGTCTCCCTCATGCCAGTTATCTCTTGTGACAACTGCAGTATCCATGGCAACATGCTATCGGACATTCAGAACCGCTGAAAAATAATGGACATATTTATAATGTAGAGTGGCGAAAATGATGATGGATGGAAAGATCAAGCACAACTTCCACAAGCTGCAGCCGAACCTCCGAATTACAAAAGTTATGTTTACATTAAGCGAGCGGCTATCTCGCGTTTCTCACGTATGCTGGGATCTTTTCTCACATTTAATATCAGAAGCTAAGATGAAAAGTGGATGTTGACCACATGTGAATGGAGGCTGCAGATATGATGCAAATGAAAGTGCTTGTTTTGTGTCGTGTGTTATTGACACAAGTAGAATCTGTGATATACAGCCGCCAGAAAAATGATTGATGCACATTCAGTGTCCCTCGACATTTGAAGATGTAAACTTACGTAAGCGTTGTTTACACAAGAGAACCGCTGTCATATGTGTTGTCAATATTGGGCTGCATGTGTGTATTGTTGTTTGTTTAAAACCATTTTCATCTGCCCACAACACAGTTTAAATATCTGTTCTGTAAACAAGCTCTTCAATAGCACGTGAATGTTTGTAGCAAAGGCCAACAATACACAGCATGGGTCAACATTATCCATTTTTCTTTTATGGCTAAAATCATTTGGATCATTTGGAAGTAAAGATCATGTTTCATAAAGTTATTTTGACAATTTCCTACCGTATAAAAAAAAAGTTTTTGTGAGTGGATGCAGTGAAATCACTAACAAAAATGTGCGAAAACACGTCTAGAAACTTCTCTCGCTGCTGCTCCCCTTGGGGAATTATCGACTCGAGTTTGGTATCAGTAGCTGCGTTTCCATGATTCTTCAAAATGCACAAATTGAAATCTCGCATTGAAAATACACACAATGGAAGCACGTCAACATCACAAGAACTCCCATCTATTGCGAAAATATCGCTTTTTGTGTTTTTTCAGGCAATACGATAAAGGCATATTTCGCAAAACTGCAACGGAAACACTTTTTGTCGTATTCACAAGTCATGTGGTGTATAAAAAAGCCACATGACCATTCACGGCATATTTTGGCAGAACAATTGGAAAGATATGATGTAAGGAATTCACATGAAGTAATGTCTTTTATGATGGCCCACATTCAGGAAAACGAGCTAGTGCGGTATGGAGATATATTAGGAACAGTGAGGTCATATCAAAATATTAAAGAAAATATAGACATTTCTCTTCACTGCTCCATCACAGTAGGTGGCACTACGCAATAAAGGTAGTTTGCAGCCTGCCATAAAACACACAAAGAAGAAGTATGGCCAGAATGACTTATCACGCGAAGAAACAAAATACACTTAAATAACAAAACATTGTTTAATGGAAACACAGTCATTCCGCAATTCTTTTTATATCAACATTTAGAAAATATTGTATAAATGTGTAACGGAAAACTGACTTATGTAAAGCCTAGAAGTTGTGCTTTCAGGTTGATCTACTCTGCATAACGTCATTACAGTGGACAGCCAATAAAGAGCCTTTAAACAAACCTGTTTCTTCTTAGCAACGGCCGGATACATAACGTCTGATGGACGACTTTAAACGCCATTTTTGATGAATCTCAACCAACTATTGTCCAAACAAACCATACTTCAGATGATGTATAAATCTCCATTTTATGGCCCAAGGTCACATATAGTTCATTTAATAGGACATTATCTGAAATAATTGTTTGATTTCTCTATATGAAATATTTACTCTCCTCGTGTGCAGCAAGCATCCATCTCTATGGTCATTTGTAACCCGTCAAACTAATCGATAATCTGTAGACATCCTTGTTTTTGCACTGAGCACTTGTACTTTTGTCTGGGAAATTAGGTCATTTAGATGCACTACATGACATCACCGTCTGAGGAATTATGTGATTTTCCTCTCCAGACAGAAGGCAGCCTGGGGGAAGATCTCTGTCAATAACGTGCCTCTCGCGAGTGTCTTATGAAGGCTGTGCGGATGCCCAAAATCCCCTGATCCGCACTTTGGTCAATGGTACTTATTAGTGAGGGCAAACAAATCCACTCCATGATTCTGCAGCACAGCGAACATCGGCCCTGAATGCATGAAGAATAGTGGAAGAAGAAGAAGATCGTGTGTGTCACACGGTGCCTAAATAAAAAAAACATGAGAAGAGATGAGGATGTGCCTGCCTGCATCTATTTTGCTACTCGACGTCCTTTGGGAGAAAATACTGTCGACACGCCGCGCAACTTTTTCAAATGAATTCAGAGCGCCTAGACAAAATCGATCCTAATAAGTGTCAAGTCATTTTTTTCTGCTTGATATTTATATCGTTAAGTGGAAGTGCCGTGTATTGAGATTCGGCGCAGGGTCTTTCGTTTGACTGACGGTTTTCCAATCAAGGACACGAATTTTCAACCCCTCGGTAGTTACGTTAAAATAAATATTCAGATGTGCTGCTATGCAAGAATGACTGGAGATCTCTTCATCGATCTCTCAGCATGAATCTTGTGTAATCGCTAGCGGGGTTAGTAAGGCGAGCATCACCGTTTTTATTGCTCGATGCTTCAGGTTGTATATTTAAACAAGGCCATGAGATGTGTGAAACACATGCAGTAGACTGACATCTGGATTGCAGATTGCAGGTGATTTATTTCTCACTGCGCAATTTGTTGTTTCATGATGAAACTTTCTTTGGGGGCTGAATTCTGTCAAAGTTTCACTCTGTTTTAAAGAAATCTGTTTGGCGATGCCCAGCCTGCAAATAGCCGACATCAAAAGCTTGTGATTCAGGGAGTGAACGGCGATGTATTTACAATTCCTCCTCACACACACATCGGATACGACTATCACAAACAACATACGGCTGTTTGAAGCCTATGGATGTGTGAAGCATCTTCAAAGAGGAAGGCTTGTAATCGCCACGTTTCACCTACATGTGCTGTGTTTGACTTTCTTTAATTGACTCAATTAAATATTCATTCAGTGGATAAAAACGCTTGTGTTTTGCGCAAAACTCTGAATCATGGCGGTAGGGAGTTTGTCTTACCGGCCCAGTTATCATTTGCTATATGTTTGACCTCATGAGCTGTCAAAGAGTACGCTGCCTATTAATAATGTTGTAGGGATTCAACACTATATCGTGGCATGATAAAAAATGTAATAGGCAATTGGGCAATTCCGTGAAAATGTCAACGTTACCGCGAACCGTTTTTACTATGGTAACAACACAGATTTTAACATTAGGTGTTTGAAATAATCATGTGAGATCTCTCTTCACATTTGTAAATCATTTGTTTTATTTTTACTGCATGATGAGTCAGGTAAGAGCCATTTTCAGGATTGTCACATCCATAACGCTTCATACTCCACATAAATGGACACATGAAGATGAATATAAAGAAACTATTTGATGTTCTGTAAAGAGACATCACTCCTCCATTCATTGTGTATTATTACTTCAGGACTGTGCTTTTTTTTTTTTAACCGTGTCCTTTTTTTGTCACATCCATAACGAATGTTTATTTCCATTTTTGAAATATATTTGTTTTTTATAGACTGACATTTTTTTATGTTTAGACTCTATCAACAAGGATTCAGTAAAATATAAACAGATGCTTCAATATAATCGTAACAAATTCATTCTCTGAGCATTTTTATGTCCCGTCCAAAACGGTGGGATTGCCCAATTGTTGATTTTGTTATGTCTGTTTAATCCTATTGATTGTGACCTGCATCAACATATAAAGTCTATGGTTTTTTTCTTTTTTTCTTGTGCTTTTACTTTTTTTAAAGTTCTCTCTTAATATTTTGATTTCTTGAAACTGCTCTTGATTTTAATTTCATGTTTTAAAACATTAAATCGTTTTAAATAAAAATTTATGACAGGTTATTAATTTTATTTTAAATTGAATTACTTTTGATAATGTAGAGAGTTGAATTAGACCTTGAATGTTGTTGGTTCTATTTAAAACTGACGATTTATTCAGGAAAAACATCTGTTATTTCAAAATACAACCAAAATGTTGTGGTCATTCCAGTCTGAAAACGGTGGCAAAAAAACATGTTATCACTAAAAAATAATGTAATAACTTTTCCTTAATATATGTAGAAATATGACCGTAGTGTTGCTTAAAAGTGAATCTGAACTTGTTTTCTTTGCAGTATTTGAGGTCTGAAAAAATAAACAACATATTTTCTGTTGTTTTCACCTGTTTCTCCAGATTTCATTTTCTGAAAAAATATATTAAAAAAAATTAGAAGTTGGTGAAAATATTGTTAGTAGTTCATTGTTTTACCTGAACACAAACTTAAAAAAAAAATATTCAGAAAAACTGAAACTAATTTTGTGATGGTATCTTGATTTTTTAAGAGATCTTTTTTATTTTGTTCCATATATCTTGATTCTGCATTGTGATTTTGTGTAGTGCTTTGTATTTATTTGTGAGCTAAATGTGTTCAGTTTCAGTTTATTATTTATACAGCACACATAAACACAACAAAAGTTGACGACAGTGCTTTTCACAGTCCTAAACAAAAACTCCAAAAAACAAACAAAATCAATAATAATAATTAGATGGCACGGGAAAGATAGACCTTAAGCTTAAATTTCAACAGAGGACAGGGATCTCAAGTATGATGGAAGCGAATTCCAGAGCCTGAGACCAATCACAGCAAATGCCCAGTCGCCTCAGTCCGTAGGGGTGAACCGTGTGTTATTACACTCCAATGAATGTTTGTATTGACTATCATTTTTGTATAATATTTATGTAATCATCTTTAAAACATATTATTGTGAGTTTGCTTTGGCTACTGGATGACCTTTGGAAGGCCTTATGGAAGGATGTTGGCGTGATGCTTGAGTCCACACCCCACCATATGTACCTCGCCCGGTCCACCACTCACAGGGCATAAATCCACCTGCTCCACTACACACTCACACACACACGCGCACATACACACACACACACACACACACACACACACACAAACACACACACACAAACACACACACACACACCAGGGATGTGATTACTGCCCTTCTACATCAGACCCTTCATCAGTGTCTGGCATCAGACCCCCGGGTACTCACATGGCCCTTACCTTTACTCTTAAGAAAACACACACACACACCCCGCCTGCAGCAACGCTTGGGTCAAATCTCCCTCTCTCCAGCCTTTGTTTCATTTCCAAACTTCCTCGATCTGCATTGACATTTTAAGGTGTCACCGACAGACCGGAATGGGGTTGAAAGGGTAACGTATATTTATAGGTTTCTTCTTCCTCCCTGTGATTTTAGTTCACTTCAAAGACTTCTATCTCTTCTCCATCCATCCAATCGATGCGGCTGCTGGGTTTGGGCTAGCAGTGTTGTTATGAAGCATCACTCGTTCTTTTCTACAGGCTGTTCCCATGTTCTGATTGAGATGAAATGTAATGTCCCTGTCATTACTTCCCCATTTTGCCCTCCCCCGTGGGTGATTTAATGAAAATAATGTTCTGGTGGGCTGTCATTTCTCTTTCATCTCAGTTTTTCCCGCACGCAGCCCAAGAAAGCAGGAGCTAAGCAGTATCCTCTTTTATTTTTTGGAACGGAGGCGTGCCGAGCCGTCACGTCGGCTTATGTAAAGGTCTGTAGTTTTGGAACAGAAGCTTTGGTGAGTAAGTATTTTACACTTCATGTGTTCGAGGGACAAACCCTCCGGAGTAATTTCAAGTTAAGTGCTTTGCTCAAGGTCACAAAGGTGATTTGCTCATGAATTGCACCTCGTGGGATTTGAACCTACAACCTGCTTGGTTATCGGCCAAGGATTTTAACCTCCGGGCCGCATCATTAATATTAATAGTGATTGAGAATGTGTTTACTCAAGGTCGGCCATCTTTGTTACTGGGATTTTTCCTTTTTCAGCCTTTTGGTCAATTCGGCCACTGTTCCAATGGGAGGTTATGGGAATTAAACTGCACCTTCCACAAATCGTTGACACATTTGTTAAGGCTAAAACAATTTGACAAGTTTACCGACCTGGTCTGTTTATATATTTGCTCAATAACTAGTTTTTTTTTTTTTTTAAAGGATTGTATTTGGGCTGTCAAACGAATTATCGGGATAAAATGGATCCTGAATAAAAGTTTGTGTTTACGTAATACATGTCTGTGTACAATGCATGTTGATTTTGTATTTATGCAAACATACAGATACATGAATATATTAGAAGATATTTTGAAAAACGTCTCAGCGGTTTTGTGCTCATACAATGGAAGTTAATGGGGGCGAGCATTGTTTGATTGTCAACATTCTTCAAAATATCTTCTTTCTGTGTTCTGCAGAAGAAAGTAAGTTAAACAACTTTAGAATGACCTTGGGGTGAGTAACACATTTTTATTTGTGACATTCATACTGTCAAATGAAGGACCATACAATCATCATAAAACCCAAACAACATTTCTCTTAAGTTCAATAACATTTTTTTTCTCTTTTGAAAAGAAACCGTGTACTGTGCATATACATCTTTAAATATATATATAACTATTTATAAGTATTTTTTCATATTTACCATTAATTGAAAAGATATATTATTGGTTTTTATTAAATGTTTTATGCATACGAAATTAATATCCAAAGTACACTTACATTTATTAACCACAAACTTTTATTCTGGACTCTCGTCTGACAGCCATATTTAGATATTTAAGGTACACCAACTTTTTGTATTTAAGCCCTACAATTGTACCCTATTCATGCTTTTAATAGAAAAGCTTAAAAGAAGACATGTCATTTTCTTACTCATTACAATCATTAGCAAGTTTTTAGATGAATAAGCACTGAACTAAATTTTCAACTCTTTACAGTTCCAGCAAGAGAAAAGTTGGCTGAGATGTACAATGAAATCCCTCCATGTCCATTTATTGAGCAGCCTTTGGAAGACGAGAGTCGGCTTTTAATGAAGTTGAGTCAGTCTTCGAAGATGTGATGTGAATAGTTTCTCTTAAGGAAAGTTTAAGATGTTAAGGAGAAGTTAGGCTCTACTTCCGTAACAATAGAATATATGAGTGGTTTTGTCTTCATACAACAGAAGTTAATGGGGGCCAGCGTTGTTCGGTTAGCTTGACATTCTTCAAAATATCTTCTTTTGTTTTCTGCAGAAGGAATGACTTTACACTCTTAAAATTAAAGGTGCTTTAAAAGGTTCTTCACATCAATGCCTTTTTTGGTTCCACAAAGAACCATTCAGTCAGAGTTTCTCTAAACATAAAGGTGCTTCAAAATGTTCTTCGATGCCATAGAAGAACTTTTTGGTCTTAATGGTTCATTAAGAATCTTTAACATCTAAAGAACTTTACTGTTTCACAAGGTTCATTGTGGTGAAAAAAGCTTCTTCAGATGATAAAAGTACAAAAGAGATGGTTCTTTAAGAGTGTGGGGTGTGTAAAGAATTTTCCATTTTGAAATGTATACAGTCAAATGAAGGACCATACCATCATTATAAAACCCAAGCGACATTTGTCGGAATAAATTGCACCTTATCTTGTTGTGTAACTTACATAAATGTTTCATTAATGCATTTGATTATTTAAATAATAGCATTTCGTTTTCCAATCCATAAAACTTTGATTTAAGTGGTGAATGTCAAACATGTCCTCAGGTGACAGCCGTTCTCATTGTCATGAATGCATGTCTGTTGTTGTGTGCGTGTGAAGAAGGACTCAAACATCAGCCATTGTTTGCTCTACCTCTTTAATCTACTAATTAACATTGTTTGCTTGATTTCTGGGAGGATTTCGATGCACCGCTGCCAGGGAGAAAACAGAAAAAAACACAACGCCAACATTATGAATCATAATTGTCACAATGCGCTGCCTGTTGCTATGCAACAGATGAAGTGGCCGGGTCCCGCCCCCTCTCCTCTAGCACACTGTTCTCTCCCGCATCCACCGCAACTATATAAATATCTCCACATCTGGCGGCCGGGTGGGGGGTCGTGTCTCTGTGACACACTTAAAGCTGTAATATGAAATGTCAAAAGTTTGTTTAAATGTTAGGTATCATTCGAGGGGGTTAATGGTGGGGTTTGTGTCGATCTGTCGAGTAAATTTCAGAAGATGTGCTGTGGAAAACGTGAGCAGTTGCTCGTGTCAAACATTAGTGCAAAAATCATCTACATTATTGTGTTAAAACCAAACAGAAGTGAGAAAAGGGTTTTTTAGTTAAAGCGTTTAATAAAAACCATACAGTCATATCATACAGCGTAATACTGAGGTGATTTAATACTTTATAATAATACGTCAGCTTAATGAGTAAATGTAAATAATAGTAATACTTCATTTATTAACATTACATTAATGCATTTATGAAGAGGCTTCTATGCAAAACCACTTCAGTCAAGGAATACATTTAATCATTTTGTGTGTTTTGTGGACGTGTGGTCTTTTTACACATTTAGTGCATTAGTGAATGCATTAGCTAACTGTACGGCAACTTTTAATGGCGTTTAATCTTTGTCAATGTTAATACTAACATTATGCATATATGCTGATATTAACAGATACAACTAATGATAGTAAAATTATCGTTGAATTGGAAATGTACTGAGATAAATAAGAGTTTAGGATTTATAGATTATTAATTTATGTGAAATTTAACAAATAATTGAATCTTATTATCAAATGCAAGCAGTATTTATATGTTTACCTACAATACATGAATGGGTGTATGTGTGAGAGATGTATGCAGCTGTAATTCATTTTCTGGCATTGCCATTTTTTGCTGTCGTTTAAAAACAGTGTTGTTTGATATTAGTGCCATAACGAATGAAATCCACTGGTGTCTCGTGTCATTATATGTGTTATTACCAGCAGCATAACATTGTGATCATAAAGATCATTTTCAGTATTTGATATGTTCATCGTATGCTGCTTAATGACCGCATGAAGCTTGTGTGCTAACAATAGAATCAATCAAATCTGACATTTTCCTTTACTGCTGTTACTACAGTCATTGAGTGTGTTTACATGCACAGTCTTAATCCTGTTATGGTTATTGAGCTGATAGCGTGTAAGGTCGTGTAAACGCTTTTATCAAGGAGTGGTCATAAAACAGTGGAGGTCGTTTTTCCCATTACACTTATTTTGCGTTGCATGAATTAATTAATAAAAACAATTGTTGCATATGCAGCTGCTGTTAACATGAGAAGAGATATAAAGATACAGCTTTTTAATTAAAAAAATATATATTTTTAATTACTGTACAGACTATCGATGGTGACGTCACTGCATGCAAGAAACTTGGCAAGTCTCAAACGTCCAAAGGATAGACTGTATAAAATATGGACGTATGGTCCTTGACGTCACCCGTATGTTTGTGAAGAGTAAAAATGAAGCCAAAAGTAGGCGGAGGTGCTCGTTGCCATATTGGCATTGCGTTTTTCTACTGTAAAGTTGTCCATTTTAACATGAAGCTCAATGAGATTGTGCTCTCTTTTGGAGTCAGCCTCTAGCGGCAAGTCAATAAATTGCAATTAAAGTCACTTCCGTGCTTTACGAGAGAGATTGGAAAGATGCCCCTTCGATGTAAACGCAGTCTTCTGTATAACCGGTTTATTGCATGTAAAGATGTGAAAACAAGTTTCATTTAGAAGCTGATTTTGCTAAATATGTGTTTATTTCGTGCATGTTAATGAACTCAGTGACCACGTTTACATGGACGTCAGTAATCAAATGATTTGCTTTATTGTGAGTAATCTAATATTAGGATTAAGGTGTTTACATGAGTTGCTTTAAGAATATAGCTTTCATGTTCCTGTTTTACATGTAACACGTGTTGCATTTGGGGGGCACGGTGGCTTAGTGGTTAGCACGTTCGCCTCACACCTCCAGGGTTGGGGGTTTGATTCCCGCTTCCGACTTGTGTGTGTGGAGTTTGCATGTTCTCCCCGTGCCTCGGGGGTTTCCTCCGGGTACTCCGGTTTCCTCCCCTGGTCCAAAGACATGCATGGTAGGTTGATTGGCATCTCTGGAGAAATTGTCCGTAGGGTGTGAGTGTGTGAGTGAATGAGTGAATGAATGAGTGAGTGAGTGTGTGTGCCCTGCGATGGGTTGGCACTCCATCCAGGGTGTATCCTGCCTTGATGCCCGATGACTCCTGAGATAGGCGCAGGCTCCCCGTGACCCGAGGTAGTTCGGATAAGCGGTAGAGAATGGAATGGAATGGAATGGAATGTGTTGCATTTGTGTTTACTACAATTATAAGTTTAGACGGATTCAGATCATCAAAAAGCTCTGTTTACATGCTCCATTCTTAATCGGAGTTTTGTTTTAATCCTGTTCATATCAGATTATTGTTGTCCATGTAAACATGGTCACTGACACATTTTATTAGTAACTTATAAATGACGCTTAAGTAATGATTTAAGTCTAAATATGTCTTTACGTCTGTACATCCTAACGTCTGTTTTTCACTCTTCTTTTTCAAGTTTGATACGATAGACATTTGGGCTCGGGTGTATCTGTATGATCTAGACGTAAATTAATAGTTTTATTATTTAAAGAAGAACAATTATCTTTGCTTTGAAGTTTCCAAGTTTATTTTCTATCAATACACAAGTTCACAAAAGTGCATATGCTGGAATTTGGTTTAATGCAAAGATGAATTCTAAACAATTTGCATCGTACTTCACATTTGAATACATATCGAAGGTTTGTTGTTTTTTAGTCCGTCTGTTAGCTTTGATGTCATCCATGTGCTTTTTGTCCAATTAAAGCAGTTTTGATTTCAAGAATCTCCTCCTCATAGTGAGTAAAAGTTCATGGTAATTTAAAGAAGTTAAGTGTAACGTCCCATCCCAGCTTCCAGTTTCAAGAGGAAATACATCATGACATGAAAGAAAGTTATTTTCTCATTACCGTGTATTTTGTGAACTTCATTTCATCTCCATCGTCTCTCTGTCAGTTTGAGGCATCCGTACGGTTTCCGCTGCCCACTCAGGTGGAAAAGCTTTTCATTTGTTAAACAAAGAGGAGGGCCACGGCAACATCTCGGCCGTAATGGAGACGAATGACAGCAGCCATCCTGGACAATGGAAGACAAAGGTAATTACCCGGCCTGTCAGGAGTCTGGCATACATCACTGCTCCTCTTCCTCTCATTGGGGGGGTGCGCTGTTGACCAGAATTATTCATAAATGAAGCATTGGACGTCAAAGGCCCTCGAAGTTATTAGAGAGATTGCCCGGCAGAGAGGATACATCAAACAAGAGACGTCAATTACGCTTTTTAAGTCGGGGATTGTTTGGTTTTAGAGAGACTATAAATGGTCATGTGGACTGTGGATTTGTTAGGAATAGCATGCAAATACGCCCACTACAGTACAAAGATCTGAGTATGTAATATATATCGTATGAATGAGTTCATTTTTATCTTCATTTGAAGTGCCATCGGTCTTTTGTCTTCTGAAGTGTTATCTTCTGATCATTTTGTTGAGATTATTTTCTCCAGTATGTGTCCCGCAAGGATTCATGCGCTTTCTAATGCACAGTCATTTAAAAAGTTGGCCGGCCGGTTTTAGGTCGACAGGCAGACAACAAGGCCCCCAGCGCAGTGATTCAAGGTTCTGCTACACATGAATACAAAGTCTTGATTAAAGGTTTAGTGTTTGAGTGTATAAACGCCACTTGGCTGTCAGGCAAAATAGACATCATCCCTGCTTCCACTTCCACAGTTCCTCCATATTGTGAGGAGTAAACAATGAGGAATTACTTATTTTCCCGCATGAAGAGTTAGGATATTTTGATGTGAAGAAAAATGACTGGACAGTCTTAAATAATAGTTGCGTTATGATTTTCTCTTCTTATTATAGTATTTCTGTCGCTATTGCAATTTTTTTATATATAGGTGCTTGGATATCAGAGCTAAACCCTTCGACCTTTATAATGATATATAGTTTGTGGAAATGATTCTTGCTCATGAACAATAGAATGTGTAGTCGGCTCAAAGGTTTTTCAGCAAAAAAATGTCAGGCTTCAACACGGATCAGACGGGTTATGAAACTAAAATAGACTCTAAAAAGCACAGGAAAAATTCTGTAGTGCACTTTAGGATTTACTATAGTACACTGCAGTAAAAATACATAAAACCTTACGTTCAATGTATTGATTTGCGGTAGTTATGTTGTACACATTAAGTGAAGACAAGTGAAGAGTTCATTTAAATAGATAACTTCTTTTTACATTTTTGTTATGTTAGCTATATTTTCTGCGCTATTATTACTTAATCAACTCTAGTAATTCTATTATACAACAATTAACTTTATTTAACTATACAAAAAATTTAAGTTTATTAAATAGAGGACTTTTTCACAAAATTGATGAACTATTCAATAAAAGATTCTTTAAAGAAGCATATCCATATATATGGTTTTCAAAGTGACAACATTAGCAAACGTTACTGCGCAGGCGCACGTTCGTGGGCTTCAGTAAACTTCCGGTACACGTTCACAAACAATCGAGCGCCTGTACATTATTTCTGATAACAATCATAAAAACTGAGAAGAAGCTACTTGACTAAACTTGTCTCTCCGGTATTTTGAATGTAAACTGCGATTCCAAGCTCAACCAATAGATGTCAGTGTACCATACGATTTCTTTAACCGAACTACAGGACATATTGAACAAATTGTTTATTTAATAAAATGAACATAAAACAAATATACCTTTGTTTGTATGTATTGTCTGTAGAACCTTTTGCGAAACAGAAACTTTTGCAGATGTCGACAGTTCTTAATGGAATCACACAGGTCCCATTGCGTGATGTTGTACCTATATTTTTGTGCGAGGATCTGTTCTAGGTTGTTCAAATTCATTCATTAGATTCATGAATTGTGTCCAGATTTCAGGTTGGTCATTTCGGTTCAATACATATATTAATTCCTAAACGAAATCAATTGAATGTATGTAGTGGATTACTGGCTGTAAAGTAAAGTCAACAAAATCGGTGAATCAGTCTAACCTGTTTAAGTAGCCTACATTTAAGTTAGTTACCATCCCGTCAATGGCTGATTCATCCTGCTGCATGCACGGACACACACACGCACACGCACACACACACGCACACACACACACGTGATCCTCTGCTTTTGTGGCTCTTGAAACAGATCCAGCCGGTTGCCAAGCAACCAGTAGGGTAAAAAGAAGACAAGTCTGACCACTGGTGAAATGTTCTCACTGTAAATATGCTTCATGTAAATACACATCAAATGTTTCATTATAATATAAGAACAATTATACATTTAGAGAGATGAAATTGTGTTTACTATGAATTACATTTGTGCATTAGATTCTTTGATTCTAGATGACGTTTGCATTCCCTGCGATTCAAACCCATGAACTAGAAACAAAATTTCATTGATAAGAATGCACAGCTCATATTGTTAACTTTGGTTAAACACAGAAATGTTTCATCTTCTGATACATCGTTTGATACATAATTGCTATTATACTGTAAGTTCAAAAGAAAACGTTTACAGCCTTTTTTCAGAAGGAAATTCACATGTAAGACATGTGAATGTGAAGCCAAAGCAAGATGATTTCGGAAGATCTTTGAGATCAAGAGCAAAACAAATGTGAGACATTGGTTACGTATGGGTTGCATCAGCGTCTTTTTATGGAAGTGTCCAGTTGGATGTATTTTTTATTCTCTGAGTAATCTGAAGATACAGAACATACTGATGTAACGCAGAACAGAGCACACGTGTTCTTTTATATTACATCTTTTCTTTTGTGATGGTCCCTGTGCGACTGCTATATTTTTTACTTTATATTTTTTATTTGATTGTAGTTTTATACAGATGGCGTTGGGTCATCTGTTCTGGAACTTAGAGAGACTTTGTGAGATTTCTGGGGCTTCTTCTCAGACGACTTAAAGGGACAGTTCCCCCAAAATGAAAAATATCTCATCATTTCCTCACCTTCTAGTATAAATGTCTTTGTTCTGATCAACGCAGAGAAGATATTTGGAAGAATGCTTATAACCAGACAGATTTTGCCCCCCATTGACTCCCATGAGGGACAGAAAACAGTTCTGGGAAACATTCGATGACCATTGACATTTGTTCCTACTTTGGGAGTCAATGGGGGCCAATGTTTTCTGCCTATAAGCATTCTTCCAAATATCTTCTCTGTGTTCATCAGACCAAAGACATTTACACAGATTTGAACACCTAGAAGATACGTTAATGATGACAGAATTTTCTTTTAGTGTCCCTTTAAGTTTCCATTTGCTTCTAATCAATCTTGATTTTGTTAAGACATTATAGATTCATTAAAGAGATCTCATTTCTAACTTGTGTTTATTTTAGGGAGAAAAATGTTGGCTAGCCGAGGGGTCACGGCTCATGCAGTAAACAACAACATTTCTTTCTCTCAAGCTTTTTTTCACTCTGTGAAGTCAAACAAGGCGTTTTACAACTCGTCTTATTTACTTCCTAGTCTCTCATCTCCAGCCCATTTCAGGCTCAACAACAATCCAGAAGATGTGAGAAAGATGTGCTGCTCTGAAGAAATGACTCGCTCATGTTCCTCCAGGGGCCGATGGAAGCGGCGCTCATGAATCCGCCCTCAGAATCCGGCTCCGTTCTTCTCGCCACCAGCTACATTCATTCATATCAGTCTCCAGAATCACGGCTTGCTGTCAGCGGCTCGGGAAAAGCGCTCACGATAGCATTAGATTGTGTTATTATCTCCGTATGAAATCCAGTCACTGCCTTCTCCTGTCAGACACCTCAGGGGGAAAGTTTTTAGAGATGTGCTCGGAGAAATGTTGCTCTATAATGACACATGCTATTGCGGTTTAACGTTTACATTTGTGTGTGTAGCTGGGGGTCAGAAGTTTGTGTACGCTTAACAGAAATGTGACACTTCATCACATCATTTAAAGCAAAACAAAAGAATTCGAAGTTCTCCACATATACACTCATAGTTCAGCTGACAGCGGTCATCATTCACTTTGGTTCTGATCTTGTATGTGATTCTTAAGTGGAACACAAACGAAGATAGTTTGAGAAATGTCTTGATGATTTTGTGTTCATGCAATGGAAGTCAATGGAGTTCAGCATTGCTTGAACATTCTTCAAAATATCTTCTTTTGCGTTCTGAAGAAAACAAGACAGTCAAGCAGCTTTGACATGACATGAGGATGAGTAAATAATCCATAATGTAAGATATATCCGACAGATCACGTCATGCACATAAAAGACAAAAGGATCAGCCCACCAGCAATCTGTTTTGGCACCGCACTCATCCTCAATCCTCGAGGTCTGTAATAAGTATGCACATGTGAAATACTTTTGTCTACTCTGACATAATAGGCTTTAGTCGTGTGTAATATCCAGATATTCTGTTCGATAGGATTGATTTTTTTCTTTTTGAAGAAGAGTTTCATCAAGGGAACTGAGAGAGGGACTGCAATAAGAGGTAATGAGAGACAATAGGAGAACAGGAGTAAACGACAGAAATGAAGGCATTTCTTCATTGGATGTAAAAGATTTTTCCACATTTCTTTGTTTAGTATTGACAGGTATATGGCGTCTGGTGGAGTACATTTTTTCAAGTACAAAACGCTTTTACACTCATTTAAAGAAGCCGAGAGAAAGGTCGCATTGTTAAGAGGTTGATGTTTCGTAGCTCAGAAGATTTAATGGACTTAAATTGCTAGTGAGAGGTAAAACAAATACATGTGTGTAATTGTGTAAGTGAATTTAGATTTTAGAGGTGACATCATCTGGATTGGAGTAAATGTGATGAGAAATGTTTGAGATCTTCACTAATATTTGTCAGGATAAGACATGGTAGAACCCAATTGCAGGCAGAGAACAGAACGAAACGATGGTACGGAGTTAAACAGAGTATTTAATGTAACACAGAACACTACAAAACAGGCAAAACAAAAACCAACGAGGAGGAAAACAAGACAGGATACCTTTAACAGAACTCAAAGACACGGACTCACTAAACTAAGAAAATAAACACTTGAAACGAACACTAAACTGACACTCACTTGACACGGGGGGAACAGGAACAATGAACGGCTACGACACAACAGCATAGAGCTTTACAGGAACACACGTACAACTTGTCACAGGAACGAGTACAATGCACGAGCACAGGACAACGAAACATGAGGATTCTTTATAGGGGAAACAGACAAAGGATAATTAATAGGGACTAGGTGATAGGGATTAACACTCAAGGAGAGGTAATTAACACAAACTAGGAAACAGGAGGGTAGGAACGATGACACAGACCAGAGAGAGAAGAAATCAACTCTCTCCCACATGAAACAAAGGATCCTGTATGATTCCACCTCTAGACTAAGAAATACCTGACAAGATGAGGTGGAATCATGACAAATATTAACTTGTCTACTGACGAGACAAACGTGAGCTCAGTTTGACACATTGTTGACATCTCTTCTCAAACTCTCATCACACACACATTTATGACTCTTTTCTTCATTTGCTCTCAATTTAATCTCATGGATGTCTGGGAGACATAATTGAGATGCTAAAGAGATCTCATCAGTGTTTTTTCTCTCTTCTGCCAGACTCTGTTAATGGTGTGGTGGTTGAAGGGCTTGTATGGAATATCAAATTTAACGTAAGCTCAGAATCGATCCTGTTGACTTTCTTATCTAGTTTGGTCCTGTGGCTTAAACATCGCATAGATTTCATTTTTTAAAGTGTGTGTATGCACAAAAGAGTGTCTGTAGGGCGCGTGCAAATAAAAAAGTGAAACAGTAAAACGCCAAAGGGATATTTCACCCAAAAATGTAATTGTGTCATCATTTACTCACCTTCGCGTTGTCTTCTATGGGAGTCAATGTGGGGCAAAATCGGATATTTTTTCCAAATACCTTTCTCAGTGTTCACCAGAACAAAGACATTTATACAGATTTGGGTAACACTTTATAATAACTGCACGCTATGAATTATTAGTTAAGCATCAGTACATAGTTAATTAATCATTTACGAAGCATTGGCCCCACATTAATAGACATTAGTAAGCTGTTTTTAAATACAGCTATAAATGCTTTGGTCTTGATTTATAAGCATGTATATAATATGCTTAATAATCAAATTT
This sequence comes from Triplophysa bombifrons, assembly GCA_029783895.1. Lineage (NCBI taxonomy): Eukaryota > Metazoa > Chordata > Actinopteri > Cypriniformes > Nemacheilidae > Triplophysa > Triplophysa bombifrons. The sequence goes on along the minus strand of CM056452.1, from coordinate 30,910,010 downwards.
TCATAATTTATTAAGGATAAATTCATCATTTCTAAATTAAGGATTACATTACTTACAAACAAGTTCGTTAAGAGTTGTCAGTGGTTCATGAGATCATTTAGAAAGTGTAAGTAAATGATTAATAAACTCTTTGAAGGCACATTTATACATCTTATTATTCTGACATATAGTAACAGTTACTTAATTTGTTAATAAATGCTTTTTTAACACACATCCCTGCTGTAATTCATGATTAATTAAGGTAGTTATAAAGCATTTACTAGTTGTCAGTTAACTATTTTTGTGAGCTCATCTAAAGTGAGGACTATGTATGCATTGTAAAGCATCTACAAATGAAGACGTTGTTTTTAAAACTATCAGATATGTGCGTTTTCATGCAAAATACGCTTTAAAGTAATTCAGCGTCTCCTATAAATACCATCACTTCTACACCGTTCTCTGAGTTAATGGGAATGGAGGCTAATTTAGCGTGTCTTGCAAACTACAGCTCACCCGACAGAGTCCCAGATTAGTGAAATTATTGATTCCGTCGGAATAAGATTGTTATTCCAGAAAGCAAAGAAGCAGAAAATAGCGAAACACGGCCAGTTAAGCCAATGAAAAGTCGAGCCTGTAGACGAACAGTGAAACTGTGGCTTTCTGACATTCATGATGATCACTTCTGACCTTTGAATTAAGATGTCTTGCAGCTCAGCAGAAAGAGCACGATGCCAAGGTCATGGGTTCCATACACAGGGAATGCTCATACTCATAAAAAATGTATAGCTTGGATACTGGAAGTCACTTTGGATTATGTGTCTGCCAGAAACATCAATGTAAATGTAGTTAAAACTGAAAGAGTGAGATGTGATTTTCTGCTCTATAATACCAGCTCGCAAAATAAAATGAGTGTAAGTTACAACAGTTTTTAAGAGGAGATGTTTTATAGACACTATAATTTAAAGGGATAGTAGGGCTGGGCGATACCGAAAACCGGTGTGTATTTTTGTTATGATATGAAATTTTCTATATACTGCACTACCAGTACATGTCGCTTAAACCACGTGCGGAACGTGGAACAGCGGGACCACACTGTTTCAGTGGGGACCCTTTTCACTGTTGCAGGGTGACCTGCCATTAACACAAAATGAGTCTTTGTATGCTGCGGCACTACTTATCATAATATTTCTATATAAGCATGCACTAAACTGAGGCATTTGGATGTTTGCATGCGTCTCGCGCATAAGCGGTAACGTTAATATTTCTTTCCCGCCACAATGGGAGCGCGCACCTCGCAGCTGAACAGCAGCACAAATATAGCTATTGCAAGTTTGCATTACGTTACATTAAATATACTTAAGAACAAACATTTTCAAAGATGATCATGTTCCCCTCATCTGCTTTTAATATAAAGATATAATATGATGTGTTTTAGTTTGAACTGTTTCTCTATATGCTGTGATGAAAAATAAGGGTCAGTAGAGGAAGGAGGATTGATTGTGTGATAGAATCGTTTTCTTCCCACATATCTAATTTTAGCCTTTTTTTTAAGTTAAATAAATATGATTTCAGGAAATCATGAAGCCATTGTGACTATGTAGAACACAACAGACATCACATGCATGTTTTAATGGTCCACCTGTTACTATTCTGCTTTTCTGAAATAAAGCTCTTCTGATTTTGTTTATATTATTCAACTATTCATTTCTGGGTGGATGCTTCTAACTCTTGAAGTTGTGAGCACCAGTGCTTCCAAGGAAAAAAGTTAATTTCCAGCTCGTTCTCTATTTATTTGCTTAAATATTATGCATGCAAGTTACCTTCGCATGCTATTCAGTTGTTAAACAAGTCTAAACTTTGCAGATATTATAATAATAAGGGCATTTCAAGTCAATCAACAGCACTACTTTCTCTCTCAATCTGTTGAAAATGTGGTAAAAAATACCACCATGTACTGTGAAAGCGGTATAAATCTGGAAAACACTGTTATATAAAATTTGGGTCATACCACTCAGCCCTAAGGAATAGTGCGCCCAACTCTGTCATCATTTACTGTACTCACCCTCATGTCATTCCAAACCTGACTTTCTTTCTTCTGCAGAACACAAAAGAAGATAGTTTGAAGAACTATGAACATCTCATGTTAATCTTGAGCACGCACAGAATACTATCACACCCTTCAAATATCTGTAGAGTCTTTTATTTGATCACATTAATTAAAGACAGATACAGCTGTATGATTATGACGGCACCATCTATCATCTCCAAATCCAGTGTTATATCAAGCATATATATAACATTCATCACCCATATGCAGTGAACAAACAAACACAGCTGAACGCAGCGATCTTCTCTCTTGCTCCAGCTGGCTGACGTGCTCTTTCTTCTCCGTCTGGAGGGTTGACACGTGTGCATGCTTTTGCAAAAGAATAGTCCCTAAGAAAAGTTGTTACGAAACAGGTTTTCATGTTCGAAAAAAAACTTTTTGTTTACCAAGTCAAGCATGAGAAGAACAAACGTTTAACAGTGTAAAGAAGTCAGAATGCATGAATCACTGTAACACATTCCCTTTAAAACATCTTCTTTTGTGTTTTACAGGATAAAGCCACATACAGATGTGGAAAAAATTGGTTGTTTCAACTTGATGTCAAGGTATATTCATGCTTGTTTTTTAGTCAGGCTAAGATGCGTGTGATCACAAGAAAGCCACATGATGTGTGGGAATGTTTATGTCCATCATCAAAACTTTACGTGTCAAAGTTTAATATTGAGTTGTTTAAGTCCAAACCTCTTGATGTTTGATTACTTGCTCAGTGACCTCAGTGACATCTGTATGGAATCAACTGAATAGAAAACTTGAGGCAAAGCCTCAATAAACCTTCCCCATCTCAAGGCAAGGACATTTGAATGCTGCTTTTATTGTTTTGTATGTAAGGTAACGTTTCATTTTAAAGGGCTTTTAAATTCAATCCCACAATGCACTGAGGGGAACGAAACTAAGTTTTAGATTTATACAAGATATTTCATACTGAAAAACATAAAGAGAGCTAACTTTACCTCCACCTGCTGCGTCTGTGCATATATCTGCATTTTCCACCAGAGAGAATACGTCATGTGGGTTTTTAAAGATAGGCTCACCCATTTTAAAGGTCATGAACTAGGGTGTTTTACTGTAATTTTTGTATTTTTCAAACCTATTTTATGTCTATAATAAATGTAACAATAAGAAATAGTGTTGTGTTTCATGAAAGAAGGTCGAAGGGCTCAGAATGGCTGGAAATATTCGTTGGATTCTGAACCGAGCATTTGTAGCAGGTGTACATTTAAAACCTGTATTTTGTGATTCCACTTGCCATGACCATATATGGATTTCATGTGAATATCTGGCATCCACGCTGATTTGGGGAGTTAGCATTGTTAGCTTCTTCCCAGTCTGCATGTGATCTCGCAGCGGTAAGTCACGGGTGTTTCTGTAGTGAATCAATTGGTTCTATAGTTCATAAAATTGATTGGAATCATTGTAACTAGAAGTCCCTCTGTGATGTACATGCATGTGTTGTTGATAAACACTTTCTTTTAACTATTTTGCTCAACAAAATGCTATGTTATGTCTTTCTCAGCGTTGTGCATTGCTGCCGCGCACTGCTTCGTTTGCTGCATAAGTCCTCCATTTGCCTCTTTGTGCAATCCAGGTACATTATTTATTGTATTGTGTTCTTAAAAATAAGTTTTTGTGAAAATATAAAGCCCCAGTCTGCATGTGATCTCGCAGCGCGTTGTGCATTGCTGCCGCGCACTGCTTCGTTTGCTGCATAAGTCCTCCATTTGCCTCTTTGTGCTATCCAGATTCAATAAACGGGGACGTGATGGCAAGGATTTTCGAGTTCTGAGAGTCAATTTACAACACAACACAACGCAGAAAAGACACCGCTACACATTTCGTCCCACACCCCGAAGGCCTGGTGCACGGTCACATCTGAATAAAAAAGCATGTTTTCAGACAGTGTTGAGTTCCATTTTCTCTGATGGGAAGAGATGTGTGCGTGCCAAATTCAACTCCACAAACGGAGCAGACGTGTGGCACGGCGGGGGGACCTCACATTTCAATTAACCTGCACAATCAATGCAATCTGTGTTGTGTAACCGGACACATTGTCGCGACTGGCAGGGGACGGCACCAAAGGTGATGAGAGTGATGACACGATCAAATGAGAGGGAAGATACACGGAATCTCTAGTATGATATAGTCCACGTATTAGTTTGTTTATATTAAAGTGACTTTTTCTATTATTAAATTGTTTTATATTAGCATTTTAGTTTTTTTATTTCAAATAAAACATAATTGTACTATACAAAGAAACGTGAAGCATTAAAGAAATAATGCATGGGAAGTTGTTCATTTCTTTTTTTATTTCAACTCATTTTGTAAAAATAAATTGTGAGTAAATCATGAATAAATCACATTGTGAGATCAGAATCTGGAATCGCATCGCGAGCTGAGTGAATGGTTACATCACTACATTGTGGACACTCTCCGTTGTCGAGGAGATTCAAGTGTTATAGAGATTTACAGTATATATGTACATCTCATAATTAACTGCCATTGGCTCATCTGCGTTCGAGGGGAGGGGCTTACCGATAGGTCAATTGGACAAGGTGCTTTTATTTAAAGCCACAGTGCGTTCAGTCTACATACAGTATGATTTATAAGTGCACGCAGTCCCTGAGAATCAATCCTGTAACCTTGAAGCCACCAGCGTCATGCGGGAGTGCTGTAGCGACAGGGTCACTGTAAATAATATAATGCAATATAACAGCAGCTAACGGTACCACATAACAGCTACATACCAAAGACAAGTCTGGTACTTACAATAACATCAATATTTCAAGTGTTTAAAGGGCATCCTTTCATTCAAGAAAAATTATGTTCCAGGAACCGAAGTGGGATGCTGAGACGCTCCCTCCGTAGTGTTCACGAACAGCTGTACACAACATTTTTCCCGTTTGCATTTTCTTGTTGTGTGAATAATCCATAGGCCATTAGCGTGGCACAATGCTGAAATGTTTTCATCTCGGTAGGAAATTTGATTTGGATGCAACAATTTGCCGTGCAATCGATACCCACCGCCCGCCACCCCGAGGGTAAATAACGCTCACCTTTGAGCGCGCCGGCTGGGTGAGCGTTTGTCACGCATCTCATTTCTGTCTTAATGGCATTATCACAAAAGACGTGATGACAACATTAGCCGAAGTTAACAGCCGGCGGGCAGGTAACTTAATTACCTGTTTGTCTTTCCTCTCCGTACCGTATCTGCGCTCATATCTGGTGGTAAACACAAATCTGCTAAAAGCGGCTGTTTTTCTTGTGAATGTTTTTGATCAAACTTTTTCATTCAGTCACATGTGAAGAAGCGAAACACTAATTTCAACTGATTTAACTCCATTTCACGTATCTGGCTTCCATCGTAGAGCGAAACGACTGAAGCAAACACACTTCATATTGGAAAGCGTGTTATTAATTTCATGGCCAGATGGGTTTCCATTGTATCTGTGTCAAGTCTAACAGGTCGAAATTAAGATGCAAAATGAGTCAAAAGCCAGTTTCATTTCAGGGAGTGGATGTTTTTTGTCTCATTGTGAATACTGATGATGTCTTGAGCATTGTTCGCTTCTGCTGAATTATTATTATGTTTGTTAGACATTCTCTTGTTGCTGTTTCAAATCGGCCGATTGAGGAAAATGATGTCTGTTGTCTCCAGCTTGTCTGACGTGGGTTGAAAAGAGGTTGTCGTCAACCCCGTTGGCGAGGCGACGTGATCTTTTTGTGTGTTTGGATGAGGGTTGGATTTGGCCGGCTAAGAGTGTGACCTCGCTACATTGTCTGCTGAGACTTTCCCACTGATATCTCTACATCACCTTCTGTATTATCAGCCCTCCTTCACAGCGGAGCCCCCTCACTTCATCATCATCTCTGTGACCACTGTTCCCAACACCTCTCACCCACCGCCACACATCCACAGGACTCTACATCATTTGTTTTCACTTCTGGCCATTGATAGATGATGGAGGCAATGAAACCTCATAGTCAGTTTGTGGAAATGTTCAACGCTAAAATGATGTCAGACCTAAAATGACGTTTGCTCACCTCTGAAAACATCTGGCATCCACTGATGCGTCACATCTGAGTCTTATCTCAACAGTAATGATTCTTCTCTTGTAAATGATTGTTTATCATCTACTACCGTTACATATGAGATCATTTTTATAAAATACCAATATTATTATTTTATAGTTTTTTTGAAGTCCTATAGATATTTTAGGTTGGCTTTTATTTTTATATTTTTAGCAGTGATTTTTTTTTTGTAATTGTATTATTGTAATTATATTTAAAATTTTAAGTATAATATATTTTATTATATTTATTCAGTTATTTATTATCAATATTAATTTTACCTTAAATATTGCGTTTTAGGTGTGATTTTCTTTTAGTTTTAAATTTTTTAGTTTTTTTATTTATTTCCAGTGCTTTATCTTGAACTTATTTCGGTTTATATTCGGTTTCAATATGTTTTTTAATAAAATATATATAACATATTTTATGTAATTTCAAATAACAGAAATGTATCATTAACTAATAATAATAATAATTCCGGTTAGCTAATGCAAAGATTTTACCCGTGACAGGTGTTTAGGTCTGTGGGACCCGTTTGCAATGTTTACCGAAAAAAAACATTCAACCAAAGATACTTATATTTTAAGTCTAAGTTGCTTGTAATTAGATCTGTTAAGTACTTTTACATTCAATTTTATGGGTGTGTGGATTTAAAAACAAATAATTTTGTGGGCCCACTAGACCTCCAAACACTGGCTGAGTAACATAAACATAAACACCATGCAAGGGATTGTTAGGAACAGCTTTATTACATAGTAAACATCACTTTAAATAAATGTCTAACCGCGACGTATTGACATGATTTTCTCTGCCTGGTTTTCTTCCAAAGGGGAACATCAGTTTAGTGGCTTTTCGTTGACTACAATCATTTTTCTTTGGAATAACATGCGCTGATGAATCATGCCACGAGTAAAACCAGGAACGTGTATTAATAAACTAATTAAAATCAATGTTTGTGTTGACTTTAACAAATGATTCTGTAACATGCATCATTGTAGTGATGCTCACTATGGCATAACAAATCCCTTCAGGCCCCTAACGCAATATAGTTTTTGTGGAAATGTTCTTAATCTAAATGGTATCGATCCTGAAGCCTCGTGTCTTTACATCACAAGTTTGTTCCAGTGGCCGAATAACTGAAATCCTGTGTTCTTTATAATCATATTCTTTAATACCTGATGCTTTCAAATATTGTTCTCTAAGCATTTGAAAACACTCTTCTCGCTCTGCAGTTCCAAAATCACTCATCAGTTTTTTTTAATTAGGGCGAGAGCTCATGAATGCGGGTGCGAGCGATACGCATTAGATGCGTGTTAGACGTGCGCTCTCTCCTGGGTTTCTTCTTGATTGGCAGGAGAAGAGAAACTAATTGCCTTGCTTTGGTTTCCCTCAGCACCCGCACCATTAAACAATGTGTTCAACAGACATTTCTTCTCTTGGAATAAATGAAAACGCTGTTATGGGAGAGCAAAACCACGCACTACGTAATATCCTCGATTGAGGGGCGGCATGAATGGCCTATTTGTGCTTTATTTTAGCAATGCAGCCACATCCGAAAAACCGAAACTCCAAATATGGGCCACAAAAGAAGAAAGATTTAACACATAGGCTGTGGCTGCGTCTGAAATCGTATACAACGGTACATACTGAATTTGAATCGGCCGTAAACACAGTGTGTTCTATATAGTATGAGTGGGAGTAGTATGAATACATTTGGGACATAATGCGTCCCCTATGTTTTATGGTTACAACAACCTGCACGTGAGCGTTTATAAAAACATCATTTAGTCACGAGAAATTCATTGATTTGCACTTACTAAGATAGATATCTAGATGGATAGATAAGTGTCCATCCCATCCACACTTGCAAATCTCGACGGAAGTAGTAGACCATCAGGGTATTTCTCGCTGACTTCTGGGACTTCAAACAGATTCGGTACGCGTGGAAGGTTGCATTTGATGGATGCTTGATTTTGAGAACACATCCTCGTACTTTCGTGTGTTCTCTGTTCTTGAGTATTATAACACATATTGAGAAACGATGATAGACTTAGACAGGTGTAAGTAGCGTGAATGGTGATTCATCCTGTTATACCAAAGCCTATTCTTTGGTGTACCTTTAAATGCAATTTGTATGCGATGACAACAAGTCTGAAATGCTTAAATTGTGCTCACATGAAAATCAAGACACCAGTGACTTACAGGCGAAACATTTAAATTGTCATTGTTTACTCGTGCTTATTTTGTTCTGTTTTTGTGCGGAGTATGTATGCGCGTTTACATGTGAAATCTCCATTATCAATCTCGTGTGGAAATGTGTGCCGTGTTGTTTCATTATTGGGTCAAATCTGGACAAACCCAACTGTTGGTTAAATTAACCTAGAAAATATTCACATTTCTCCAACTTTTAAAATTAATTTAAAATCAACGGTTGTGTTTGTCTTTTTATCCAACAAAGAATTAAAACCCGTGTGGCCTGACTTACTAAAGCCGTACATTGAAGTTGTACATTTAAACAGTTAAACAAATGTGGAAACAGAGAGATTAATAACTGCATGCGGTGAGAAATGTTTTTTAATAAGAAGGATTTGCTGAAGTTCAGGTGCTGCCAACAGCCACCCAGTGTGTGTGTGTGTGTGTGTGTGTGTGTGTGTGTGTGTGTGTGTGTCTGTGTGTGTGTGTGTGTGTCTGTGTGTGTGTGTGGAAAGCGTACAGACCTGTGAATTATGGGATTTTTATTCCATCATATAATTAGCGGCACTCTGTAGCAGTCGCTCGAGCTGACCTTATCCATCAGTAACACAATTTCCTCAAAGTATGTGACACTGCGGTATGTACAGGGCATGTATCTGTGTCTGCGCTTGATCTCTGTGTTCATACCGGAGACGTTTGACTGTATATTGGAACTTAAATCTTGCATACAAATTTTGTGGGTGTTTATGAACCATTTGCATAAAACCAATTTGTCTTCTATGAATAAAACCAATGTTTGGATAGAGAATGAAAAATACAGTCAGATATTAACTTGAGTTCATTTAATATTAATTTCATAAGTTATTTTCTTTGTAAACTGTATATGAAGATGTTGAATGACATATTTGCATTATATTTAATTCATATTTATATATTTTATTTGTTAAGTAATTAATTGAAGAATGAAACTGACTTTTAATAATCTCGTCTTGGATTACAGCTATTCGACATCTCAAAAATGACATTTCAGTTTTTCTTTCAACTATTTCTAGGTATGTGTTAAGGTAAAATTATGATTTTTGTTTCATTCCGTGAACTACTGACAATATTTCTTCCAAATTTCAAACAAAAGCATTGTTTCCATTTGAATTTATTTTCAGAAAATGAAAACTGGAGAAGCAGGTGAAAATAACAGAAAAGCTGTTGTGTATTTCATCAGACCTCAAATGCGCTGAAGAAAACAAGTTCAGATTCACTTTTAAGCGATACAATGCAAAAAATGACAGTATTTTTGTCTTGTTTTCTAGTAAACATATCTAAAAGTTCTAGGTTTCCTTGACCAGAAAAGTGACGTGATATATTTAGTCTTGTTTTATAAAAGAAAATATAAGAATTGGTAAAATAGATTTTTTTAAACAAGCAAACAAATCTGCCGATGGCATGAGGAAAAAACTTAAATGTAGTTTCACTTATTCCTTAAATATCTAAATATTATTCTCGCCAGATTTTCCTAGATTTGATATTTTCTTTTGTAAAATAAGACTAAATATCTTAGGTCACTTTTCTGGTCAAGAAAATGTATCTTGATTTTAGAATGTTAAGATATTTGTACTAAAACTAATACAAAAATGCTTTGTGTGTGTGCTTGTCTGTATGTATGTGTGTGTGTGTGTGTGTGTGTGTGTGAGTGCACGCGTGTGCGTGCGTGTCTATGTCTATATGTGTTAGTACGTGTGTTTTTCTTCTATGTTTTCACATTTTTTCAGGTATAATTTGAATTGTTTTGTTTATAGTTAATATGTCTCATGTACAGCTGCTTTGTAGTAATGAACATTGTAAATAGCGCCATAAAAATAAAGTGGAGTTAACTCTGTAAGAATGTCATTTTTGCAGTGTACAACAGTCATTTTCTGATTTTCTTGATAATCTGGATTTTTATGAGAGTCATCACATTGATGTTGGATGACTTTGTCACTCCTGAGGTTTGATCACGCCGTAATGAATCTAGAAATGATGATTAGATGAACATTTGGAATGGTCTCTTATTTTTCTGTAGCAGTATATTTCAAACTTTGACAATATGCTGCTGTTTTATTCATGAGACTCTATAAGCAGATGTTTCTGTGTGTATTTTACATGTAAATACTTGGGACACCATGACATTTTAGTCTTGTGAAAGTGATGTCAGAAATGACGAATTTCCCATCATCCCTTCCAAAAAGAAAAGGCTTCTTAAAACACAATACAAGAATGATGCCGTTCATCTGAGATTCTCCTGTTCCTCATCTACCTCATCCTCTCTGTTCCCATATTTCTAGCTCATGCGAGGCAGCAAACACAACGAGTTCTTGTAGGCGGCGAGCAACAGCACAGCGTGAAGGCGAGCGGGGAACTCGAGAGCGCCAAAAGTTGGTTATTAATTTACAACTCAGGGTGACAGCTGCGGATGACTGATGATGAAACAATTACAATAATCACATCTCAAATGTTCGGCTGTAGGTGGCACGCACCAACAACAGCGAGAAGAAGGAAATTACAAAGAGCAGAGACAGGGCCGGTAACAGCGCCGAGACCTGAATCTTAGACGCCATATTTTTAGCTGCGAGGGGAAGAGGTTCAATCTTGAAGGGGATTGAAAGGCGGGTGAACAGAAAGGCCGAAAGGAGAAGCGGATCAGGAAAGGTTGTTTCTAAGAGTCCGGTGAGAGCACTGAAAGGATTTCAGAAGCGCGTTCCCTGATGCTTCGGATTCCTGAATTCATTTGAAGGCCTCGAAGGACACCGCCGAGTTCACGGCCACTTGGTTTTCAATTAACAAACATCTGTGGGCATAAACTTATTCAGACACACCAAGGAACGGGTACACTTAATAGAAACTTGCCCATCAAAGTTAGTTCACTCGGTTGCGCCCAGACTGACATTTTCCTTGAACGCGGAGGGCCTCATCCGGCGAGAGATACCTTAAGCAGGCACTCCAACAGGAATGAGCTGGCCGTGTGGGCGTTTGATGGAGAAACTTAATGTTTTCTAAGTTGGAGTTTTGACATCCGCCGGCCTCAGCACTCAAACCCGAGCTGTTAGTAACGGATCAGGCGGAGAGACCCGCTCTCCAAAATAAAGAATAGGACTCTGGCGACAGATAATTATCAGACTCTTTCCCATCGAGGTGGAATGAAACCCGACAGAATACCCGGTTGAGAAAAGCAGGCTGGTAGCAGAAAGAGACGTAAATGAGAAACGTCCATATCATTAGTATTCTGATTGTTCAAATTGACCCGGTGTACTTTTTGGAATGAACTGTTTTTTTTAGATAAAATTTTGTCTTTTGTCTTGTAGTCTAAATTGATTTAGCATTGCATTAGCAGCAATAAGGTTCAGGGTTGCCAAGTTTGAAGTTTTCACACGGAATTATGGGATAATTTTGAACTGCTACCACGGGTTCTTTTTTATTTCACAGGTGAAAGGTGGATGTTTTTGTTTGTTAATAGTAATTTTTAAGGTTAGATGAAGTTATTTATGTAAACAGACTGCATTCAGGGTTGCCAAGTTTGCGTTTTTTACACAGAATTGGGATCAATTGAAACTGTTACCAAGAGTTATTTTTTATTTCATAGTTGTTGTTCGTTAATGGACATTGTTAAGGTTAGATGAAGTTTTGTTAATAGGGGTGGGGTATTTGGGCTTGATTGCCATTTGGCTAGTGAAGGACTCTAATAGTCCTGCGTGTTCAAAAATTGGAGAAAGACGGCTCAAATAGATGTTGAAGTTTATTGATCAGAATCAGCGCTGGGCTGTCTCACACACAACTCACTCAACAGAGAGTCCCGGAGAATCAGCTCCGCCTAAACAGTGTTTTACATTTTTATATGTGTATGTGTGGGTGTATCTTCAAGCTTGCTTCAGTAGTTAGTGTCCAATCTCACGGCTCTTGAGACATCCACCGTTTAGTCTTTAGCCAATGGAGATATGGACAACCGCACCCTTCTTCTTTGTTCTCTTAGCATCTGAAAACACCAAACTTCCCCCAACTAGTTCACCCAACACTTATCTAAACACAAGATCTGTGGTATGTGTTTGCATGCTCTGCTTGGTTCAGGCATAACAGTTAATCACTCTTGCACATACCTGAGCTGGTTCTTACTTCTCTTTCTTTGCACTCTAATATTCTCCCTTATTCTTCACACCACAGTAATTATGACACTACAGCATGATTATATTGATAACAAATAACTTGTTTAAACATATGCAATTAAAACATGGTAATGAAAATAACAAAACACTGTTAAAGACTTATAAAACCCTTCACTAGTTTTTCACGCAGATCTGGCAACCCTGATGGCTTACTCCGGTTATTAAGATGTAATATAAAAAATGCTGTTACGTATTTTCGGAGTCAAATTCATGTTTTACGCGACATTACAAATATAAAATAGCTTGTGCACATCTTTCGCTTTAATACTTTAATTTAATACCAAATGTATTTGATTAGTAAATTAGGAGGTTAGATTGTGTGTAGGTTTATTCTTTACTCATCACAGCACTGTGGTCCTGTGATGCACGACATCTTGTTCCTCTGTGTGTCCCCACATGTGGCAGAATAACAATAAAGCTCAACTTGAACTTGAACTTGAGTTGAGATTGGAAAACCTTATGTTATATAGGCTGGAGAACGGTTTGTAAAGTACCTACACTTTTACTAAAATGTCCTTGAGGATATAATGTGTACAGTGTGACAAACTCATTAAAGCATTCATGTACTGACAAGTGAGCTATAAATCATGACGGTGCTGCATCTGGAGTGTAATCGAAAAATGCAGAACTTCATCACTGTAGCATTTGGTGTACTTATTTATTTTCAATCACATTACGCACTACAGATACAGTAAATATACAGTGTCCTATTGTCTGTACTGTACATTGTTCAACACTGACCTTGTAACTTGATGTTGACGTGATTTCCATGGCAACATTTCTATTTTTCATCATCCTCTTATTTAGTCTATTTGGAATGACGTGAATGAAATGTGCTCTAGTGTGTTGTCCATGCAGAAGTTCACTTCAGGATAGGGCTGATAAAGATTTGTTTTGTTTATTGTATTGCTGTGGGAGTGGGACTGGTTGAGCATGTTTTTGTGTTGTATTTGTGTCTTGTATTTTTGCCTATGTTGTAAACTTTTGTTTTATGTTTATAGAATCCTCTTGAAAATGATCCTAAATGCTATCCTCTCAATAAATTGAAATTGCTTTTTCACAATTAATTGAGCATAGTCGTTGTGATATTAATGTTTTAAAAGCAAGCACAATAAGTCCCGATAAGGTCAGAAAATCATGTTTTGCAAAACCCACAGACAAACATAAAGGGTGACCAGAGTAATGATTTATGAAAAACATCAAAGCAAAAATGGAGTTGCAAGGTTTGATTCCGAAGGTCACAAAATGATCTCTTTTGGGGCGGAGTGTTAAGCCTGTGGCATACTTCCATTTTTACATGTATGCTAGCGTACCCGTACAGCTGAACGCACAGCCTTGCTAAGTATACTGCTTTTGACCCACACGCTTACACACTGGTTTTGACGTGCATTACGACTAATTGCAATACCTACAGTGGCCACAAAATTCCAACCCTCCCCCATACTGTTCTGATGACAAAACTTGCGTCATAGTTACTGTACGCTGTCCCTCGAGTACGCGTAAAAAGGGAACCATACTTGTATAGTTTTCAAGATGAGACCGTACTTTGAAATACGGTGTTGAAGTTGAATGGCAGCAGATTGAACATTCATGAATTGACTGTAAATTATGTCAAATTATGTCATGTGGACGTGAAATTAAAAACAAACGTTCTGAACTGACAGAATAATCGCAATTCAAATTTTGAGCAATACAACCGTGATGCTCCTTTTCCCCACAATAGTGCAGCCCTTCTTCAGGGGTTCAAGTCTCGTGGAAATTCCCAAACTTTGTAACGTAAAACTGAACTAATAATGCTTCAAATAAAAGCATCTGTCAAATGTGTGCATGTAAGAGTCGATGCAGTTTGATAGGGTTGAAAAAAGCTTCCACCAAAACAGCAGATGCTTATGCTTTTCTCACGACAACATTTAAGCATTCGAACAAAGTGAACAAAACTCGACAGAAAATCATAAATCAACAGACGAGAGGATAAGCGTACTCTCCTTTGGCTCTTTGTTGGAAAGCGAGACTCCTAACAAACATACTAAAGTCCTTACAGAGCGAACAGAGCTGAGTTACACCTGCACATACTGAGAGAAAACTTTCACTTCAGCACACAAACTCCACTGTGACACCAAAGCACTGCTGATCAAATTTCTCTGTTCTTCTAATACGTTTGTTTTCTACAAACGAATAAAAAATGTCATTAGGAAGAGCTTTTGCACATAAAGTGCGCAACACTTTGATAAACACATCATGATCTCGCTAAATATTGTTCTCTGTATGATACCAGTAAAGCTTCAGTTCACTTCGTTTTGCGATGTGACGTTTTAGATGTACACAGTTCAGGGATAGTTCAGCCAAAAATCACAATATCCATTCACCCCCTCGTGGTTGTAAACTGAGTCCCCGTTCAGTGGAACACAAAAGAAGAAATTTGGAGAAATGTCTCTGTGGTTTTGTGTTCATACAGTGGAAGTCAATGGAGGTGAGTGTTGTTTGATTATGAACGCTCTTCAAAATATCTTCTCTTGTGTTTTGTGTAGGACTGACTGCCACACATTAATATGCATGCTACAAACATAACAGACAAATCTGTGTCGAGATCTCATTTCCATTGTGTAGCCTGAGGTCATACATGAGCGTGTTACAGTGGGGTTGTATGAATTTCTTTAGCTCATTAAAATATGGCCTTTAGTTAAAAAATAATGATTTCTAACTAATAACACCATCACTGTAGCTTTTATGTGCATATGAACACAATGACAAACTGTCCGCATGTTTCTGTTCGCATTTCTTTTCTCCTTACGTCTTTATTTTCATATGTTTCTAACTGCTGGGGTAAAGGACCCTGCTTGTGTTACTCATACTTCATTAAACAGTCACTTTGTCACCACGGGTGGCGCTCACATGGAGGAGGTGACTGGAGAGAGAGAGTCGTATAGATGGTTGAGATTAGGGTTGTCACTGTACCACGCTACAACGGCCAAAGTATCACGATATCAAGTGTTATGATGCTATTGTGCCATGTTCATAAATATTATCTACAACATTCATAGATCTAAATGAAGTTTTGTAAGTACTAAAGTAAACTGTGCTATACTGTACACATTTTGTAGTATTAAAAAAAGTAGTTCTGGCAGGTCACGTGAGTCAAGCTTCATCAGCTGAGCCTCATCTTCATAAAAAATGACGAAATCACAGCTTCCGTTTAAATTACATTTTCAATTATCAACAACAGCTTACCGCGCTGCTCAGGAGCTAATGACCCTCCTCCATCCCCAACTCCACTTTACATGTTGAACTGGGACTCGGCTGTTATTCCTTTTCACAGTCTTGATGACTTTACATTTTGTCACACTTAAATGTATTTAAGAACATGTGCTGTTCTATTCTGTTCACCCTAACACCGTGTGTACACATGACGAGACAGGAGCTACACGACAAAAGACATTAGAAACGCATTAGAACCCATTATGATTTCAAATATTGTCCACACTGAATGCGGCGCGGCGAGATGTGACAATCCCATTAAGAACAGGCAGGCTGTCATGTCGCGGCGTGCCTGTTGCATCCCCGAGACACGGTGAAAGTGGGTTATCGCTGCAGAGTTTTTGACCAGAACCATACCGCCGATCTAAAACGTATGCTAATTGTCAATCCTTTTTGACGGTAGTGAACCTGACAGAACTATAGTAATTGGATAAATTATAGCAAATACTGTAGTCTATTTTAATATTTACTATTGTAAAACGTAGGGATGCACCGATGTTTAAAATTTGACCGATAACGATAACCTATAATTATTTTACACTGGAAGACGATAACCGAAATATTGGCCGATATATCACATCTTCTGAGACTGAAACAAAAGGCAAAAAGTGGACAGATGATTTTATTTGAAACATTCATGGCAGAAAATAAGGTAACCATTAGTTCTCTTTTAGTTAATTAATTAGTTAATTGACACATTCATAAATATCGACATACTATAATAACATCAATAATGTTTTGCTAATAGCATTGAATGATCATGATCATGTCCTGGATTTAAACTGTGAACAGCGTGCAGATGAAATTGTTTAACCAGCGAAAATGATTCATCATTTATTGGCTATAATATATAGGTCGGTCTAAATGTTATTATTATTGGCCGATACCAGAAACACGAAAAATGACAATTTATCGTGCATTTACTGTAGTAAACACTTATGAAGAGTTTGGATGTGTAAAATGAATGTAGACTGTAGAGGTCAAATAATGTGGATTTGGGTGAGAAATTTGATGAGAAATGTTTGAGATCTTCAACAATAATGACATTTGATTTCAGACTTGACAAATCCAAAGGTTGAAACGTTCCTCTAACCTTCTCTGGGTTCTTTGTAGAGACAAAGCAAACAAGTGCTTTTTTCCACCTTTAGTGACATGCCGCGCACGTTATCAGCCCTCACATCTTTAGATTGAATTTAAAAAGGTTAAAGACATACGATGTGAGCTAGTGCGGCTTTTTCAGTGCGATTGAATGATAGCAGATGTCTGTGGACAGCTGCTGATCAAAAGCACCAATCAAACGTGTTTTCACAGCAGCTGGAGAAAAGTCTTTCAGCATCAAAGGCAGACCCAGATGAAAACATGTTTTTGCAGGCCACCTCTCGGTTTGACGAACAAACTGCTGCGGGAATCAACCATATTTCACTTTATATTCATAGGTTACTATGTTCTTTTGCCATCATGGTGTGGTGTACGTATTCATTTACTTATTAAAGAAATTTTACAACACGCAGAAATGAAAACTCTGTCATTATGTCCTCAAACTCTCCTTTTATGTGCCGCAGAAAAGCGACGGCGACGTGCTTGTCTGAAACGACATGAGGGTGACTTAATAGCAACGTAATTTTCATTTTTGCCTGAACTATTAACATCAGCGTTAATGACGGCAACAAGCAGAGTTTAATGATGAAGATTAAGCTAACACCGAGGTGATCAGAATAGTGCAAACTTGATTTTAAAGTCATCTGTCAAAGTTTTTGCACGTTTGTGATTTTAGTACTCTGGGGACAAAAGTGGGCGTACATAATCACAGATCATTTTTGACTGGTGAGTTTGATTTTGAGCGTGGTCAAGTGTTGAGCATTTAACACTCACACATACTGTAAAACAGTTCAATCTAATGAAAATGCAAAACTGACAAAATGTTGATTTCTCATTAGCAACGCCAGACCTTTTTCTTTAGACTTTTGTGAACCCTTATTCTGTTTTTTGATGTCTGCAGGTATTAATGGACACTTCACTCAACAACTGTGTCATTCTCAGTTTACGATCAGGAAACATTTCTTTAATGTGTCCCTTTTTTACTTTTAAAGCCCTGTAAATTACCAGCACAATGTGACCAATGTTGAACAGTTTTTTTTTGTACTCTCGGTGCTCGAATGATATTCCAACTTGGTGTGTGGTTAATGCAAGCAGTTAGTAGAGTACATCAGGTACGTTTATTTTGAAAGATAGTAACAGTTCACCCAAAAGTTAAATCATCCACTTTACCATTTACTTTCTTTATCAGTGCTGAGGAAAATGTTATTGCTCAGGGGTCCGTCTGTGGATCTATTCAACATTTGTGAAGATCTGCCCACTGCTACAAGATCAGCAGATTCTGTGGCCATCTTTAAAAACCTCTTCTGTCAGCACCTGACCGATCAGTTCTGACTTCTGTTTCTTTGCTACTCTTTCTATCCTTAAAAAAACTTCAGCTTTGTGTTATGTGGTTGGCTTTATGAGACGATAGTTTAAAAACTCTTTTGACTGACAGGATATATATCGGCCCTAACTATCGCCGATAGCAGATAATATCGAAAATTGCTTTTACCGATTATTAGCTGATATATCCGATATATCGGTGCATCTCTGTGAATGTAAATGTAACCATTTTACAAGGTGGCTAATTCATATGAAATCATACAATGTTTATCAAACATAAAATATAGAGTCGTTAGGAAAAGCTGCACCCCTAAACCCAACATGATTGGCAGATCTTACTAAATCACATAACTGAGACAAATGTATATGAACTAGCCACCTTGTGAAATAGACAAATGTGTCGCCATGTGAAGGGAATACTGTTGTATTATCAAAGGCGGACATGCAGGTCGTGTACACATGCTGCTGCGTCTAACAGCCAAGCATCTGCCATTGAGATGAATGAGCATGCTAACCGATAGCTCTCTTCAAGTATATTAGCCTTCTTGTGCCGAAACAAACAGTCTTAAGACCGCCAGAGAGACATTTCTAGTTTCTTAACAGCATTCAATTATGATAGAGTGCAGTTCTGTTTTAACATTTAGATAAAATAGTAAGTTAACCTTATTTAGTTACTTATTGGTAAATTACAAGCACAAGTCATTTGGGGGTTGTCGGTGACAGCTACAGTAGCTAAATATGTCATAAACACATAAGGTTTTAAATTGGGAAAGGAGCAAAGCGCACTGAATAGATAAACAGCCCAACATTAAAGAGAGTTACTGTAGTTTATCCTCACGCTCTACAAGCGTTAACAACACGAGACGCGAGTGATTTATCGCTGTCTGTTCCCAACGGAAATCCAAGTGAAGATTTCACGTCGTTCCCGTACCCAACCACGCGAACGCATTATCTACCGCCGTCCCACCCGAAGACGCAAACTCGATGCTCAGAAAGTAGTTTACAATAATGAAAGTGTGCACATCCTGTGCCAAATCGCAGGTGAAATACAAATGCATTTTTCAGCGCTTGGGAATTGTTGACGGGCTCCATATGTTGGGCTGGCTCATGGGACACGTGTCTGACTCCAGTCTTGTGGGCTGCTTGGGTGTGAGGATGGTATACGGCACAGGATGATTTATCAGTGTTGTATCTCCAGGTTGCAAGCAATATTGGCACACAGACTGATTTGCATCCACTTGCTTCTTATGAACGTCAGGGCTCGCAGCCCAAATTGTTTTTTGGGACCGGCGCCACACAACTTTATACACTTTCCCTGGCGTTCCCAACTCATTTCTGTAATGTGTCAGAATTTCAAGTGAAACGTATTATTCAGAGAGGACAAAGAGACGGTGTACTGGATTTGTTAACTAGATTTGATAAAGTGTGATATGAATTATAAACGCAAGGGACAGCGTACCTGGATTTTTGTTACAGTTTGCGCATGCCCATTCCATTTCTTGCAGTAATTAGTTTGACCACCAGGAGCTGTGTTCTGCGAGCTTCGATTCAAGGTAGTCGACGAAAACCTGACCCTGTAGGCCTGGCGAGGAATTGCAATATGTCGTAATGTACATGCGTCAAAACCTGTCAAAACCCTGTAAAAAAAGAATTATGTCAAAGGCTTCAGGTTAACCAGGTTAATAGAGTTATTATGTTTTTTTATAAAACAATTTTAATAAAGACTTTTTCATGAAATAACGTGCACTGATGAATTGTGCACAAGGAATGTGCACCTATTTTTATTTTATGTGCAATTTAGATTTCACGTTGAGTCCATTATAGATATTTTACACGTTTATAGTAAAATAAAATGTTTTTTGTCAATCTTCTGCTAATATTCCAAATAACCATTAGTGATTTTTCTGTTTCACCACATGAGCAAGGGTGTGGATTTGGGTTTAAGTGTTGGTGGGGTTGAACTGTTAAACATAAATTCATTCCTATTGATCACTGAGTAAATAAGTGAAGAATGATGTCATAAAAATCATCAACACATGAAAACTACATTAAATGAAAAATGCACAAGTATGTTTTTATTTAAACGCATTGTTGCGTGCGATTGACGTCATGGCGCTCATCTGGGAAACCGATATACTTCCGGTTAGTATAAAAGCGTTTAGTATTCCATTTGGGACGATATTACGCTTCTGAAATTCATATAATAGATGGTTTAGTGCATAGAGCATAGTTTAAGTGTATAGTGTATAGTATGTCATTTGGGACACAGCTATGGCTTAGATACAGGCCAAATAGGAAGTGTGTGTAGAGGGAGAGAGTCAATAGTCCATAAGGGGAGAGGGGGCCACCTGGTGGAAAGGATGAATTGGCAAAATGCCCATTCCTTACAACTTCCACCGAGACATTTCTCAGAATATCTTCTTTTGTGTTCCACTGAAGAAAGACTGAATTACAGGTTTTCCGTTAGGGTGCAAAATGTTTCATATTTGGGTAAACTATCCCTTTAAGGCTAACATATTCATACTAAAAACTAAAAATCGATTAGGATTTTATTGCATACATTTTTTAGGCAGAAGAAATCTGAAATAATCTGTTACTCTTTAGAGTCGCTGAGGCTGTTTTTCTATTTGCCTAAAGCTTAAAATGTTTCTGGACTAAAGTGACTGACACACATAGTCTTCTATGCACTTGGAAGACAGAGTTGACGTGTTGTGTCATGCACGGCAGCATCGGTCCGAGAGAGAAGCTCTGATTCACATGAACACAGGCACTGCTGGGGAAAGTAGGGCACACCGAGTCAGTTACGTAAATCTATAAATTATAGATGGATTTGGCTGCTGAGGTCTGGGGGTGGGCTGCTGCAGTGAGTGATGGGGTCCTCGGCGAGCGAACGGGCAGGAATATCAAACAGATGGTAGTAGCAGATGATGGGCACCACCAGATTTGTGTTTCGCAGCAGGTAACACGGGTGACACCGTTTAAACACAATGCTGTCGGGGGGGTTACGTTAGCACAGGGACTTGTTAGGGTCCGTGAGGGAAATCTGGAGGCACTTGGGGGGATTCAGACCCTTGTATGTATAACTCAGAGACACCCACATTTCACTCCATTATCCTTTTTTTCTGTCCGCCAACGATGCTCAACCCTCGGGTCCTTCTGTGTTAAGCTGTAAGACATATAATGTATATCATTTTTAGGACTGGGTCTTGGGACGTGTTACTGGGGAGTATGGTGACCAACTAACAGAATAAGAAAAGAAAACAAGAAACGTAAAGAGCTCAGCTTTGGGTTTGTGTGGGAGTTGTTCTTTTTCTCATAGCCTTCCTCTCTCTCGCTCTGTTGTGCCAATATCTGCAGCTTTGAAATACTGAAAGTCTTGCTTTGAAGAGGCAGGAAGAAAATACTCTGGGTCACACAGAACTAAATGTTGAAGAGCTCTTGAGCACAAACTTCCGATGTGCAAAATATACAACGCACACATCTGGATCATTCATGACACTTTCTAATATCAACGTTTAAGATGATCGTTTCAGTCGGTTTCGTTGTGCCTTGTCATCAAATCTCACATTGTTATTTACATGTGTTTAAATAAAAGATATACAAAATAATCATTAAAAAAATATCATATTGTAAATATGTTCAAAAGTTTGGGGTCACCACTTAATAAAAGTAATCTTATCAAAACTGAAACAACACAAATGTAACTTATTTACAGGAACTTCATAAATATAACAACAACAGTAAATAATGAAATAAATCCACATTTATTCCGACCTTTAATTGCCGCATTTCAAGCCATCCTTTAAAAAACACTCACCTAAAGGATTATTAGGAACACCTGTTCAATTTCTCATTAATGCAATTATGGTGGTGTGTAATGGTGTGGGGGATGTTTTCTTGGCACACTTTAGGCCCCTTAGTGCCAATTGGGCATCGTTTAAATGCCACGGCCTACCTGAGCATTGTTTCTGACCATGTCCATCCCTTTATGACCACCATGTACCCATCCTCTGATGGCTACTTCCAGCAGGATAATGCACCATGTCACAAAGCTCCAAGCATTTCAAATTGGTTTCTTGAATATGACAATGAGTTCACTGTACTAAAATGGCCCCCACAGTCACCAGATCTCAACCCAATAGAGCATCTTTGGGATGTGGTGGAACGGGAGCTTCGTGCATCCCACAAATCTCCATCAACTGCAAGATGCTATCCTATCAATATGGGCCAACATTTCTAAAGAATGCTTTCAGCACCTTGTTGAATCAATGCCATGTAGAATTAAGGCAGTTCTGAGGGCGAAAGGGGATCAAACACAGTATTAGTATGGTGTTCCTAATAATCCTATAGGTAAGTGTATATCAAATGTATTATTTAAACATAAATATGCATTAATTTATATAGTTTTAAATGTTGAATATTTATTAATCTCATATACAATCAGAGTTTGGTAAATTAATCTGAAAAAGTACTTTATTACTAGTTACTCATGACATATTCAATAGTGTCATTAGATTACTTTTCAATTGACTCTATCCAAATGTCTTTAATGACACATTACTAATTTCTTTCTTTATATACATCAACCTTGATTAATAATTAAAGTCATTCAAGGATAGACATGAAACGGCTATTTAAATCAATTCAAATCAATTATATAAAACTACATAAAGTTGTCTTATTAACTGACCAAAGTATTACAAATGTGAGAATTATACAATAAAAGGATCGATTTTATTGTTAGACTTTGAATATAATCAATGCATATTTATACATGTATACTCATGTATAGATATTTGTACAGATTTTTAAATACAATTTTTATTTCAGAATAATAGAAATGAACACGTTTGCAAAATAAAATGAATTCTCTGCATAATTGTAAACATTCAGAGCATCAGAATATCTCCATATCAAAAGATTGTTCAGATCATGAACATTTCCTTTACAGGATAGAAGGTATCGAAGGTTTTTAGCATCAGATATCATGGCAGCAAAGAACATTATTCACAGGCAATAACAACCTTAAAATATTCTAGCCAGTTCTTTCAGCAGTAAGTCATATCATAAATGGTGCCGTTTCCAGAAAATTAGGCTTGTGATTTTATATCTGTGGAGGCTCGTAGGGAGAGTTTAAAGTGATTTGTGAACGGTGTTCACGGCCCCCAGAGAAGGTGAGGGACCAAACTGTGCCGTCAGCATTTGACAGCTGAGCTACAGAATGTCACTTGAGTAGTATTTCCAGAGACTTTCCCTGCATTTACGTCAACTCAAAGTGACATGTTTCAATGTGAACAGGATTTTCAGATTGACAATATACCACATCAAATAAACATTTACTGCGCCGGAGATGGACGTGCCAAAATGGCCACATACTAACTTCTGTAAACCTACTTTAGACTGAATTGAGAAAGAAATTTACATTATAAAGACAAGATCATTTTCTTACCTAAAGCGGAACGCACAGATCTCTTTGATGGAATTCACAGAAAGTGACGCACACCTTGACAGAAACTGGACCGCTTCATAAGGTGCAAACACTGGTCCAGAAGCACTTCCGGTTCCACTTCTAATTTCATTTTTTTAATCTGACATACTGTTTATAATGATGTCTGAAGATATTACTTAAACATTTTGATTTGGTTATTAATGTTTTGTTTTAAACATTTGTGCAGTTACACATTCACGAGTGATGCTTCAGTGAGATGCATTGGCTTGAGATGATGGGATTGATGTTCATCCGTCACTAATGAAGTTCAAGGTGAATACGTTTGGTAAGAGCGATGTCGCTCGAGATGCATACACACTGCACAACATCGCATTTCTGCTTTTTTCTTTCTGTGCAATTTGGAGCCCAGCCAATAAGATCTCAGCCATTTATTCAGCTGCTCGATGGTAAATGAATTGGATGGTGGATGGATGAAATGTTTGACTGTATTTTGGAGTTTCTGTATAATTCTATGTTAAACACGTTGGACTGATAATATGGCAGATGTTGTATTAGCTTGGTCTTAAATAATTCTCCTGCAGTTTCTGGGGAGAAACAAAAACAGACACAACTGAGTGCAAGCCTTGTTGACTAAGCAAATCTGAGAACACTTTGAGATGTTGTTGAAATCTTTTTCAAAACTCTAGAAGAGAAACATCTTCGACTTTTACTTCTCATAGCACAAAAAGGTGCTGGAAAATCAGGCAACTTGACTAGAAATCTCCATTTTCTCTCCATCTGAATTCATCGCCGCCGTGGAGAAACAACTAAGATTTTAATGAGATCCCGTTAGTGATGTTTCTTTTCTATTGGAAACAGTGGTAAGGTACGATTCATTTATTTCAAACCTTGACTCTTATTAATGAGTAAGAATGAGGCAGAGAACCCGAGAGCTCATGGTGTGAAATAATAAGGAAAGATGAATGTCATTTAGCTGTCAACATCTTGTTATTATTTCCCCGTTTCTCACAATCTGCACGTCAATATGAATGAGTCTCTGGCTGATCTCTGCTGTGCTGGAAACCAAAACCCGGCTTGTGTAGTTCATCGACGATCGCTTCCACGATTGATACGATCAGTGAGATGTGTATCTGAAGCCCTGCTTCCTTACTGAGACTCTGTGAAGTGCACGTCTGTATACGGCCTACATAGACAGCTGTCTTTAAAGGCAACATCCTAACTGACGTAACCATGTGGTGAGTGACTTGAGACTCTCAGTCAAAAACTGCACGATATAAAAACATCTTTTTCTCCTGTTTGTTAAGGGACTGAACCAAATACCTGTTGCTCAAGGTCTCTTCCAGAACCGCAGGTACATTTTTTCATTTAAACTTTTTTCATATATTTTTTATAGTTTTAAAGGTTTTTATTCCTTTTTTATTGTTGTGATTATTTAAGATTTTTATTATTTTTATGTATGTAAAGCACTTTGAATTACCATTGTGCTATATAAATAAACTTGCCCTAAACCAGATACTGTAAGTATGTTTATTACGCAGCTCATTTGAATGCTTGTTTCAGTCGGGACATTCCAAGGGTTGTTATTTTCAAATAACAACTGCTCAAAACTTATAACACCCTGTAACCCGGATGCTGCAAATCATTTTGAGATAGGCGGTTTCATATCACACATAAAATAATGATAAATATGTCTTTTAATAATAATATAATAATAATAATGTATGACATTATATTTACAAATTATAATAAACCGCTTTTCCTCGCGGAAGGTCTGCATTCATTAAAAATGAGCTAATCAAATATTCAAATTAACATTTCATGTCCAGTTTTTTTCGCATGTGGCCGTGTAATAAGCAGGATAATGTACTAGCCGCTCGCCTTTTATAGCAAAATAAGCCCCTTCAGTGTGATAAAAGACCCTCCTACGTCCTCATCACACTGTCTGGGATCAATTCTGCCATAACACCCGCCTGCCTTTACATTATCACTTACTGAAAGCTGGATTTTTCATCAAATTATATTTTGCAGCATCTCTTCCACAACAGATTTGGCAAAAATGACAAAATGAATCTGGTAACGGGGTGTCCTAAAATGTTTCTTCTTATTAATGAGAGAAGAAACATCCCAGAGGAAGTGACATCACCAGGTGCAGGTCACATGCTTTTGAATATGAATGCTCTGGAAAATGTTATGTAGTTTTATAACAGAGGTGCAGTAACCGAGCAGACAGACATTTGATGTATTGTCTTTAACAGCAGGCATCTACAAGCATGGATCTTTAGCTCGCCCTAAACTGCTTTAGAATGCTGTTTACGTAGGCAGCTCACTAGTTTTCGGCGTGTCCCCTCCGGGACGTGCACTCGACCTGTAGCATTACCCCTCAGGCAACGTCCGCCTTTGTAGAAGCACGGTTAAAAACAACATACTCCCACTCGCCCGGCATATGCCAATCAGCTCCTGCATCCTCAACTTCCCCTGTTTCTTCTCCAGCACTCGCCTCTCTGTCCAGGGACTCCAGGTCACGGTTGCCAGACAGAATTCTAGACATCTGAGAACAAGCTGAGAGCAGTCGTGGTGTAAAGTAGAACAGGACAGACAAGCATCTGGCAACCTGCCACAGCCATCAAAAGGTCAATCTACCCGTACAGCTCGCGTTATAAATATCAAGGGACATTAAACTGCGGAGAAACGTCTAGATTATTAATAGCAAAGTAGAACACGAGACATGATTCTGCGCCGTCTCTAACGCACGGGCCATGATTGCACTCACGAAAGTTATTTCCATCATGCACTTGGCAGACATTTTATACAAAACTGACTTAGTATTTGTCTGGCGCCATAGCAACACCATAGAAATGAAGGCTTGAACCGACCCTAGCAACCGCATAGCAACCACATCGCTGGAAATCTCCACTCGGAGTTTTATTTTAAATCTAAATGAGAAAGGAATCGAAGTGACGTTGACGGTTGTCCGAGAAGCTGACCTAGTGTGAATCCGTATCTACTCAATAAATTGAACAAATGTTTGATCTTTAAACAGATTTCTCACAGTTGATTTGCAAAAAGCATGTGTTTGAGATAACAGTCAGGATTACTGCGCAGAAAACCCTGCTTGCGTGTGCGGCCTTATCTGCTGACCCTGATAAAGGTAAAATTGCGCAATCTGTAACCATTTTCATTTGGGCTTGGGTCAATATTCGTTGGTTAAGTTGTTGAGTTGGTATTGACCCGGGATTGAGCGAGTCAATCTAAGAACCTAACGGAGCACAGGGGACTAACCCAGATCACCACCCGTCCAGTGTCTCTCCATCATCTGCTCAGATACACGTCAGGCGAACACTGAAGAAATAACACATGAGTTGTGAATGTAGCTCGTGGCCTTTTGGAGAGCAAATGGAAACCTCTGCTGAAGACTCATGTGCGTCTCAAATGTTTCTCTTGAGAAAACGAGTCAAAAGTATCTGTCATTAGAGATTGAGAAGAGACGTGCTGTCACAAACTGAGCTCAGATTTGTCAAAAGTCAATATTATTGAAGATCTCAATGATTACCTTCATCTCACATCTTCATCTTTCATTACAGTCTCATTTGTTTGTGTTTTATTTCTCCTAAGCATTTTTAGGAGAAACATCTGAGACGCAGTCGATACGAATCGAGAATCAAATCTCCTGAGCTCTAAAGAGCGATGCAATAGGACTGCTGTGTTTATGTGCTACGGGAAAGGAAATGATCCTTTCTCAAAATCATCAATGGATTGGATTTAGTAGACAAAGTAGTAAGATACACTCATTTGTCAAGGATTAACACAAAAAATAAAGCTTATTTCCATTGTGGTCCGTGATGTAATGCACAACTTCACTACTAACTATGGTGACAGGTTATCTTGGTATAATACAATAATACAAATTCACCAAACATCCTAACACACATACATCAATACATCTGTCTAATAACCAACTTTTAACTTTTGATCTAAAATCAACTGCGTTTAAAACACTTTTGATGTTCACAGAAAACTTCTTCCACTCTCAGCACCTGAATATTCAAAAGCTTTACGACCGTACATATTTTTAAAACAGTACCATGTACAACATTGTGTGATGTCATCTTATTTTTAACCTCCGTCCAAAAGATTCCCGCTTTGTTTATTCGAGCAGCCGCTATAATCCCTCTTCATGCCACGTGCAGAAAGTCAAACACAGACGATCTCCGTTATTTATAATCTGTTTACAGGAGTGTTATATAAATCTGTTTCGTACACATGTGTGATGGAGTTGTTCGGGGAGGCATACGATTGTTCAAGGAAGATGTAAAGCTAATAAAGGGACGTGTTTTGGCTTTGTGTGGAAGTTCGGCACCTCAGCGTGACTCGGTAATGATCGTCCGCCGCGGCTGTAATTACTTCGGCCATTGTCTTGATTCATTATGTTTAAGACTTTCTTTGCCAACCTTTTTCAATTAGTCGGCGCTTCACGGAAGCCCCGTGTTTATCCGGCACTTCCAGTCTGGCCTAAGAGCTACGGTACCATTAACTAATGCACATGTGTATGCTATGTTTGATTAGAAGCTCCATTAGATGTTAGCCGGAAGACGGACCAGCGTTTATTAAAACACAATGAAGGATGTAGGAAACATAATTGCCGAGTCCATTAGGCTGTATGTGTGTATGGAGGAGGGGTGGTGTTTGTGTGTTGGTTTTGTGTCAAGAGGCCACTGAATCATTCGTCTGGTATTATTATGATGTTATTATTTTTTTCATCTGTTTTTAACGTTGCGTTATGGTATCAGACTTGAAATGTTGTTCATTGTAGCTCACACGGAAAGTTAGTCAAGGATTGGAAATTAAAGTAAACTTTTGATTAATGTTTACAAAGTGCCGTGGTGTTATTATAAATCATTTTCATTTGATTTATTTTTACTATTTTAAATGTTTTTTGGCATACTAATCTTCAAGGGATTAATTACAGGAGTAATTCTTTTGTTTTTTTTAACTATGTGAGAACAGATGACAAAAAGGAGCCTGTGAAGGATTTTGAGATTATATCAGGTGAAATGTTCGCAAGAGAGCAAAGATGTCATTTTGGATTTACAAGGCGTGCTGGAATATCCCAAAGTATACCATTTAAAAAAACTGTTCATAATATAATAGATATTAAATGTATGAAATATTACTTTAAAAAGTCACATATGGGAAGTTGACAAATAAACCGAACATGTGTTCTTTGGTGTGATGGCAAACAACTAACAATGAAAATAAATCTCTCTGGTGCTGATTTATAATATTTATAAACTGTCTGTCTTCTAAATTAAAATACCACACAGGAATATTTTTTAACTTTCAGTGTACAACTAATGTAAGTCATCAGAACTGCATTTAGCTTATTTAACAATAAATATTGCCATTCAGTCATTTAGCAGACGCTTTTATCAAAAGCGATTTACAGAGAGATTAGGGAGCAATAAGCGATATGTCATACAGGAATATAAATATTGATATTATAGAAAGAAATGTCCTTGGCGTCTGTGGGATATGCAAATGCTCTGACGTGGCGTTCTGGACAGCCGTGATGCAGATAACTAGTTGCTGATGGGGTGGTCACAGTTTGACGAGCATCACAGTTTAGTCACAAGCAGTCTGTGGGGAGCAAAGGAGACAGAATGACATGACTTGTTTTCAAACAAATGTAGCCACTGAACCGGCACGCCGGCCTTCAGCTTCGCTCTGAAGAGGACGAGATGTAGCCGCAAACAGTGTGAGAGAAGTGTCCCGCTACACACTTTAACCATGTGTGTCTGCACACACCCAGAGAAACACTTCATGCTCAGAGATTTGTTGGAGTTTTGTGTTTCATGAAGTTAGCTCACATAGACAACGAAGCCACTGCTTTCCCCATATGATCTTTTTTACCTTTTCACAGCATCTCGAGAAATATCCGTGTATACACGAACCCCCTAAACCGACTTAAAACAATGTAATATACACGCCAAATCAGTATGTGGCGCTGTTATTCCGCCATAGAGATACACTAAACACAGAGAAGAAGACTTGGTGCATGCACATGAAGAGCATTTTCCAAACGGCATTTATGTGTCCTTGAAGGGCCATTTGTGGGGCGTTCCAGATGAAAGTGAACACCTGAATCCCTTCACGAAGCGTCCTTTCAGAAGTCTGTTAGTGAAGGGCACATGCCAGGGTCACTTAAAGGAATCGAGCTCTGTTTGTGATCACGTGTTCTTGGATTACAAGTTCTCGAAACGCAATTTGAAGCAAATGTGGTGCAGGACTTTGAAGTTTCCTACAAATGTAATAACAATCATTTAGGTTGTATTTGTTTTATACAATTTTTGTCAGTGACATATATGATTTAACATAGTTAGAATAGATTAAAAAGATTATTTAGTTTATAGGAAATTCTGTTGAATATATTTGAAAATAGGTACCTGTTTATAGGTTTCCTTTATCATATTCCCTTTATTAATACCAAGTGGAGTGAAAAAACTAAGTGAAATGAGACATAAGTACACAATATCTAACAAGAAGTATTAAAAAAGCGCTGGATTCAGAGTGCACGTGTGGCGTTGTTTTCACGGCACCTGGTTTCATATAATAGCAGTTTCAGGCTCCCAGAAACACCAGATCCGTGTGAAGAAACGACGATAGCATACGATATCGTCTCCGTGTGGATGGCATCTAAGTTTCAGATGTTTCTCCTGAGGAGAAATAAAAGCAGAAAATAGTTGAAACACATGAAGAGTCTGGAGGTGTTAGTGAATGTAGATTGTAGAGGTAAAATAATGTGGATTTGAGTAAATGTGATGAGAAATGTTTGAGTTGATATTGAGATCTTCACTAATATTGACTTTTGATTGCAGACGAGACAAATGTGAGCTCAGTTTGACACATTGTTGACATCTCTTCTCAAACTCTCATTGCAGACACATTTATCACATTTATGACACAATTTCTAAAGAGAAATATCTGAGACGCACATGAGATTTAAGCAAAAGTTTCCATTTGCTCTAGATTTAATCTCACTGATGTCTGGAGTAATAAATAACATATATTTTCTTCTCACATTTGTCTATCTGTATTCGTCCGGTATCTTAAGTACATTTTCATTTGGTGAGATGATGTGCTCACAGTATATCTCTTCCAGCCGAGCCGTCGTTCCGGCCTGATGACCCTCCAATCTCCGCTCAAACCTGCCGGCTGGTTTATTCTCTGAATTTGTCGTCGCTAATATTGCAGACTCTCAAATGAGATCGTAGAGAAACTCATCACGCTCCTGGGATGAATTGTTCGGCTTAATAAATGAATGTACACAAACATTCATGCAGTTCCATGAATTGTAAACCGACTTTTGATTGTCTGCATAAATTCTCCAGCGCTGTAAAATGACCAAACGCTTCTCGCAGACTCATCTGACTGAAGCGTTTTCTTTCAAAGAGTCGACTCTGTATAAACCCAGCCGGGAAAACTTGCGCATGGAATTTGGTTTGTTAGGGAAGATCCAAGCTCTTGTGTGTGATGTACATCATGAACTGTGCACATCCACTCGGTGGCGTACTATATTTTTATTATTTCAATTTTATACAGACACAAAGACACAGTATTTCAGCTTCACAAAAGCACGAGTTTTGCTGCATAGAATAACAGCAGTTTTATATAATGAATATAACACGTAGGGGCTTCATCTTAAGTAAGTTATTCTTTACTGTAGCACTGAAACTAATGTTATAGTTTTGATATAAAGTCTTTTCTGTCCAATCACTTGAGTTATTATATTCTGCTAAACATGTGCTTATTGTCATTTCATTAACTGAATAAACTTGAATTTACAATTTATAAAGACAGATCAATTTCCTTTTCTTTACTCACAGAATCGGTGTGTATATACATAAAAATCATAAAAAAAATACTGAAGTCTTGCCATTGACTTCATGCACACTTTTCTTAAAAATAACAATTATTCTTTAAACAAAGTTAAATGTGTTGCACAGTTTTTAATTCATAGCTGTTTATAACACTGTACAAAATCTGCTACATATATTAATTTACAGTAGTTATGGATTTTATGTGATTTTATTGTAGTTTTATTAATATTTTGACTTTTTTATTTAAAAAAAATGTTATTTAGATTTTTTTTATTTTGTATTATACTGTAGCTATTAAGTTATATTTAGTTTTAATTTTAGCAATATTGTCATTTGTTTTTTATATAACTTTATTTAACTTACATTTCTTTTTCTTTCAGTTTTAGATTTGTTTTAATAATAATCTAATTTTCGTACATATTTTTTTGAATATTTGGGCCGATATTTTATTTTAATTATTTTATTACGTTTTAATAGTTGAAGTTCTAATAGTTCAATACTAAAAGCTGTGACCTATGCATGTTCATTGGTTTAAGGGGTGTACCATTGTGTTTATTGACACCTTTCATCCTATCTGAAAAATGTACAGAATCTTAAACGTAATCTTTAAATTACTGTTGCAATTGTTGTTAGTATGTCAAAGGTCAATGAACATCAGGTCACGTGACTATTAAACCATGTTGTATACGTGGAATGTAAACACACTGCACCCACACATACTATACGAACCACACACACTTCTTGATCTCCCAATGATCAACAAGTGTGTGCTTCATTTAATTTAGTGTATAGTGTCACAGCAGATGATTTCACAGCAGATGATAGCTTTCCTGTATCTCAGTGGTAAGAGCATTGCGTAAGGTTGTGGGTTCGATCCCAGGGGATTGCAAATACCTATGTAAAATGTATAGGATAAAGCAATGTAAGTCCCTTTGGAGAAAAGCGTCTGCCAAATGCCTAAATGTAAATGTAATGATTTTAGAAACAGAGATTAATGTAAAGTTGGCAGCATCATTCAACATAGCCGTCAGTCCTTCACTGAGAATCTTTACTTCCATATTGTTCATTCAAGTGCTTAAGCTTACAGTATATATTTATCTATTTTTTTATTATTTGTTTTAAGTGAAAGGTGCAGAACATAACAGGAAAGAGCCGGTGCATGCGATTTCAATCTCAAGCCATTA
The DNA here is from genome assembly GCA_029783895.1 of Triplophysa bombifrons. Taxonomy (NCBI): domain Eukaryota; kingdom Metazoa; phylum Chordata; class Actinopteri; order Cypriniformes; family Nemacheilidae; genus Triplophysa; species Triplophysa bombifrons. The sequence goes on along the minus strand of CM056452.1, from coordinate 30,877,293 downwards.
TAGCGAGTCAAGAGCTGTCAGGTTTGCTGGCATATTGACAGACAAACTGGATTTGACCCTTTGACCTCATCTTTGTGCTGGATGTGGATCTTCAGGTGGTCTGTCATGAGCCTGTCTCCCTCTTCCATCAATAAAAGCCTAATTACATTTTACACCGTCACATCCGAAATAACTCGGCAGCTTACGTCAGCTCATCAATCTCGCTGCCGTCGCGGACGATGCTCTGAAACTTTCCACTTCATCTGAAGGTCAGAGATTGAGTAAAAATATCCAGGTGGGGGTTCAGGGCATAAAAGGGAGGATACGGGAGAACGGCCTTCCGGTTTGAATTGATCCGCCTCGGCACGCATGGCTGTTTTAACGACGCGTCGCCAACATAAATTTCCTTCCGACTAATGAATCTTTATTGTTCTCAAACTGTAAAGGTGTTTCACACTCCTTCGCCCGCATCACGACCCGTATTGACCACTGATGTCCCTGTCAGATTTCACAGATTGTCGGGCGTGCAGAAAAACAAATCGGACCCCTCTGATTTATACGAGAGATGGTTCTCTTCAGCCCACACGTGTTCAGCTGGAGGTAAATCCACGGGTTTATAGTGTTGCTATATTAAAGCGTAGCTGTTACAGAGGTGAGAGAGTATAAAGCTGATGTTTTCTAATCCGTCTGCTCCCACTGTAAAACAGCAACACAATACCTTCAGAAGCCAAAGCTCCACCGTAGGCGTCATCTCTTCCCCTCCTCCGCCGCCTCGCTTTCTTTTCTATTTTTATTTCCCAGCAGAATGTGTAATGGAAGTATTAAAATGATGCCTCTCCCGTATTCGCACACTTACAAGTATGCAAATACGTGAATGTGCTTGTGTGAATGTGTCAGGATTTGAATTATGATGTAAAGCAAGTATGCGCTGGGTATTTAGCATTGACAGAAGGAAACGCTGGTGTTGGTATTGGCTTCGGGCAAATCTTAAAGAGAGTTCTTCAAGTAAACTGGCATCTTGGTGGAGGAACAGATTACACAAAAAAAATGAAGGTCGCAACAAATGTTGCATCTTAACAACATAAACATTTCTGCGCATGCGCACTTTTGTGACCCCAACTCAACTTCCGGGAACACATTCACAAACGTACACAAAGCGCCTGTAGAATATTTCTGATAACAAGACAAAGAAACCGAGAAGAAGCATTACTTGTCTAAATTTTTCTCCCCAATATTTTAAATTTAGACTGCGATACCAAGCTCAACCCCTAGATGTCAATGTATCATACGGTTCTTTAAATGTGACTGAACTACAGGACCCATTCAACAAATTGTTTATTTAATAAAATGAAGATACAAAAAAATTCAACAAATCGTTTATTTACTACAATCATTATACAAATTAATATTAACATAAATTAAATAAAATCTAAATAGTTATTTTATTAGACACTAGCCAAACACAAACCAGTGGTTAACTGTGGGTCAGGCAAGCACACGTCCGATTCAATGATCCATAATAAGTAACTTGCATTTACTATGATGATATCTTTTATGTAACTTATAAAAAGAATTACTAACTTTTTAATGGCATTTGACTACAATGAACTAATTCAGAATTGTAGGATTCAAACAAAAATGCAGATACTATGGCAGAAGTTATAAATCGCAGCTTTTAATTATTTTGATCATGTAAAACATATATTTACATAATTTATAGTGTAAAGAGATACTAAATTAGTATTATATTAGGATCAGATTAGTTATAATAAACTTTCAGAGAATCTACTCGTCGTTTTTTGATTCTTTGAAAAAAAATGTATGATCTGTAATGCAATGCAAACGTGCACATAAAGAATGTTTATTGGGTCTGCATGCTTTAAGTGTTCACATAGTGGTGTTTAAAACACCAAAGTCAAGGGTTCAGTTCAGATTAAATCCCTTGAATTCACCGTATGATGCTTTGGATAAATGTATGTTAAAGCATTAGAATAACTGATCTTTACCTCCGTTACATCCCAGCATCCCCTCCGCACCATTGTGCTAGAATGTGCCGCAATGCATGATCAATATGTTTGGTTTATAAACAGCATCAGGGCATTGAGCCCAGCTCCAGAGGGGGATGCAGGGTAATATGTTTCAGTGGAGGAGGAGAGAGGGCTGCGGGGGGATGCTGTAGTAAGAGCCTGTAGCGAGACACGCGTTGTCAGCTATCATTTAGCCACTTAATCAGGTCCACCTTTCCCCCGTCCAGAGAGCTATGGATTGGTTGAGCAGAAGACTGATGGCCATGAAGCCGTCGAGCCTCGGCAGGTTTACTTTCTTTGCCCTCAGGAAGCTTGCCGCTGACAGATTGGTGACATTTAAAGATGCTTAGTGGCTTTCCTTTCTGGGTGGGATATTTTGGCTAGTCTCTCGATCAGGGGTGTATTACTGTCTTGGGGTTTAATTAATATTAGTAAACTCAACTGCGATTCACATGAGCTCACATTTGAGAGGTTTTATCATGTTAAATAATGTGATCAGTCATGAGAAAAAAAAAGCTGAAAGAACTACAACCTGATCTTTTTCAATTCCAACATCAATTCCTATTTATTTTAGCACATGGCTAATTCGTATGAATGTGTATGTTGTGAATCGTACAAAAGCGTACGATTACGAAAAAGCAATTCTGAAGCTCCACCCCTAACCCCGCCCCTAAAAAAAGAAAGAAAAATGTACTAAAGTGTACCAATAAGATTGTAGGAATTCATATGAATTAGTCGAAATTAAGCACCTCATAGATATTTACATGCGTGTTGTGTTGGTAAAATCATCAATGAAATTCTTCATAAGAATTATATATACTTTTTTTGTAAAATATATCAATACATTATATTAAATATAATAAATATATTATATATATTTATAACAGGATAAAACGAGAAAATATGTATTAGTTAGTGGAGAAATATTTTTTGTTTCGCTTTATTTTTCTTCATTTAAATTTTTGTTCTTTTTTAGTAAGTGTTAAAATGTTATTATTAAAATATTTTAAGGATATTTCCTTTTAATATTTCACAAAAAGTTGTCATATTTTTCTGTGGTAAAGAGGTTATTATTCTTTTCTTACATTTCCTGAAAATCACTTCGACACCACTAACTCTTAAAAATCCTAAATGACTCAAAGGGTCATTTATTCACAGATAGGATATTGATATTTGATCTGATATATTATACTTATATTTGATAGATTTGAATCTATACTGTGAGATTCATACATATTTAATTTTGTAGAGAGCCACTGTATGACTAAAAGTCATGAAATATGAATCATGTTTGGGTGCGTGTGAATTATGGATAATCTTCAATATTCACCTACTCAAACATATGAGACGACCCAAGAGCAAATGTGCTTCATGATTTACATTTTCATTTATTTTTTATTTATTCATTTAGCAAATAATTTCAGCCAAAGTCAGAACATTCAAGCTAAACCTTTTATTAGCATGTAAATCGAATGCTGGACTTTCCCATAAAAAAGAAATTACAGCATCTCTTTAATCATTTATTTTTTTCGCCATGAGATTAAACGAGAAACATTTTCTCATATCTCCTATATCTCCCTCTGTCAGGTCTGCAATCAAAAGTCAATATTATTGAAAATCTCAATATCAACTCGAGTGTCAGCAAATTTACTCAAATCCAGATTATTTGACCTCAACAATCTACATTCATTTAAACCCTTCCAGACCTTTCATGTGTTTTAACACTATTCACAATAACACAATTCTTGCAATATGAGGTTAAACATCTGATGCTTAACTGAGCTATAAAAGAGCAAAAAAATGTCTCCTGCACTGTATCTGAATGGCAATCACTCAAGCGATGTAGCTTTGACTTGTGAAGTCACTAAAGAATTGGAAAAACAAGAGCCTTTGATTCTCTGATCTATTTCAGTTATATATATATATATATATATATTTTATACACAAGCTGCTTTTAACTCAAGCTAAACAGTATGTAGGTTGAACCATCTTTAACGCATCATGCTGGAAAATGCAGCTTAAACATGTGAGATGGATTCCAATTTGTCAAACAGCTATAATCCAGCTACCACACCCACATAAAGTTTGCTTATATATAGAAAATTAACACAAATAATTAAAAATTAACACAAATAAATACAATTAAAGACCTTTTTTTATAATGCAGTTAGTAGTGTAAATATCCTTTTCATTAAGTATTTAAGCCTAAATATCAGTAGTGAAAATCAGATTTTATTCAATTCAATTCAAGTTTATTTATATAGCGCTTTTCACAATGTGCATTGTTCCAAAGCAGCCTTACAGGGACAAACAGGAAAAACAGAAAAGGTAAAACACAGCACAGTGAATGGTGTTTATATAATTTATATCATTTTATGACTGCCAATACAGTATATGTCTCTTGAGGTTTCTCGGATGTTTGTACACAAATATAATGCTTGAAATAACATGCCAGGCATTCACATATCATATAAAGTGATCAGTGTTGTGCAAGTTATTCTAAAAATGTAATCCATTACTAGTTACTAATGACATATTCAATAGTGTAATCAGATTACTGTACAAATGACTCTCTCCAAAATGTCTTTAATGATTTATTACTAATTACCTTTATATCCTACATCAACCTTGATTAGTTCAGTGATTCAATGATAGTCATGAAACGACTCTTTTAATTCATTCAAACAAAGAATATAAACTACATAAAGTTGTCTTATTAACTGACCAAAGTATTACTAATGTGAGAATTATACATTAATGCACAGATTTTAAAGTTAGACTTTGAATTTTGATGTCAATTCCACTATTGCACACATATATATTACACAAAGGTTTTAGTTTAATGACATGAGAATTAACTCTAATTTAATTTAATCCCTTAGAGTAATCCCTTACTTGACTTTCTCATGGGAAAAGTAATTCAATTACAGTAACTCATTACTTAGTTACTAGTTTCACCCAACAAGGAAAGAAATAAAAAGCAGCTTTTTTATAAAAAAGAATTAAAGTAAAACCAAGGTAATGAAATGAAAGAAGAAGTAAATACTAACCTGAATATCAAAATGCATCAGAAATTTTGATGTAAAAGTGCATAAAGTAAAGTGGGTCTATGAAAACTCCTGGACTGATTGAGTAAATAGCAGATTTATGTGACAGATTTTCTGCTGTGATGTCACATGACCTAAAGACTCCAGTGATCTCAGATAAAGTGACATGCTGCGATCAGGTTGGGTTTTCTTTACCTTTTCTCCTGCAGCTTTCCAACGGCCGTACACTGTTTATATTGTTGTGTTCTGATCTATTTTGCCTCATTTAGCACATTGGAGAGTGTGAAATCAGACCGACCTTTAATATTTCATCCTTTGAGCACGGCTGCCATTTACTTTATATCATCTCCAGCCCCAGAGTTCTGAAGCCACAGGCACATTCTGCTGTTGTTGTCGGTCATGGTCATCTTGGTAAATACATTTTAATGAGGAATAAAATCATGTTTAATTCTCCCGGCGCACTGGAGACTGCAGGTTAAAGAACATTCAAAGGAGAAATGTCATTAAGGAGGGAATTTCTCTTTTTTTGTTTTCGAAATATTAAAGATTTTAGAACATAGAATAAAAAAGTAAAGAAGTGTAAATGAATGTAGATTGTAGAGGTTAAATAATCTGGATTTGAGTGAATTTGATGTGAAATATTCATTTACATTTACATTTACATTTAGTCATTTAGCAGACGCTTTTATCCAAAGCGACTTACAAGTGGGGTAGATAATGGAAGCAATTAGGACATCATAAGTACAACAAAAGCATAAGTGCAATCAAAAAGAAGACTAGTCTTATATAGCCTAACACAGTATACAGAACCATTCATTCATTCCTACCATTTTTTTTTTTTTAGAGTAGAGTAGAGTAGAAAAGAGTAGAGAAGAAAAGCGTCATAACAGATCAGTCAGATGTTGGCGGAAGAGATGTGTTTTCAGACGTTTCTTAAAGATGGATACAGAATCTGCAGATCTTGTAGCAGCGGGCAGATCATTCCACATAGGTGGAACAGATCCGGAGAAGGTGCGCGAGAGAGATTATTTACCTTTATGTGATGGAATCACAATACGCTGTTCGTTTGCAGAGCGTAGGGATCTGGCAGTTACATATGTCTGCATTAGCGATTTAAGATAAGGTGGTGCCGAACCAGTAGTGGTCTTGTAGGCCAGGAGCAGAGTCTTGAATTTGATGCGAGCGACTACGGGAAGCCAATGTAGCTTAATGAGTAGAGGAGTGACATGTGCCCTCTTTGGTTCATTAAAGATAACTCTTGCCGCAGCATTCTGGATCATCTGTAGAGGTTTGGTTGTGCAAGCTGGAAGTCCACCCAGTAGCGCATTGCAGTAGTCCAGTCTGGCCAGGACAAGAGCCTGGACAAGGATTTGTGTAGCATGCTCTGATAGGAAGGGTCTAATTTTCCAATTCACATTGAGATTATTTTTACATGTTGACATAACAGTTCGTATTGTGAAACGGTCAATATGATGCAAACTTTACAGAGCCGTTGATGGAAGGGTGAGACGCGACATCGACCTGCACAGCGAGATCAGCCAATTACATCAGATGTCATGTATGTGAAAAAGTGCATTGGAACTATTTTTAAGGGTCACGAGGAGGAAAGTATTCTTGCTAAACTAAGTTATGACTAGTTTACGTGCATGATATCCTCTAAGTGGACTCTGTGGACAACCAAAATAAAGGTTTCATTTGGAATGACCGCCATTTATTTTTATCTGTGCATGTCCAAACTGTGGCCATTCTACCTGATATCAGATGCAGACACTTGTGAAAGGTCAAATTATTGAAGGGACATTTGTGGAGTGAGGGGGAGAATCGATTTTTTTATTAACTTTTAACAGACATTAAAATAAATGTCACAGCCTATAAGAGTCTCATGACCTACATCCCACCAATGTATTGTGCTCCTGTGTAGAGACTGAGCACTCTTTCTATATAACAATAGCAGAAGATTGTGTTTGTCATTTCTATAAAACAGGCTGATGTAGTATATATAAAGTGCTTAACTACTTCACCCAGTATAAAGTTTGATCCTAAATCATTTTCTAATGTTTTATTGTTTTAATCCACCAGAATGTGGGAGTTATTTTGTCACAGTAGTATTTCTACTGTTTCACAAGAATAATAATACTTTTATATGTGATACATACACAGAGAGAGTGAGAATGAGAGCGAGAGAATGAGAGATAGAGAGAGAGAAAGAGAGAGAGAGAGAGAGAGAGAAGAAGCTCTGACCTGAAGAAGCTCAAACCTGGCTGCAAGATATGTCAAGTCCTGCCACGACACGACACAAAACAACACTGACAGGACAACACACACAAACTGACACTATCACCCTCATTGATAACTTTAATTAAAACTCTTTTTCTGTTTATATTGAGATGTATATATATATATATATATATTTACTTATAGACTTTATTTTTATTCTATTTTATTTCTATCTTAATCTGTATTTGTGCATGTTGCGAGAGAGAGAGAGAGAGAAAGAGAGAGAGAGAGAGAGAGAATGAAAGATAGAGAGAGCGAGAGAGATACAGAGAGAGTGAGAGAGAGAGAGAGAGAGAGAGAAAGAGTGAGTGAGTGAGAACGAGAGAGACAGAGAGAGAGAGAGAGAGAGAGAGAGAGAGAGAGAGAGAGAGAGAATGAAAGATAGAGAGAGCGAGAGAGATAGAGATAGAGAGAGAGTGAGAGAGAGAGAGAGAGAGAGAGAGAGAGAGAGAGAGAGAGAGAGAGAGAGAGAGAGAGAGAGAGAGAGAGAGTGAGTGAGTGAGAACGAGAGAGACAGAGAGAGAGAGAGAGAGAGAGAGAGAGAGAAAGAGTGAGTGAGTGAGAACGAGAGAGACAGAGAGAGAGAGAGAGAGAGAGAGAGAGAGAGAGAGAGAGAGAGAATGAAAGATAGAGAGAGCGAGAGAGATAGAGATAGAGAGAGTGAGAATGAGAGAGAGAGAGAGAGAGAGAGAGAGAGAGAGAGAGAGAGAGAGAGTGAGAGAGAGAGAGAGAGAGAAAGAGAGAGAGAGAGAGACAGAGAGAGAGAGAGAATGAAAGATAGAGAGAGCGAGAGAGATAGAGATAGAGAGAGTGAGAATGAGAGAGAGAGAGAGAGAGAGAGAGAGAGAGAGAGAGAGAGAGAGAGTGAGAGAGAGAGAGAGTGAGAGAGAGAGAGAGAGAGAGAGCGACAGATATAGAGAGAGAGTGAGAGAGAGAGAGAGAGAGAGAGAGAGAGCGACAGATATAGAGAGAGAGTGAGAGAGAGAGATGTTGACTGAGTTCCAGCCTGTCCTGCATGTAATGGTTGCATTTCCTCTCTCTTCCAAAAGCAGGATGTTTTTTTCAGGATATTTTTACAGACATCATGCAAATGGCCAGAATATGACGGATAATCATGACAGACAATGTCTTCGGGGGAGCCGTGGCAGATGTCAGTGTTTGATTGTAAATGCCAGCTGTCTGAAAAAAATATCAAAATAAATCAATAACTGTTGAGCGTCAGGCTGAGCTCTATGTAATTCCCCATCTAGACAACACGGTGTAGCTCCTCATCAGGACCGATGTCCTTCCCATGATGCACTTGGCCACCCAGGAAATAAAGGTGCTGAATGATGAATGATTTTGGCCATCTCTGTCCTCAGAAGACATTTGGGAAGATCCACGGCAGAAGAGATTGTTTTCTGATGGCTGTGTGTGCTGTGTTATGAGATTCATTTAGTTTCTCGGATGAATTTCTGATCTAATTGGGTGCGCTGTGATGGAGGTCCGGTCATATCGGGACACTGTGATGTTGTCGAGCTCAGATAACAGTGTTGAACAGCATCGAAAATGACTTTCCATGAACACATCCACCTTGAGATCGCAGATGACTGTTTATATAACACACAGAGACATTTGATAAAAGCAAAACTCCTGCTATGTGATGTGCCAAACATCATTACTATCGCTGAGGAACTTGTTTTAACTTGTTTTTAAACTGTCTGGTGCAGAGATCGCTCGTTCATAGCTCATAAGATGTTGAAAATGTTCAAATCTCTTCTCAATCTAAACATTTGTACCATTTTCTCTGTAGAAATATCTGAGACGCACATGAGACGTGAGGAAAGGTTTGCTCTCCATTTAATAAAATAATGGAGATATTAAAGTGATCTCAAATGTGAATGTTTATTCTTCTGGTTGTTTCTCAGAAATGTGATTTGCATTGCTATTAAAAACCCAGGAGCGCCCGCGGGATATAACTGAAATGCTTGTGTTTGTTGCGATGCAGGTGTGCGGGGCATCCAGCTGGGCCGGGGTGATGGTTGCTCACTCCAGAAACCATTTCAGTGCTTTTAAAACACTTTTTACAAACGTTCAGGACTTGTTAAGACACAGCAAATTGCGCTTTAGAGAAAAACACATTTTAATTTCTCAGAAACGGTCAAACTTTGGGAACCAATCTGTTCTCTCTGACTAACTCGGCCGTGTTGGCGAGACGTCTGATCATCTTGACAATATGCAGTCAGATTTGGCAGACACATGCTGTTTAGCTCAGGCAGATGATGAGAAACGCAACAGAATGACCTTGCGAGACAGTCACGGAGGGTAAGTGACTGGTGGAGAGCGTCCCAAATGAAATGGAATTAGCGTGATTGAAGTGGCGTGGAAACAGATGTGCTCCGTTCAGTCATTCCTTATCATGACATAAGCCGTCATGTCAGGCCGGCTGTGACTCGAGTGATACTGAGAGAATGTTCATGTTTCTCTTCTGATTATTTGCACTCTTTTGTCAAGATGGATTCTTATTTCATGTTGCAGGCTTATGGTGTGAGTGTTTGAGCTTAAAAGCCTAACAAATCTGTTGGCCAATTTATGAAACAGCCCAATGATGTGTTCCTGCATTTATGTAATATCAACTTGATACACATAACCAAATGTGCCATGTATATGTGTCCCTGTCTGTGAAATCCCAGCAATTTCATTTTTGGGGATTTGCTGTTTTCTACAAATCGCCTATAATGTAAAATAACATTCTGTGTTTAATATTTTTTATTTAGTATTTAGTATTGCCTTGTCAAGAATTAAAATTATAGTGCGGTTAATGGTTCATATTAAACTGTGATGCTCATTATTTCATTAGATAATGCGACTAATGCTATCTTGTTTTCTCAGACAGGGTCACATATACACAGATACTGAAAGAATTAAAAGAAACGGATCCAAATCTATTTTCAGTTTTTCTACATTTACTACGTATAAACATGTTTGTACAAGTATGAAATCCTAAATGTTTGTTTCTGTTTCGATCTGTGAACAAGTGAGACCATTTCTCCCAGATTCCAAATACAATATACTTCTTTATTTAAACTTATTTGCAGCAAATTAAACTGGTAAAATAACATAGAAAAGCTATGTTTGCAAATGGTGAATGTTTGAATGAAAAATAGTTTTTAAAGAACACAATACGAATGCTTGTAGATGTATTTTAAGAGCAGTTCAAACATGTATTTTTTGGTATGGAATAAACCTGAATTTAGTCAATAATTTAATATTTTCTCAAATGAATCATGAAAAATTTGCAAAAATATTATATAAATTAGGGCTGTCAAAAAATTAATCGTGATTAATCGCATCTAGAATGAACGTTTGTGTTTACATAATATATGTATGTGTACTTCGGATATTCACTTTGTATTTATAAACATAAAAACATACACATACATGTATATATATTTAGAAAATGTTTAGAGGTATTTATTTATATTTACCAATAATTTCAATTCTATATAAGCATTTATTAATTTTAATATTTGATATTTATCTTAAATATGTAGATGTATGTATATGTGTTTATAAATAAAAAATGAATATGCACATTGCACTGACATATATTATGTAAACACAAACATTTATTCTGCATCGCGATTAATCGTTTGACAGCCCTAATAAAAATTAAAGTAAGAATTACATGTTGCAAATTTGCATCTTTGACACAAATGATTGATATACAAAAGTGTCAAGTCAAACAGATCGAGTTAGTTGAAAATTACATCACAGAATCCTGTTTGAATTAAATAAACTGAACAGGTGACAAAAGTCATTGTGCCCTTTGTTCAATTTACTTAACTGAACAATTTTAACTTGATCCATTTGAATGGACACTATATCTCTGAGTTTTGTAAAAGTTGTACATTTGTTTCAATCATGCAGATCCCCCGTCCATGATATATACATATTAAAATTATTTTCTGAAATAAACCACATTTTAGAAAGGTTGTCAACAGTGTAGTGATTATATCAGTGCAAACAGCACTTATAATTCTGTTGGCCCAACTATCCTAATGTTGTTATTCCACATTCAGGAGTTTTCATACTGTGTTCATATTCTGTGGCTTATATACAGTAACAAATGAATTTTGAGCAGAAGGTCGGCACACGGCCAGGGCAAATTGCATCTTATCTCTTCGTTTGGAACGTGTTTGATCTTATTTACAGTACGTAGAGAATCAGAGCTTGTTCTCTGCAGTCCTTTGTGGACCTTTGAAATCAAAACTGTTCTATGGCTTTTGCGCTCACCCTTCTGCACCTCACCTTTTATTTTGACCATTTAAAGCAGCGGTAACAAGCTATTTCATGCATTCTGACTTCTTTACATTACTAAATGTGCTGACCTCTCAAGGTTAATTTGGTCAACTTGTCAAAAAATGAGTTGAACGTATGACGTAGTATTTCTGTGCTCCATTCAGTCCGCCAGGGTTTGTACAGGTTACGTAGTTTATTTCAAACATGGCTTCCTGTTTTCTAACGAGGGTTCTTAGTCCCATATTGGACAATTCTTTTGTAAAAGCCCATCAATTCAGCTTCATTCTGCTGGCAGAAGTTCAGATGAGTTTGTTTGCTTTCTGCATTTGGGTGATGAATGTTATATAAATGCTGGATATGACTCTGGATTTGAAGACACTGATAGAAGCGCTATAAGATGCCGAACATGAACCGCACGCAGTAAGTCATACATCTGTGTTTTGATTACAATCGGCGTGTACGTGCATAATGTAAACAACAGGAAGGGATAATGTGATGATGTGTTGTGTGCTTCTGATGTAGTTCCAACCCACTGCCTGGTCCAGTGGCTCGTCTTTTTCTGTGAATAATCGTACAACTCTATCTGTCTTTTATAAATGTGATCAAACTAAACACTCTTTAAAGATTTGAAGGACGCAATACTATATAGGCACTCAAGATTAAAATGAGATTGGCAGAAACTGCGTGTGTTACCTCGTCTTTAATATTCACACATTTTGTGACATACAAAAGGTCTTGAATAATATATCTGCAACTTTTACACATTAAGTACTACTGACGTTTTGGACAGACGATGTCGTCCTTAAATGAGGAAACATAATCGCTTTTTTTACAGGGCAAAATTTTGCTACATCTTCCCTTCCCATCAGATCATATTCCATCAGACTGAGTGTTAAGCTTTGAAATCCCCCCACACACACATACAGGACTAAGAGACCCTGTACAGCAAATTCACCACTTCTGACCTCATCACATCCACATGCATTAGAGTTCGCTTGAGTCGTGTGAGGTCACTCTCACCATTAAGACTTCAGAAATTTGTCAGCATAAGAGTCAGCATAATGTCTTTGACTTCATCACACATAGAGATAAGTACAACAAAATATCTTTTTTATGTTATGGTGAAACAGAAAGGTAGAACATGCTAAGATAAGCTGTACTAGTTAACCTTTATTTTATATAAAGCATTGCATTGTTTGACATGGAAACACATCTCTGTGTGATCTGTCACTGGGCCGTAGTTATGGTTGAGTTGCATGTGCTCATCAGTTTTGGGTACATTCTGTACATGGGCAGGTGTGAAACATGTTTTCTGTGGGTTGCAGTTTTGCCATGGAGGTGTCGCTGTATTCCTGAATGACTGACAGTTTAGTCACAGTATGATGAAGACATTAAACACAACACGTCCTGTTATCCCTTAGAAAACATAAGTATACTTCATTTAAGAGATCTTACTGTTCATTTTATTGATTTTATTAATAACACATTTGAATAAACTCCTAATCACATCACATCTTATGACACAGCTCATTTGAATGCTCGATTCTGATTGGCCAGTCGCGTCATTCCGTTAACAACCGCTCAAATTTAATAACACCCTGTAAACCGGATGCTGCAAATCATTTTGAAAGGGGCATTTTTGTCCAGGCATCTATGAGCACTGCATGCTTTCATTAATGTTCTCTTGTGCATGTAACGGAGAGCTACTTAATGACATTAAAATGTTTTTGCTTTTAAGATATTTAGACAACACAAGTTGAAAAGATTTCATGCATTTTTGCCTTTGACCTTAATTCCTTGAGAAGAACGCAGGCAGATGAAAGGTTGTGCTGACAGAAGCAGCCAGTGGGCTGTTAGGCAGTCGGGTTTGTTTGCTGTGTGTAAATATGATGATGTGCGTAACAAACATCTCTCTGCATCGACTGCACAAACACACTCAACACATGACCATCCAGATGGAGATACGCTTCCTAATCCTGGATGAAAAATGACTTGTATTACAAACAGTTTAACAATGTTTCCACCACCAACGCCGCTTCAAAATCTCTGTTTGAAAACATCTTCAGAGCAGTGCCGTGTTATGAAACTGAGAACTGGACTTCTTGTTTATTTTTGTCGTCGTTTTATTTCAATTAGATGTTTAGACCGTTCAGAGAACATCTGAGAAGTTAACACAGTACTTTAATATTCATAATTTATTTGGTGCTGTTCATCTCCAATTTTGAGTTATTTTTGACTCGAGACTGAAAGTGTTGATGTTGATTACGTTGTTTTTAAATCTCTTCTTTCCACCAGTTTGTGTCCTTCCACCATTTGACCTGTTCTTTTAAAATATTTGTTGTATTTTATCTCTAAACTGTGAATATCTTTTAAGTAGCCGCTGACGTTGTCGTCTCTCTGGAAAATAACGCCCCCGGTTGTGGGTTTGTCTGCAACTAGCTTGATTTTGGAAATGAAGGAGCGCCGTGTCAGCATTTCTCATTTCTCATAAGTAGCCTAAAAAGACCTAGATAGGACCTCTTCCTATCTCTCCTCTGGTGTCCTTCAGAGACACTGGGCACGTAGAGGGCAGATGCACTGACTCACACTAAACGCTCTGTCTGAGAAACAACTGGATTCATTATAATCTGATAGCTGACTGGATGGGTATCTGTCTGGGTCATGGCGCGGGGAGAACCCATCCAATGGGCAAGTTAAAGAGATGGATAATGGTGCCTTTTAACAGGAACAGGAAGTCCAGATTCTCAAACTTTTCTGAAACAACAACAAAGAGTTTGATTCCAAAATGGTTAAACTCAGTTTTTAAAATAATGTATTTTATTGTGCATTCCAATTAAAATCAATCAACCTGCATTTGATTTGTTTTGATTCAAGCCATAATAATGCAGCTAACACAAAAAAAATTGTTAACATAATAACAAAAAAAACTCATTTTGAACCAAACTCTTATGCAGTCTGATCTCAAGGGCTTTTGTAACTATTCTACAAGGTAACTTAAATGTATTCACACAATATGAATCTTACATATGGTTATTAAAACAAGCATTATTAATAAACCCCTGAACCTGACCTATCACCTCATAAAGTAGAGACAATCTGGCATTGTTGTGTTGGGATAAGTACAATATACTGTGAGTCTGATGCACAGTGTAACATTGTGGTTTAAAATCACAATGATGTGCAATGTTTTTGCTACGAATAATGGCAAAATGAACGTTTGTAAACTTATATTTACCACTGACATGCTTGTTGAAAAAAAGGGTTAGGTTAGGTATGTTTTGATGCTGCTTTGACCAGTTTAAACCAGCTAAAGACAAGCACAAGACCATCTTAAACCAGCACGTGCCCAGCTAAAACCAGCACGTGACCAGCTTAAACCAGCACGTGACCAGTTTAAACCCGCACATGACCAGCTTAAACCAGCACGTGGCCAGTTTAAACCCGCACATGACCAGCTTAAACCAGCACGTGGCCAGTTTAAACCCGCACATGACCACCTTAAACCAGCACGTGACCACCTTAAACCAGCACGTGACCACCTTAAACCAGCACGTGACCACCTTAAACCAGCACGTGACCACCTTAAACCAGCACGTGACCACCTTAAACCAGCACGTGACCAGCTTAAACCAGCACGTGACCAGCTAAAACCAGCACGTGACCAGCTAAAACCAGCACGTGACCAGCTTAAACCCGCACATGACCACCTTAAACCAGCACGTGACCACCTTAAACCAGCACGTGACCACCTTAAACCCGCACATGACCACCTTAAACCAGCACGTGACCACCTTAAACCAGCACGTGACCACCTTAAACCAGCACGTGACCACCTTAAACCAGCACGTGACCAGCTTAAACCAGCACGTGACCAGCTAAAACCAGCACGTGACCAGCTAAAACCAGCACGTGACCAGCTTAAACCAGCACGTGACCAGTTTAAACCCGCACATGACCAGCTTAAACCAGCACGTGACCAGCTTAAACCAGCACGTGACCAGTTTAAACCCGCACATGACCAGCTTAAACCAGCACGTGACCAGCTAAAACCAGCACGTGACCAGCTTAAACCAGCACGTGACCAGCTTAAACCAGCACAAACCAGCATCAAAACATACCTAACCAGCATATACTGTTTTTTCAACAGGGACGCTACAGAAACAGATGTATATAACTGTCTTAAAACCTCTTATTGGTGTGAAAATAATAACAAGACTTTTGCCCAGACCAGTATGAACACATTTGAAGTGTGGAGCTATAAACAGAAGTTTGTTTTATTTCTTTGATTTCTGTGTGTACTGTGGGGTCTTGTAGTCATGGCTGTGGTAGCACTTCATTCTGATGTGATCACCTCAGCCGTTCCCACAGGTGAGCCGGACGCACCAATGTCAATACAACACTGACGTGGCCAAGAATACATACTGACAAGAGTCACACATGTGGTGATCACCTAATGAGTTCAGTACATCGGATGGACTCAAGTCTCAAGTTGCTGCCGGCTCCCTCCAGCCAAACCGATGAAGAAGAATAAAAGGGGCAAAAGATGAAGAGATTAGCAGGAGATGAAGGTCTGAACGCTCTTTACTCGTGTGTGTGTGTCTGTTTACTCCACAGCAGGCGACAGGAGAGTCTGGCTCTCACGCGTGTCTTCAAGGTCAAGCGGAATAATTCATTTCCTTTCTTTTTCTCGTTCTGTTGGGAAATGATAAATATATTTCACCGCTCTTCTGAAAGAGCACACTTTAAAGACTGGGTACATTCTGATGCGTGCAGGCATTTCATTTGTTTCCTTCCCCTCGTGTCCCCTCGGTTATTGAGGTTGTGATGACCCTGAGGCCCGTTCTTGATGTTCTCGTTTTTCTAGAAAATGTCTAAATAGTAGTTGAAAAAAATGAAAGTGTTACATTATGAACACTTCACATGCTTCATGAGTCATAACCGTGACTTTATTACATTCAGAGGACATCATGTCTGGTACAAACACTGGGATCCGGATGAAACTCAACTCAGAGCCATGTTCACAGAGGGTATATCACCTTTAAATGAGTTTGTAAAATAATTGTGAAAATTATTTTTGTATCCTTAATTGTTAACTAAGACACAATAGAAATCCTTAAAAAGTTGTAATGGTTTTAAAGGGATTTGCATTGGTTTTAGTTGAAAGTGTAATGCTGTCTACTGCTGATGGATTATATTGGTGTGATGTTATATCCTACTGGAATATTAATAAAAAATAATAATTCTGTAATGGGTTTAATGGAAAAAGCATATGGTAATGGTAATTTAATGGAAACTTAATGGAAACCAAAAAGCATATCGTAATGGTAATTTAATGGAAACCATTTTCATTTCTGTATTGGTTTCTATTGTTTTTCTCAGCAGGGACTACAAAAAGGAATTTTCTAATGGTTTTAATGGAAAAGCGGGTTGTAATGGTATTCTAATAGAAACCATTTTCATTTCTGTGATGGTTTCTATTGGGTTTCTATGTTTTTTGTCACAACCCTGCCTAAAAATCATTACAGAAATTGTAATGGTTTCCATTAAAACAACATTTTGAACCATTAGCTTTTCCAGTAAAATCGTTACGTGTAGTGTGTTTTGGACAATATTCTAATAGGATTTAACATCCTGCCAATAGAATCCATCGCATACAAGTAGAACCATTACAGATTCCATTAAAGCCAGTACAATTCCTTTTAAACCCATTAAAACCATTACAACACCTTAAATCCCTGCTGAAAAAAACAATATGAAACCAACAGAAACCATCACCGAAATCTTAATGGTTTCCATTAAAATACCATTATGAACCATAAGCTTTTTCCATTAAAACCATTACAAATTATTTTTTCTAGTGTGTATTGGGCATTATTCCAGTAGAATTAAACATCCCACCAGTAGAATCCATCACATACCAGTAGAACCATTACAGTTTCCTTTAAAACCAATACAAATGTCTGACAGTTGATAAAAGCAGGTAACGCTTAACGTGAGATAATTGACTAAATAGATTCAATTATATGACAACGAAACCTGTCCGATCTCCAAGTCAAAGTGAAGATTCATATTAGTGTGTCTGAGCAGAACAAGATGAATGACATGTCATATAATCTCTCTATTACTTC
Organism: Triplophysa bombifrons; assembly: GCA_029783895.1. Lineage (NCBI taxonomy): Eukaryota > Metazoa > Chordata > Actinopteri > Cypriniformes > Nemacheilidae > Triplophysa > Triplophysa bombifrons. The sequence goes on along the minus strand of CM056452.1, from coordinate 30,859,554 downwards.
ATAACTCTCCTCACCTCTGATGATATCACACAATTACAGTCCAGATGACACGCTGATAATATTCAGTCTCTGTTTCAAACCTAGTGAGCTTGCTGTCTTCTCCCTACTTAGATTGCTTAGATTTAAGGGTTATTCAGAGCAGAAGCGGTACGGCGTCAGTAATATTTTTCTAGTGAAGTTGCACTAGACAGGCCTTTTGATTATTGTGGGGCATCTCGCTTTTTTATCGTGAAACACAAGATGTGAGTTTTAAAGAAGCCGTGTCACTGTAAAAAGAGTTACCTTTAAAAACGTGATTCAGTGACGGTCGCATTAGAAAGCAACTGTGGAAGTGTGTTTAGTTTATAAAACAAAGTGCAACATTTAGAATTTGATTCATTCATTCGTGAATTTGATGTTCATATCAAAATCTCCCCAAACCACATCAAAGTCAGTTGCCAAAATCTGCTGAGAAATCCTAATGAAAGTATAGAAATGAAATCCTCTAAAGCCGTTGTCCTCTACCTGAGTCTATAGGTCACTTCAAGCGTCTCATTTTCACTTGTCAGTGTGATTCACTGATTATAACTTCAGATCACAAATGAGTGATGAAAAATGGACTTACAGCAGATACAGCAGAAACCGAGTTGCCGTTTTAATTGAGTATCACTAACCCAATTCATTGAACCATTTCCTTAATTTGGCAGAGAAGATTAAACCCCGTAAATTGAGAAATTCCGGTAAACAAAGCAAGAAATAAGTGTGTAGAAGCAAAAAACAGGCGATTATTTCTCCAGCGGCTGTCTCAGGAGAGAGAGAGAGTAATTTCACCCTTTACTTCCAGGTGGGTTAATCTCATACTCAATCGATGCCATCAGTCACAGCGCAGAAAGATTCACATCGTTCAGGAAAAGGGGGTTTGCAGCACACGGGTTCAAGTACACACACAGAGAGACGCCTATTGATCCCCCCGCTCTCCACATCGCCTTCCAACAACTGACTGCTGAGGTGTTGATGGGTTCACATTTACTCAGAAATCCTCGGGGATTTATACGTTTGTTCATTTAGATAATGGACTGAGATTAGATTGATAAAAATGAAGTGTAAATGGTTGAGTGTCTTGAGATTCATGAGAAGTCCCACAATGCAATCATCACTGATGATTTCTGAGCAACATGCACCAAAACACAAAAATATATCTATTAATATTGATAAACTCAGTCTCAAGGCAGCGCGTGCCGTATAGGATCAACATTCAGAATCTATTGATTCGTGTTCATGGATATGAAGTTCACTGTAAAAAAATTACAGATTTGTTCATGTGATGTCCAAAAAACTGAATTTTACTTATTTTTATATACAAATTATTCATGCAAATTACTGAAAAAGACTATAACTGTACATTAAAAACATTTTACGGTATACGAATGGCACACAAGCTGGTGGAATTGTTTTTACAGTCCATTTTTGAAATACGTCAAATTTAGCGTCCTTTCCCGATCCTGCTCCGCTCTCTTCTCCCAATAACTTCCCGTCTCTCTACAGTGTCCTATAATTAAAAATAAAGGCAAAAAGCTTAAAAATATAAAAAACATCAAATTACAACGAAAGACCGCAAATTTGAAAGAAAACAGGTTAAAAACGATTATTTTACGGAATATTTCTCGCGCTCCAGCTGGCAGAATTTTTTCATTTTTTAACACTGTTTTTCATGACTTTTTTTCGTGTCACGACTTTCAATATACAGACTGTGTGTGAATATACATTTATATATGTATTACAATATATCAAAAATGTAGATATTTGAAGAGGTGGTTAACCAACACATCGTTCCAAACCCAAAAATCAAAGCCACAGAATAATTTGGCTAAAACGCACACATTTATCGAGTTGGTAAAAAAACGGTAAAGGCTAGCTTTCCTGTGACTCAGTGGTAAGAGTGTGGCGCTTGCAAGGCCAAGGTCATGGGTTCAATGTGATTGTACATACTTAAAAAATAATGTATAATATATAATGCAAAGTAGATTGCTTTGGATTAAAAGCGGTCAACCTAACATCAGAGGGACAAAGTCAAATAATAAAATGTGTGAATGAGATCGTAGAATTCACACGAATGAGCCACCTTGCGCAACAGGTATGATTTCCCATCAGATTGTGTTGATGTATTATAGAAGATACCGCATAACTTAATTATGTTCTATTGAAATTGGTGCTGGGTGACATGAAAGAAGGACAACACCAATGAGATTAAATTTAGGGTAAATGGAAACTTTATCTTAAGTCTAATCATTTCTTATCAAATTGACTTTAATCCACATTATTTTACCCAACACTTTTAGGAGAAACGTCTGAGACAGAGCTGCATAACAGTTACGTCTTGCACCTTTGTAAAATGTATGATATGAACAATACATCATCCCCATGTGTGACACGCAAACAAGCAGATTTCATCTGGCACGTAGCACACATACACGCACAGGGCACAGATGTGAGTCGTGTCGAGTAAGCAACCTCCAGTCCTGTTGAAATGGTCTCGGCCGTAAGAGCGCCAATCTGTTGTTTACCCATCACCAGTCCATTTGTCATCAAAGACAGTTTGTAAAGAAGTGCTCGTAAACAAATCTCAGAGGCACTTTACCACTTTTCCAGGACAGAGATATTTTTCATCCAGTTATTTCATCGGATGATCAATCGACGTGAGATACCCGTGAGATTGACAGACCTGCAGTGACAAACAGCTGCTTTACACGATGGGTTGTTGTACATTAGAAATATTTATGAGAGATTGTTGAATTATAGAAAATTTATGCACTTTGCTTCACATTGGTTCAACGGGCATTTCCAATAATTCAACAATCCAGACTGATAAGAAGTCACTTTTTCAAAGCTCAGGAGATTTAATTGAGTTCTCCGTTGTTTCATTTAAGTCTCAGATGTTTCTACTAATATCAATTAAAATAAAAAAGAAATGAGTGTAATTGATGAAACACATGAAGACCCTGGAGGTGTAAATGAATGTATATTGAAGAGGTGAAATCATCTGGATTTGAGTAAATTGATTTGATATTGAGATCTTCACTAATATTGACTTTTGATCTGATCAGTTTGACACATTGTTGACATCTCTAATGCTAGTCACATTTTATAGAAAGTGAAAAATATCTGAGACATTACCATTTGCTCTCCTTTTAATCTCATTGATGTCTTGGAGAAATGAAAGAGATCTCATAAGTGATTTTTCTTTTCTATGAGGAGTAAAATATCATCTCTTTCTATAGTTTTGTGTATTTTGTTTAAAACCGGCCCACACATTTACTTACCCATTCTTATTTAACAGGAAGGAGGAACAATTTGTTGTAAGTCAGAAAAGTTGTTCACAAATTAGGCTAAACAAAGACAGATTTGCTTGGAAAGCTCCCAGACCTTCAAGAGTTTCAAGTCAGCAAAAACGTGAAGCTGCCTCATCAGCAGAACACATCTCCATTCTACAATTCACTACAATCCCATCAGTCGTGACAGAATACAGCGTCAACACAACATTCACTTCATTTTAAATACGAGGACTCGTACGTTGTTTAGCAAAAGCTACTCTAGATTTTCAGGTAGTAACATGCGAGGCAAAAGGCGAGATTGAAAACTGCAAGACCTATCCTGTTTAGTCGTGCATATAGAAATATATTTAATTCCTTATGCGGTCGGATGAATTGAATATTACGTGGATAACATTAACTCAGAAGGGGATTTGGATTTTCATCTATGATCTTTCTTGCTCAAAAGCCGTGAATCAGTCATTTCACATCAGTGAGACTGTCTCATTCGCCGAACACATCCCACATAGAACAGAATAAATTACCAAGAGAGAAAGTCAACCAGCACAGATGTACCGCAAAAGAACTTTCAGACGTACCACAGAGAACACAACGTTAGGTGTTGAGACACCCAACACACAGACACGAAACCAAGAAACAATATTCACTTTACAGATTTACTTTAAGCATATTGTTGATTTGATGGATCTATGATAAATCACAGGTTGTTTCAACCCATGGTTGAGTCACATGCAATCTAAACAATGCTGGGTTATATAAACTCACCATTGTGTCAAAAATAGACAAACCCAACAGTTGGGTTAAATTAACCCAGAAAATGCTTATAGCAACCAGGCATTTTGGGTTGAAACAAACCATCATAATTTAATATAAAATCCAACGGCTTGGTTGACATATCCCATCATTTTGGTGTGGACAAACCATTGGTTTAAACAAACCTAAACAAACATTCATATTTGACCCAACCGTTGGCTGAAACCATTGGATGTGACACCCCCTCCAGGACCTTGTGCTCAGTGAATGAACGGCGCCTGCCAACACCCTGACTAAAAGCTACTAAATCACTCTACTGCTCATTCTCCTTCACCACTCCTTGCTGGTGGAACAATCTTTCAAATATAGTCTGCTCAACCACATCTATCTCTTCATTCAAGATACATCTTAAAACATCTGTTTTTTGTTGTAATGCCCCTTTTTTGTGCTGTGCATTGCTTTGAGGCCCCCCAAAAACAGGCTAATAATCTGAAACTTGGAATTCTAATTAAACCAAAAACGTAGTTATACAATGCTGGAACATTAGTCCATTTGGTTGGTGGTCTTATTTTTCCATTTAATAAAAACAATTATGATACATATCTATATTTCATAAAATGCCACAAATTCTGGGGTCCCCCTTGATCCATCTTTGGCCCCCCAGTTTGAGAACCACAGAGAAAGAAAACTCATTAACACTCTCCCTCTGGCTCTAACATACACTTACATAATCTATGTATATTTGTTATAAAATAACCAAACACTTATCTTTATTTTTGTTGGTTTAGCTTATTGTGATGCATTGAAGTCCCCCGGCCCCCTAGATGACAAACACTGATTTTAAGGAACACTTTCTGTGAGGTTCTCTATAAACTGTGTTTTCATGTTTAATTCTTTTTTACACAAAAAGCATTTGTGTGCAAAATTGAATGACTCTACTTTTATCATGACATCCTTTTAAATATGATTTGACGATTGTATTTGCAAGAGCAGATATTTATTATGTTTTCATTGAGTTTTTATTACTTAATCAAAACAACAATGTGGTTTTGTCTAGGGAACACTTGGAAGTAAATAGTCAGAGTAGTCTTTGCTGAAGCTTTAATGTGTGAAGCAGGTCCATAAATAAACAGCAGTGAGATCTTTTACCGAATAGAGGCTTCGGCTTATCTGCACAGCCAAACTGCTTTTGACGTTAAGAAAATACAATTGTCAGACTTAAAAGCTTCCCGCTGCACTTGTTGGGTAAAGTACAATGACAAAGTGTCAGGAGAGCTTACCATAGACAGGCCTCTTGGCTTTATAATTATATATTACGCTTGTTTTGTTCCCTCTCTTAGGTGTGTGTCACTACAGGCCGTGTCAATCTCATCAATGAAATTACTGACACAAATGATGAGAGATAATGAAGATGAGATAGCCAAGCTTTTCTGAATGTGTCATTAAATATATTTTTATATCTATATTTTCAATTTTTATAAAATATTTCAGAATCTTAAATGTATTACTTTAAACTCAATTATACTGAATATAAGTTAAATAGTAAGTGGTCAAAAGGAGTTAAGATTAACAGTGCTTTAAAAAACAGATTTGAGAATATAAGAAGAGTTTGTTTCCAAAATAAGACAACTCCATTTTTAAAGAAATCATGTTTTTTATTATGTTGTCATGTTTTTATTGTGTTAGTTAGCTGTATTTTTTTGTTAATATGGCTTAAATAAAAACAAACCAACTGCAGTTTGATTGATATTAATTGGAATGCACAATAAAAATATATTATTTTGGAAATATGTGAAGAGATGGTGGTTAAACTACTAAACTGGTAAATCAAAGGTTGTTGGTTCTATCTCAGCAGCCACCACCAGTGTGTCCTTGAGCATGACACTTTACTCCATGTTGCTCCAGGGGGATTGTCCCTGTAATAAGTGCACTGTAAGTGGCTTTGGATAAAAGCGTCTGCTTAATGTAAATGTAAATAAGCTTTTCATATGCAAGTAAAATAATATAATTTCACCCATATGCAAGCAGGACAGAAGCACCTTTGATCTCTGACCCTGCTAAAGATGCGCTGTATGAGCTGTCATTGTTGGAATCCGTGTTTTACTTGTTGCCGTCTCCATGTTGCAAAGTTCATAAAAATGCTGATTCTGTTTTGAGTGTTGTGCATTCACGCTCTCTAAAGGTCATTTGCATATCTATTTCACAGAAGACTCTTATCAAAACCCTGCATATTAGGATTCAACAAGCCCGTCTCAGCCTTTCATACGGCCTTATTAAGCTTGCTTTGGTGGTTTCGAGTCGCTGCAGAATGCTAACTAATGCCACTAAACCACAACCACAGAACACCATAAAAGAATTTGAGAGAGAAACTTAGTGCCATGCCAGTCCCTCCATAGCACATTTACAAATCAAATCCACCATGTGACACCATCAGGTGTTATTTCTGCAAAGAACGTCTTTTTTGAGTAATTCATGAATGCACTTATTTGATGTTCAATACATTTTCTTCAATGTTCGGCTTAAGCTTCAGCAAATGGACTGTCGGAGTTAAACAGAAAGTGTAAGTCTTCACGACTAAATGCGTTTTATCTGGTAAGATAAGTACCGTCATTGGTTTGATAGCAATATAAAATCAGAATGGTATCTGATACTTGCATACAAATGAAGGGCTCTGTGTTATGTCAGGGCTGAATCCATTCAGATTCTACAAATATATATCACGCTGAATCTAAATAATCAATGTTTATTATTATGCAAAGTAAAAATGATGGAAATGCATTTTTTCATTACATATAAAAATTTTTTTACCACAAAATAATGAAACAAGTCTAAAAAGACTTTGAATCTCAATAATAACCACACGTTTTTCATGATATTTCCATATTTGTGACCCCTGGTCTCAAGGGTCAAGTTTTCAAAAATTAGATTTTGACATCATCTGGGAGATGAATGAATATGCGTTCCATTGATGTATGTTTTGTTAGGATAGGACGATATTTGGTCGAGATACAACTATTTTAATATCTGAAATCTGAGGGTGAAAGAAATCTAAATATTGATTCGCATTTAAAGTTGTCCAAATAATGCCTTTAGCATAGGATAATGCTCACAAAAATAAAGTTTGTATGCATTAACAGGAGGAAATGTACAAAATATCTTCATGGAACATGAACTTTACTAAATATCCTAAAGATTTTTTGGCATAAAGAAAAATCTATCATTTTGACATAAACAATGTTTTTGAGCCATTACTAAAAATGTTTTGTGCTACTTAAGACCGGTTTTGTGCTCCAGGGTCACATTTTATTCTCATATTTTCTAGTTTAAAATCCCTTGCGTGTGTATCTTTGGGTGAACTATTCCTTTACTCACAATGAAACATAATCTGCAAGTACGACCAAAAAACTAAATCACAAAATGAAATCACTTTAATACCTGAAATGTTTTTCTTGGACAATTTGAGATTAAATGAAGTGATTGTAGTGTTTGCTTAATCCCTCGGCTTCTCTTATTTTCCTCCTATAATTTCTCAAACTATGCTCAAAGTCTGTTTACGGAAGCTGTGCCATTCAGTGGCCATTTTAGCAACGCCTCTGGACCTCTATTTATGTCATAGCAAGTCCACGGTATCTGCTTGAATGGGGGAAGGTAGATATTTCTAAAATCGCTGGCAAAAATCCGGATAAATCAGCATATTTCCTATCAATAATTAAACATGACATGAACCGTATCATAACTTTGGTTTGCTGAGCAAAAATTGAGATAAAAATCACCTTTTTTGAGGTCAGCTCATCTACGGCGTCTGCGCACAGGCTGGCAAGCGCCTCATGAGAGCCCCGCCCCAGAGAATGCTCAGTCTTTACTGAATGATGATTGGCTCGTTCTCATGGAAGGCGGACCTTCCTTCCATTTTGAACGTTTCATTTGTCGTCGTTCCTTGTCATGTCAGTGGCGCATCTAGATAATATTAATATATTTGGCTTAGTTAGAATTCAGCAAGTAAAGTGAATTCTGCAAATAAAAGTCAAGGAAATGATCTCTTAAAAAATCGAAGTTAACAAATTAATACATTCATTTCTACAACGATATAATTTCCATGTTTTCCATATTTATACATAGCTTTATACTTTAACTGTATGTCAGCAATTATCTCATTTATGTCTATACGTATTTCTCCAAAGCGATCTGAGACTATGTTGATACTCCAATGATTCATATTTGAGTCAATATAAAAAAACATCCTCTGAGCAAAAAAGCCCTGGGTGCATTGGTTTTATCACTGCATGAAATTGTTGTATGTTGTGTGTTTTATCGAGCTTTCTGGCATTGATCATGGAGCGACTGACAAACATTCATGATGTCCTCATAAACCTTTCATGAGTGACATTTGAAATCCTGCCCCCTGATAGGGTCGAGGCATAACACCGGTTCACTCGTAACCATAACAACAAATGTGTTATCAAAGGATGCCACAGATTGATGAAGCAACACTGAAGCATCTATCTCCACTGAGCTTATATACTTTGACGAACTGTTCTGGGATCAGCTGTTTTTGACTTAATGAGACACAGCACCAAAGTGGGATAAAGTGAGGACAGCGACATCCAAACTGTGATCTGTGAACCTGTGAAGACTCTCGGTGGATTCGTCTGAATCATTTGTCTCTGCAGCATTTCTCACCAAGGTTTTCATGAGAAACAACGAAGACAACCTTGATATTTCAAAGAAAAACAAGTTGAAAGTCCATCGCAAAAGTTGTAAAAAGCAACATCCGAGCAATTAAATGTCCACCCAGGTTTGTTCCTTTTGGTTTTCTCGCAAATACTGCAAATGCAACAAAACTCAGAATCAACTTTATAACAAATACATAATTTGATAAACCAACAGTGGTTTTAGATTAAACAGGAAGACATTTTCACTGTAAAAACTTCGCAGAACACTTCTGAGAGGAGACACGGACGCCTGCCGGATGCGATTCAAAAGCCAGCCTAAGCTTCTTCAATCCTTCCAGTGTGAAATCACTGAGCCCTCTTACATCCTCAGCAGCACATGTAGGGTAGATAACAGCATCAGGACCAGCCTCAAAGCTGCCGGTGTACATCACAGCCCTCCCTCGCCGCAGGAGACACATTAATTACTCTGTTGATCGTCTTCCTCTTGTCACCCGATGCTGCGTCTCCGCTAGGGCTCCACATGACTGGAGAACGGCCTCGGTCCTGTAGCTCGTTGTTGCGATTAGAATACCGCGGTAGTGCACTGAGGGCAACGTCGCAGCTAAATCACCCCTGCCAATAAAAGAGAGAATAAAGCGCGTGTCACGTGTGTTACCTGGAGATATGAAGCTGCGGAGAGCACAAATGAGGTAGGAAGGCAGCTTGTTAGGGTGACGTTCGTCCTGGAAAAGGAAGGTCAGGGTGAGCGCAGTGCGTTGTGGGTAACATACCACATAAGCAAAATTGCATCACATGCAAAAGTTAGTTTGCAAGTCTTCAAAACAAGAACAATTTGTTCAAAACAAAATGCATTGGTACATCGTGCTAATCCGTGTGATAAAAATGTGTCCTGCATATTTACTGTGTTTATGATGTGGAAAGGCTGCGGCACGCATGCGTCTCTTTAATAGCTCTTCAGAAGAGATTAAACATCTCGGAGTAAATTGATGGGAATTGCGCATGCAGTATAATGAGATATTAATTCACGCCGTCCCTTTTGTCCTTACAATTATCCGTGCCATTGAATGTTTACAGTCTGTAGCGTCTAAAGGTGCGAAAGCGGCACTGGCAAATTATGACGCCATCATTTGGTCGATAACTGTATGTGTTCTGGTGAATGTACAGTAAACAAGCACGCTGTGGCCCCAGAGCATCCAACCACAAAACAATGAGAGAAAAAAAGAGCAGCTTTGGAGAATGAGAATAATTTCACGAACATCTTTGCGTCACGTGTGGTTATTTAACACACAAGCCACATGTTTCATTAGCACGAGTGGAGGTTTGACATGATGAATGTGTGTAGGTTTGTAAAATGCCATTGCTTTGAGGTGCCGGGCCATTATCTGGACTAGCACGAGTCCAGCTCATGAAAATGGTAATGAGGAAAGAGTAGACACACCAGCTGGTGTTTTTGGACAGCGTTTTGTCATTTAATGGGCATTAGAGTAATGCAGGACCTTTCGCTGACTTTTGCAACAGCCATATTGGAAAACACAGCCACTCAGAATCACCAGTGTTTTCTAGCTCTCATGCCGCATGTGTTTATCCTCCGAATTCTAAAGGTTAACTCGTAGAGTTTATAAACTTAGATTTTTGAAAGAATAGTTGAAATGAATTCTGACATTATTTACTCACGCTGGTCCAGGTCTTTCACTTTCTATCTTCTGTGGAGCATCAGAGATCATGATATTTCTGCTCTTTTTACCACGGCAAGGCCCTGAAAAACACAAGAAAAAAGAAAGTCACACAGACGAAAAATAGATGGAAACTAAAGTCGATGTTCATTGAATACCATAGTTTAATATTAAACACCATAGACATTTGTAGGCAAATCCATGCTGCAATCCATATCTTTTTAGTTATTTATAGACCACTTCGCAAGATCTAAATACTCATTTTTTTATCTATACATATAAAAGATATTTGTTCAACATTTTTTTCTTCTTTTCTTCATTTTTTCTACTTTTTGTTGTTTTGTGTGTAGTAAAACAGGAAGCGGAGCAGCGTCGCTTACATTTTTCAAAGTGGTCGGTACAATTTTAAATAAAGAAAAATATAACTTTATTTTTTGTAAAAAAACAATATTGAACAAGTACATGAAAAAGAATCAAAATAAACTTGTGTGTATATTATATAATGTTTTGAATTATTATTACCAAAATGTAAATATAATAAAAACATTAAAAATAAATAAATGATCTAAAATTAAAAAAAATAGAATAAGAATATTTTTTGGCTTTGTGTAGACTGCACACTCATTTATTTAATTTTATGTTTCAAAATATTACATATTAAAGATATTTGTTCAACATTTTTTTTTCTGTTCAAACGTTTGTGTGTGTGTGTGTGTAGTGAAACAGGAAGTGGAGCAACATTGCTTACATTTTTCAAAGTTTGGTACAATTTTAAATAAATAAAAATATAACTTTATTTATTATTAAAAACAGTTATTGAGCAAGTTCATAACAAAGAGTATAAATAAACCTTTGTGTATATTGTATTATGTTTTTAATGATTTTAACAAAAACATAAAAATAAATCTATAAAATAAATAAGAATAATTTTTGGCTTTGTGGAGACTGACAGCCTCTGTGATTGTTAACTGTTTGAAAGTGAGAATTTTCATTTTTTGTGACTCAATCTGAAGGGCACAGACTGTGAAACAAATAAATGTTCAGTGCACCAAAACAATTGGTTATTATCTGAACACATTTCTTTCATTCCCCTCTCAAAAATAAGAGCAATTAAGCAAAACCAACAAGTGTTGTTAGTAATGTCACATCAGTCAAGCACAAAGCACCTCCCTGAGCATCTCTCTGAGCCCGGCCACACTACACTAATCCCCACAGACAAGGTTTTATTGATGGAACATCATTAGCATGTCGTGCATCTCTTTACACCCAGAAACTCGCCGAACGTCTGCTGGAAAATTGGCCGACGCGAGACACTCTTAAGCACACATTAGCAAGTGTTCTGTGGGCTCTGGGTGTAAAACGCCTGCTATTATCCAGCAGAGGGTGAGAGAGGGAATGAGGCGGGCGAGAGAAAGAGGAGGAGCCTTTTCTTCTGTCTCTTGTTCTTTCGTTCTCCACCCACGTTTTCTCATTAACTTGTGCGGCTGATGTTGGAAAAGCCTCTGTCGTCACGGGAGACGTTTGATTGTGGAGAATTAGGAGCCGGGCGAGGTGATGGCAGTCTTTATTGTCCTGAGAGACGTGTGATTGCGGAGAGAAAGGACAGGGTACTGAGAAAACAGAGTGAAGGCGACAGAGTCCTGGCTAGTTTTTGTTGTGCCGAGAGATGTTAGATTGTGGGGTGTTAAGCTGGGTGATGCACACTGTACCCATTTGCTGTCTGGGACCAATTGCTAGTGTTGTAGTACTTGAGACGTTGGTCTCAGTCTTGTCTTGGTCTCCGACGTAGCGGTCTCTGGATTTTTTTGAAGACCGTTCAAGTCCACAACTGTGGGAATTACAATAAATTGCAGGTGGATTGTCTGATTTATGTGTTAACATCATTCATGTGATTGGATGTAAAATGTCTTGCTTTAAAAGCATTCACCACTTCTTCCTCATTTGATTCTTCTTGTACTTTTGAAAATCTTACTGCTGGTAAGAGAAGGATGGGGTGACTGTCATAAAGAAATCTGTCAACAACATGAACACACATAAAGGGCCACAATATCTGAGCAAAAAAGGTACTTGTGTGAGATCTTGTTTTTTTATTTGATAACATCTGATGTGATGTTTTCCTGTATCTCAGTAACAACAGCTTTCCTGTAGATTAGTGGTAAGACCATTGCGTTAACAACGCAAGGTTGTGGGTTCGATCCCAGGGGATTGCAAGTACCTATGTAAAATGTATAGGATAAAGCAATGTAAGTCACTTTGGATAAAAGCGTCTGCTAAATGTAAATGTAAATGTATGTGGATTTGGTATAATTATTCAATAAACCTTGAGTTAATTAGTGACTTAAGTTTTAAACAGGATTAAACACAAGTTTTTGTTCTATTTTGGCTCGTCCCAAACAAATCTAGAACACATCTGAACTTTTTTGCATATCTGAGCATCACACAGCTATTTTGCTATTGATTAGATAAAAACAAAAAGAAAGTAATTAAGTCACTGAATGTTTTTAAATGAACCTTAGGTACTTTCCTTTTTATGTTCAGTTGTTGGAAGTTTCACCTGCACAAATATTTTATTATGTTACAGTAGGTAGGTGATAAAACATGGAACATAACACATCCTACACATAATATCACCCACGCTACTTCTATTATAATTTTATTATGATTTTTTTGGTCTTTTTTGTGGATCTTTTGAATGAATTTTGGTAGTACTGATCTTGGTCTCGACTTGGTCTCGGCCTGCCTTGGTCTTGTCTTGGTCTCTATTTTGGTGGTTTCGACTACATCACTACCAAATGTGGTAGCAGAATTTTTTTGTAGACCTTAAATTGCTGTAAATGGTTCCCCAAGACTGATAAAGACGTTTCTTCAGAAAAAAATGCTGTTTTTATATCTGATTTTTAGTTTCAGTGTCAATTCACTCACGGATGTTTTTCATGTAAACCACTTAGGAGAAAAAACCCATAAAAAATAAGATCTGAATTTGGGTAAATTTATAAGTTCACAATGAGATCTTCACTAATATTGACTCTTGATGGCAGACGAGACAATCTGAGCTCAGTTTAATTGTTGACATCTCTTCTCAAACTCTAATGACAGACACATTTCTCACAGTTCTGACTCTTTTTCTCAAGAGAAACATCTGAGATGAGACTTAAGCAGAAGTTTCTGTTTGCTCTTCAATTAATCTTATGAATGTCTAGAGCAAACGATTGAGATATTAAAAAGATTCATATGGCTAGCTTTAAAGAAATCCTTTTTTTTTGTTTCCAGGCAAACCATTGGAAGTGTTAACACGAGGGCCTGCTTGAGTTTGTGCACTTGCGTTTCAATTTTGTGTGTCAGTGAGTTGATGTTTAAATGCTCAGTTAATGCTGTCAGTCGTGATGTAAAAGAGCGTTGATGTCACCCAACCTGGCCTGGCTTTCACTCAGCGTCTTACCTATCGTACAATCTGACGAGGAATCATTTCAGAGGATCAAAAAAGAAAAAATTTAATCAAACTGCACACCCGACATCAGAGGAACACGGGTGAGAGGAAAGCGAGAGCTATGATGGTGGTTTCTGCTGTAGTTTGGTTACAGCGAGTAATTCTTTCTCTTTCTTAAAGAGTAGGTAGCATGAGATCATGAAAATGACGTTTCATGCAGTCTGTTATGTTGCCGTGTTTGAAAGTAAGCTGTCTGCCAAGTTGTAAGTCCGAAGGTGAATAAATAACAAAGTTATTTGCTTGTAAAAATGGGAGTCGACTCTGAATCACACAAACGAGTCGTGGAATAGTTCACCTGCCTATCTACGTCACTACACATAGTCCCCGCCTACGTTTTGCTGAGACTGCCGCGAAAACGTATCTCTCCTCCCACAAACACTGTCGCTCGTTCGTGATGCGTGTGTATCATGTCTAGAACCTCTGTGACTGTGTGACACTAAGTCCGTCTTATTTCAACTACCAAAGGCAGAACGTCTGAGGGAAAAATGGTAACAATTTATTTGTCAAGCGATACCAAAGGAGTATAACACCAGAGTTTAACTGTGCGCACGTCATTTCACCGAACATTGGTTTAATAATCTTTGCGCGTTCAGTGCAGGGTATGTGAAACGACGATCCTTGAAAGAGGGGAAATACCGACCCTTGAAGATAAGACAAAAATGAATAGTAACAACCTGTAAGTGTGACTATTCATTTTTGTCTTAACTTCAAGGAATAATTTTAGTACCTTATGTCTGTGTTTAGCTAATTTATATAACGCTAACATTAGCATGTACCATTATTTCTGGGGTGTTACAGTTTGTTTATCTGGCTATTAACTTTGCATTTTGACACATTTGGCGCACGTGCACCTATATAGATATATTTGAGTGATACTACAATAATTTTTCATAACGTCAACTTTCTGAAATGCACAACATGCATGTTGTCACACTGGGAGCTTTTATGACAAGAGTTGTAACTTGTCAATGACTAACATCCTGCTCCAGTCGTGGTGGAGTTTGTGGAGGATTAGCGTCTTCTTCCTCGTCAGACTCGGGCTCAAACTGGTTCGATAATATCGCCACCATCTCTATCTACACATATAATATAAATGACATCCAACCACATGTAAACCGTAATCCTGTAATGATGGTAGTGGGGTTCCAAAGGAGACAAATCATGAACGCGTTTGACCAATAACAACAGACTACACCATCTGACCAATCACATGACACAAGATAAGCGGGTAGGCGGGGCCTAGACGGATGAATCGCGGAAAACTAATCATTTGAGAGTCAATCAAGAAGTAAGTTATGAATAACTGCCTATTATTACGACATTAAAGTGTTTAAACACATTGTATTTACATAAACTTGTTGTTGGATACTCCATAAACCAAAGTAGGGCCTAAAAAAACATATGCTATGTACTCTTTAAGTCACCCGGGCCGTTTAGCAGCTGTCACGTGTGATCGGCTCCGGACAGTTGAGGCCTCACTTTTCTTTCCCACCGACACATTTGGGTTCAAACCTGCTGTCAGTGAGTTGCCCAGCTGGGTGACGTTCCATCTCACGTTTCATTTCGAAATCCCAGGGAAATTAGCAGCGATCGTACCTTGTGACCTCATCACACCATTTTTACTTTTTAATAAAATCTCATACATCCAAGCGAACTAATTCAAAGAACTCAATGTGTCAAATGTGCATAGAATAGGAGACAGTTCAGCCAAAACTGAACGCTCCTTCGTCCTTTATTCCCCATCATGTCATCACAAACCTGTGTGACTTTCTTTCTTTTGCAAAGAAGATATTTGAAAGAGCGTTGAAAACCAAACAACGCTGAACCTCATTGACTTCCATTGTATGAGCATTGAGACATTTCTCAAAATATATTCCACAGATGGAAGTCCCTCAAACAGGTTTTAAACAACACAAGGAAGAATAAATGATAACATTTTATTTTTTCATGGGCGAACTGTCCCTTTTAAACGAAAGCTGGCTGTCTTTGTGGTTGGCACAGCTAGTGCCTGGAGGACTTTTGCTACGCTCGTGCCAACTTTTAAAAACCGCCATTCCAACCCCGACCAAGTTTGAAATTGTCACGATGTTTACAGAACTCACCTGTTGGCAGTTAATTACAATTACGTATCTGCTTCGTGAGATCTGAAGACGGGACGAGGCGCCTCAATGCACATATGGGGAGCATCAATCACGGGGAAGTGAGGATCGTACGCACCTGCTGCTGGAGACTTCACATGATGTTGGATGGCGGTGTTGGGTACAGAAGTTTGACAGTGCAGAGACCCAGGGGATGTCATTGCTGGCGAGGTGATTAGCCAGTTTATAATTACTCAATATGCCACCTGTATGACAGATAATGCGCCTAATTTGTTGATGTAGTTAAATCAATTTCGCATTTGTCTGAAGAGTTCATTATGTAAATTACGACGGGAACAAAGCGACGTGCATAAAATGATTCAGCGCATCATGCGACATATCGAAAAACGTTTCTGATCCAACATCTGTCGTCTCATTTGCGAAAGAGTGACCGGGCGTCACTCGACTTTATTTCATCCGCACATGTGTAGTCGAGGAGAATTCTGATCAGAGCCAAAGGGCTGACAATTATTTCCACCGTCACTCTCATGCATATATTTACATTTTCTGTGTTTCTGCATGTATTGTGGCAATTCTGTTGCAGTGTGTGTTGAACTATTATCACATTGTTTGTGTTATGCTATTTAACACATTTTATGTTAATATTAGTGTGTGAAATAAATGAAGGGGACAACTAAGTTGTGTAAAAAGTAACACAAAACGTGGTGTCCCAAGAAATAACACAGAGATATGATCGGTTCACAACTGTTTTCAGAGTGTAAAAGAATGCGTATAATAATTGTGCAAAAAATCTTGTTCCATCAAATATTCATAATGGAACGGACCCTAAAATACACTTAAAACATTAGCTTTGTGTTGTTAAGCATGATATGGTCAACCATTACATCTTTATTGTTATTTCAACCAATTTGTTTTCTGCAAATAAATGCATATTAAAAAAGAGAACTGAACACAAGTTTACATCATTTTATTTAAACATTATCATAGAAATAGTAATATTCTCTCTCTCTCTGTTTGTGTGTGTGTGTGTAAATAAAAATGATTTTTTTTAAGTATAGTTTAATTATGTATGGAAACATAAAATTAGAAAGCCACTCAAAATTTAGTTTCTGTTTTTCTCAATTGATTATTTATATATTTATATAGCAACCCCCCCCAATCCCCTCTCTTGCCCTATGTACCACTGAACTCTGACCACATCCACAGGTCCTCCCACCCCCCCACAACACGCACTGACCCGCACTAGTCACTTAATGCAGCATTGAACTGCTCACTACCTCATTCCGCATCGGTCTTCTTCTCTCAAACTACCTTTTCTGACAGGTAAAACAAAGCCTGCTCCCTTTGTCACTTTAAACAGTCTGATAAGCTCTTTGCACAACCTCACATATGACTGTTGTATATTTCACTGGTTTTCACTCTATCTGCCGTTATCTGTCTTCTTTTTCTATTTTAATTATCCCTGCTTTTAAAGTTGTATTATATATTTATATATATATATATATATACACATATATATATATATATATATATCATCTGTATTCATCTCTATTATTTTTAATTCTGTGTTAGTGTTATCTGTATGCACCATGAGTCTGAAAGTAAAGCAATTTTAATCCTCTACCTGTATGTACTTTACTTTTGGCAGAATTGACAATAAAGTACATTCTGACTCTCTGTAACGAACGCTGCACCGCTGCTGGCCACACCCCCCACATCAGTGCTCTTCCCAAGGTTCTCGTATTCTCATTCCCGTTCTTTTGCCCCACGGGCTACCCTTCCCAAGATCCCTTGCAACGGACAATACCTTGATTTCACCTCGCAGCTCATCACCCTGGACTCTATGGCCGTTTCTCAACATGCATTCTTCAGCGGTCTTGTGTCCTCGTGTTCTCAGTCTACGTCATCAACAACTGTCAAATGTTTCTAAATATTTAAGGTAATGGAGTTCCATAGGCGGGGGCAGCATAGCTAAAAGACCTTGCAGCCATGGTAGTAAGTCGAATCCAAGGTAGAACTTGAAGATGAAGATCTGACAGCACGTGAAGGGGTGTAAACTTGAAGAAGTTCAGTAAGATATTGAGGTGCAAGATTATAAAATGCCTTAATCAACTTATAATCGACTCGATACTTTACTGAAAGCAAGTGCAATTGCTTGAGAACTGAAGAAATGTGAACAGTAGAAGGTATTCTAGAAAGAACACGAGCTGCAGAATTCTGAACCAACTGGAGCTTATATAGACATTTGTGAGAAGAGCAAAACTACTCTAAATGTGAGGTGACTAGTTCGTGAATAAGAACTGCTGTGTTGTTGGTTGAGGGAGAAGAATAAAATTGGTTCATATAACGTAGGTGGAAATATGCATTCTGCATGATATTATTAATTTGAGTTTCAAAAGATATGTGGTGTCCATGTCAACACTGAAGCTTTTAACCTGTGTGGAAGGATGGATTGCATTATTGTCAATGTTCAGGGAAAAAATATGAGTTTGAAACAAAACAGATATAGTTCCAAGGAGTAGGGCCTCAGTTTTGCGCCATTTAACTTCAAGAAATTTGCTGAAAGCCAATTTTTTTTTCGGCTAGACATCTGGACTGAAATAGTGGAGGAAAAGACCCAATGGGTTTAGCAGACAGGTACAGTTGGGTGTTGTCCACATAACAGTGAAAATTAATACCATGCTCCCTTAAAAGAGGGAGTATATAGATAATTAACAAAAGTGGGCCCAAAACAGAACCCTGAGGAACACCTGTAGTCACTGTAAATGTTCTTGATCTGAAACTTTTTAATTGAACGAGCTGAGTGCATTTAATCCCAGTAGATGCTAACCTGTCAAGGAATATTTTATGATAAATAGTATCAAAGACTGCGTTCAAGTCAAGAAGGACAAGTATAGTTAACAACCCAGAGTCAGCTGCTAGCAACAGATCATTGGGAATTCTATCAAGAGCAGTCTCAGTACTAATGTATGTTTTACTGTCTAAACATATCCGTGCCTGGTGTGGATCATGTTTGTCTGTGTGAGTTTGCGACAGCCAAAGCTGTGTAACAGACACAAGGGCTGTTTAATAGAGAAAATTCATGAAATGGAAAATGCGATTGTCAGAACATTAAAACAATGGGCTAGTTAAGCCTTTTAAAACCTTCAGAGCAGAATGAAGAATGTCTGGAAGAATGCACGATTAAAGCAAAGCTTTATAGTAAAGATACTCTGTGACATAGACGGGAATGAGACATCACATAATCTCTTAAAAACCTCAGCTGTTTCTCTTGTATTGCAATGACAGATGCGGAACATAAAAGCCCGGTCTCATGGCAGTTTGTGGCATAGGCACGACATTTGGAATCTATTGATTTGTGTTCATGGACATGAATTTCCCCTTTTTTTCATGTCAGTCAGCATGACTTTTAATACACTTACCATGTGTGTATGTACATTTATATGTTATAAGGTGTACATATTTTAGGAGGTGGCTAAAAAAACTTTACTTCACCCCAAACCCTAAAATCACAGCCGCAATGGCTAATTTTAGAGGGGGCAAAGCAACGGTAAATGGCTACCCTAACCCCGCCCCTAGACCTGAATCACAGGGGCAAATCATTCAAATCATTACCAGACTTACGAATGAGATCTAGGAAACAGGAATTTACACATATGAGCCCTGAACAAGAAGAATGGATTTACAGTATTGGAATTCCTATGAGACTGGAAAGTATTATTAGGAAACAGATTATAATAATGCACCTGTATAGTTTCAAAAGAGGTCTCAGCATGTCTCAAACTGGACTCAGATTTGCACAGACACAGCAGTCTGCAGTCCAGCATCAAATCGCAAATTAGTTTCTGTTCTTTTTTTACATTTGAGACACAACCTAGAACTCTGAGAAATGAATGAGCAACCTTAGAGCAATAATACTTAAAGAAAAGTTCAATAGAATAAAAATGCATGTGAGCTTTAACAGCCACTGTAACTAAAATGAATGGAGTCAGAAATGAGATGCAACCCCGTTGACCGTCCACGAGAAGGGCACGAGACATCTAGATAGAATTTCAATTTCCATTCAGATTGAGCAACAATTTCCCACATTTGTTACTGTAACCTTGATGTGATATGCACTGTGAAACTTCCCATCTCTTTCATACACAGTAATAAAACAGTTCTTTTATTATAAAGAACCCCTATGACAGATGAGCTTGTACGTTAAGAACATGTGACCTGCGGCGGCTTCGCACTTAACAAAAGCTTGAGCCGGTCCTCTGACACTAGAAAACTAAAAAAAGTAAATGAAATATGACAAGTATATTGAGCCCTGCCTAAATATCTCTGTCTCTGCTTGTCAGATGAAGATGAACGACGGAGGCCCTAACGTGACGCGCTAATGCATCACAGAGAATATACGACTGCCGTTCTCTCCGGCGCAGCTCCTCCAAATTCTGTGTGTTCTGTCGAAGCCTTTACTGCAGCACGGCTGAAAAATGACTGCATCTTAAGTGTACTCGCTGGCTTTTTTAGATCTTGGCGGCATTCACAATCAAGACTGGATATCCATCACGGTGGTGAGAAAACAGCGCTCGGTTTAGAAAGGGGAAGGAAAATATAGTGACCTCACACGCATCCTCAAACAATTTCTGAAAATGAATTATTATTGGATTATTAGGAAATTGAATTTAGAAAGTGCCACATAAACCCCTCTGTTGAAGACTGAGGGAGGGAATGAATACATTCATTATATTGTAAACTGTTGAAACAGAGAAATATCTGCGATTGTCAATAAAAGTAACCTCTCACGGGTTTTTTACATTTATTATCAAATACATTCGGAAAAATATCCTGAGGGTTTAAAACGACAAGAGGTTGAGTAAATAATGACAGAATTGTCATTTCATCATGAACGTGCCCCTTAAGCTCATTGCTTTTTGGATATTCAAAGAATCTCCACTGTGATTTTGCATTTCCAATTTTCCATTGAAACTGTAGTCATAACAATATCTTCTCTCGCCGTCTAATGTTAAGGATGCTGAAAATTGGGATGGATTCAGACAGAATCGTAACTTGAACTCCAGCGTTTCAGTATGAATGTGGTAATGTGAGCATTCGCTCTGGGTGCCGTTTCATTATGCGCTGCCTCACATTCATCTCTCATCTGCTAACGTGTCCCAGGGGGCCGTGCTCATCTGAGGCCTAAATATCCTGCAACATTCATTTGATCACCAGAACTGTACTTAACCGCTAGTGATGGAGCTTACGAGAGTTAATGGGGTGCAAAACTGCAGCTATTGCTTTTCAAATCAACCCCAGAAGATGCTTCCCAAGAACATTTTTTAGACGTTGCGTGCTTGTGTGGTGACAGATTTATATTCAGAGCTACAAGCAAAATAAAAACGGTTTTGCTGTGTTTTGAAAAACAGTGTGCTCCCTTGCCGTCTACTGATGAAATAGAGAGCTTCATAAACTCACTGTGGTACATCTCATAGCATTTCTCAGTAGACTTAACATGTCGCTCAACTGATGAAAATAACGGACCAAGGGTTGGTTTCCCAAAAGCATTGCTAACCAACTATGGTCACAAGTTCCAACGTTCCAGCATAGATCAACGATTTAAGTGCCATCTTTCCACATGTAGACTTACATGCATCAAGCTTCTGATCAAAGTAAGCAAGCAACAGGCAGGGCATTCCTTCACTCCAAATATATACAAATTTAGTAGCTGGGAATCAAATGTTAGAAGCCTTTTATTGGCAATAAACTGAGTTCAAGCCGAAGAAGTAAAATGACATAATGGTAATAAATAAAACACGTCTGAATCCTAACCCTAAATAGCAATGTTGAAAGACCAAAAAAAGCTAAATAAAATGAAGAAAAATTTACATAAAAACTAAACATATGAAATAAAGCTAATTTTAAATATTACTAAAAGTACTACAAAATTTAAATAAAAACTAGAAAACTCTGCACGCAAATATTGGGCAACTTACTTTTTAAATTTTGTTTTAGTATTTTCGCACGTTTTTACTATTATGGCAGTTGCAATAGGTTTTTCTAACAAAGCCTTTCTAATTTTTATTATTTCACTTCCATACACCACACTTATGACTGGTATTATTCTATTTATCATACACATTATGATAAACACAAATGTGTATGAAAATAAACACATTTAAAACTTTTATGGCTAATGCCATCCGTTCTAAAATACAAAATTCCAAAGTCAACATTTCTTATATTAGGCCAGAAGAATGAAGGAAAGCGACACAAACAAATGACAGAATTCTGCACAGTTGACTAAGTCATTGGGTCGATCAGTGCACTCAACAAGACTTTAAACTCTCAAGTAAGAAATGTCTCATAAGTTTCTGTTCTCATCCAAATTTAAATTCCTGTCTTCCCTGGACTGCAGTTATATCTACCTGACCCTTCATCCTCCGCTAGTTCAACCGTGACTCAAATAAATTTTCCCTGCCACACAAAGTTGATCAAGTTTTCTTCGTCCAAATCAAGAAATCGGGGATAGTTTTCATCTCATTTGGTTAAGATGTTTGTACGATGCTCTACTTGCCAGCAGCAATGATGGCTGGCACTAGAAAATAAGAAATGTGCATGAACACGTTCCCAGAGGAAGAGGTTGGCTGCCGTCGCCCTGTTGAGAAGATTAATGGGCCATGAGATTCATCGCAGTGAGTTTATGGAGCTCCATCCAAACATCTAATGAGACGGTTACATCTGAGAAAGCTTTTAGCGTGCTTGAGCTCCGGGTTACGACCTCAGTAGGGAAAAGTCAAGTTTTTTTGTATTGGCAAAGTATCTCAGCATCTGGAGCACAATAATGAATTGGCCGTCTTCTCTGAATGTACGAGCACCTTTGACAGTCGACAGTAAGACCTCGGAAAGCATCGCCTGTGAAACAACAATTAATAAGTCTCCTTTAAGGTCACTTCCTTTGAATGGATGACCTATTTTCAAAGGACCAGATTTAAGAAGTTATTATTGGTATTGTTGCTGTTTCAAGACCGGCTGCCTGCGGGCCACCTACGATCCCGTCCCTGACCGTCTGATGCATTTTTCCATCTGGTAAAATCCAATCTGAATTGGGTATTTGTTCACACCACCTGGAACCAAATCCAACACATGATCCAAATCTAGCGAAACAGTACGTTTCACCATAGAAAGATAGACTTTTGTTGACGTCCAAGCAATGAAACCTTAGAAGGGCACTTTGCATAAGAAAACAGAGGAAGACTCTCTTCCGACACGAACCGCTTTGAGAGCTACAGGAATTTTGCCAAACAATTACTGAAGTCCCCAGCAAAATACGCCCAACACAAACAGATGCTTCTCGCACCGTAAGAGCACAGAGAGCCTAATGTTTAGTCAAATCGACTACAAGAGGCAGCAATCAATAGATAGTCACAGACTCTGATGATAGAATACAAGCCCAACACCACCCCACAAACACACCTATTGAAACATGGTGAGACGATCATTACGGAGGGCGATGTCAGTATTGACCACCTGCTCTGTGTCATCCAGTGAACACTACAGCTATTCCTCATCGCCTCTCTCTCTCTTTCTCTCTCTCTCCACCAAAATAGAAAGCATACGAAGAAAGCCAGAGCTGCTGTCTTCTCTTCTGAAAGGGTATTACATTAGTGATATATAGGCCCATAGATTCTCTTCCGCTCATCATAATTCCATTGAAAGTGGCCTTTACTGGTGGTATTTCAAGTAAAAGATGAAAACTTGGAGACATTATTGGCACTATTCATGCACATGTGCCTCCTTTATGTAGAGTTCATTTGCGTTTTTTTTTTAGTAATATCAAGTATGAAGTACTCGAACTAGCACAATAACACACAATTAAAACGTGATAATGTGACACAAGACACTTATTCCACGAGAAGTTAGGGGTGCAGGCAGGGGTCACTTATGCTTTTAGGGGGCAGACTAGCATTTGTTGTCATGATTATTTTTCAGTCAGTTCAGTTCAG